>JARQSW010000292.1:1056436-1179977 GCA_030142375.1 Calameuta pallipes
ATGGATTCGACCGAAATGCAATACCAACCAACCTTGGATACAAATCTCTTCGTCAAGAACTATTTAGACGAATATCAAAAAATTTGCGATTGCTAGAGTGATAACGCCCTTTTTTTTGGAAATTTGAAAACTACATAAAATCCGAACCGCAGCTTAAATAATGACGAAATTTATAGTCAATGAAGGGATTATAAAGCAGCACATGCCTGCAAAATTCGGGGGCTGTAGCTAAAACCGTTCTCGAGTTATAAACGTTTGAATTTTGGGACACACACATGCATCCGGACAATTTCTCCAAATGTGTTTTCCGGACATTTTCGCACATTCTAAACATGGTGACATGAAAATCTCAACAACAAAAAATTCCCATCGTCACATAGCTTCCTCTATGAGGAAGCAAAATGATCGTGAGTTCGTGTTATCTACGGGCAGAGACTAACAGAGAGTCTGATATAATTTCTACGAGGAAATTGGGAATCGTAACGACCGATTTCATGCGCGCTAGACAAACGATAGACTATAGATATAGATACGCCGCGTTATATTTCATTTCTTACTTCCTCATTCGCGATACGTATATACATTGCAGGTGCACGTCTGCATACAATCTATATATATAATATACGCAAGTAATATATATACATATGCATTGAATTGCGATTTCACTTGGCAATAGCTAAATTACCATTACTCGCAGACGCGCGAAGAAAGTAAAAGTGAGTTTATTTAAAAACCACGGCACAAAAAGTTCTCACACTTAATGAAAGTCGAAACAATTCATCTGTGGGAGAATCAGTAGAGGTTATCCCAGGCGCAATATTGTCATAGAATGAAAAAAAATAGGTCGAAGTCTGTCGAGAGTTCTCGACATCCGCCATTAAGATTTTGTAAAACAGGAAGTATGCCGTGGATGAAAAATTCACGAAATCTTATTATTATTACAAACCCTTTTGCGACCTCAAGACTTTTCAATTATTCATTTCAAGCAGCCCGGTACTATTTTCGGTTGTTGGCTGTAATTAGCTTAACCGCATGGTTACTCTAATGGTTAAATATTTATTCAGCTACTTTTGCCTTCCATTCAGACACGCGTTTGGAAGAGAAATGGTCGATCGCATGACATGCCATTTTTTGAAGTCAAGGGTAGAGTCGTCGTTTATTTGTTGACATAATGTATGTTTTCAACTGACGATGTGGTTGGTACGACGACGAATGTTTCAAAATCCCCATTTCTTGTTATATAAATATTTTCGCTACTTTGCTAATGACAATATTCATGAGTGCAATGGACATGTCATTGTCGAATACAGTTAAATTGAACAAAGGCAATCCCTCAAATTTGTCAAGACGAATGAACTCTTCACATACGTAAAACGGCGTTTCCTCACGTCTTAGGTCGTTTAACTCTTGCAATAAAAGCTAATGAACGAGAATATCACCATATGGGCCAATGGTTACAGAAAAAGGCGACATTGTAATAAAAATCTCTGATATAATATGCCGCCTCCTAATCATTATCAGTAAAAAAGAAACAGATTAAAAATACGAGGGTACATTAAGCAACGCATCACAGAGATAAAAATATAAAATATTGGATGTGAGCTAAAGATACTAATTGTATACGTGTCACTGAAAAAACTCACCCAAATAGAAATGCGGAAAGCTCAACAAAATCGGTGAATCGTATTGGCACAAGCTGGCATTGAATGTACCTTCCGGTGCACAGGGTGGTCCAGCAGGGCAATAACATTGTTGAGAGTGAACCCTTTCGGATGAGGCAAAGACATCAGCAGGAGGGACAAATCTGAAGCCAGGAACTCCTCCGGCAGTCATGACTTCTTGCTAAATAGAATAATGAGACACGCGTGAAGTCGCTTCTCTCGAAGCAAATGATTCTTTAGATAATAGATCTTGTACAACCTTATAAACCAGAGGAAGGGCTCTGCAGAGATCCTTGTCAAATACTTTAAGTACGGTGTGCTTTGTGATATGGGGTGGAAAGATACTTCCGTCGCTTCCCATAACGCTATCACAATGAGGAGTGGTCCAATGTCCTAGACCCTTTTTGCCATTCCATTTATCCAGCATGCCATATTTCGTTATGTCATTCTGACCCGTGAAAACAGTATAGTGATCAGCACCAGTGCCATTTTTACCGTACATCAGACCAAACTGATCGTAAGGAAGCTTCTGCTCTTTAGGCACCACGTCCTTAGCGAGTTTCAAAAGAGGATCATCATAACCCCACAGCAATTGTCCTACGGATACTTCAACGAACGGTTTGATCTTCAGGATATCCATTATGGAGGACATTGCCAATCGAAGAAAGCGTGCTGCGTGTTTCGATTGACTTGTCGCTGACAACATCGGGACATTTGGTACGACAACGAGGTCCTCTTCGGAGCCCGTTGACAGTTCCTAAAAAGACACAAAGACAAGATTGAATGAAGGATTTGCAACAGCACAAAAACAATAGCGTCCCTAGAACTTTTTTTATAAATTTTTTAATTACGAATTGCAAAACGGATCTCTTTCCCTTATATTATTTTCGATATTTTTTCTTCTTAGAAACGTCATCTGAGATTTTTAAAAACTTTGAACATGTAACGCTGTATCGCCGCGAACCAGTGTCTTTTAATGTCGTAACAAATTTTCGATAGTAACCAACGGAAGGGTTGCGCAGAAATTGGTTTCTAATATAGCGAAATTATGTAATACAGTGCCCGTATTTGTCTGGTCGTGAATAACGGCTTGTTACAGTGACATATTGAAACTGACATGCAATTGTGATTCAGATGAGAAGACTCCTACGGAGATTGGCTGTCATAAGTGATAAAATTTCGCTCGTGTGTACCCAGCCTAACCTCACCGTACTGCGTCCATAAGCTGGAGACCATTAATGACGCTCAGTGTACATACGTAGAGTGCTTATGTAGAGAATTTAATTATTCGTCACTTATATATTTATATAAGCACTTTCTTTGTCATGAATAATAAATCGAATACTCGCGCACAGCTATCGCAAACAAGAGCATATGTAATCTCAGGATGCGGGTACGGATGTCAATAATATACTTAGTTAACGCAGAACAACTTGACAAGTCTCTTACGTAATATTTAAATTACCCTTGGGTATTGATCATACGTAGACCTAATTCAACAATGCATATAAAGTCAGACTATGAGACATCTGATCTATTCTGTATGAAATTTCAAAGTAGATCGTGAATCCGAAGTCCGTAAAGTATAACGTTGAGGAAGTTAGAATTATAATCAATGCAATCTGCACAAGAAATAGATTTGCAACTATGCAAATGCATAAAGCAACACGCAAATGCACTCGGTATAAGTACAGATCAAGATTAAAAAATCCAAGGGCAATGCAATTAACGTCTTTGAATTTTTTAACATGATACAATTATCATTCATTAATGAACAAGAGCAAGAAAGTCGTATTGATTAATAATATAATAAAAAAATTAAGTGCACACAGAAAAAGATCTAGGATATCATAATTCAGAAAAATTTCATAATTCAGTAAGCGGCTTCTATTTATATTTATATGTTTTGACTTATTGAACGGTACGTGAGTAATGTCACTGAAGTAATGATGAGCACAATAGACAGTATTACAAATCAATTGACTCGAATACTCTACCGAGGAAAAACAAAAGTTTCAACAAGAAATTTCAAAGTTCTGACTCAACGGTCGAGTCACTGTCGACAAAACCCTCTCATTAAACAATGGACAAAATAATTTTCGTTGACAACCGAGCGTTGTTTGCCACAGACAAAGCACTCTCGTTTGCGTCTGATACTATTATCTGCATGTAAAACATCGTGCCTTCATTAACATTGATTTACCTTGATTCTAACGTGCCATTGCGATTATTAACCGAACTTACCGGTGAGAATACGAATTCCTTTCTTTGTTGATAGCTGACTGTGTCATTCCCGTGAAAAGTGACGTTAATCTTTTCCCATCGTTCGATATAGACGTAAGGACCCAATTCCTGAAGGGCCGGTTTCTTGCCGTTGTTCAAGAACTCATCGGCATTGGTTACGTTGTATATATAAACATGCATATGTGGCGACACCGGTGGCTGCTTCCACCAACCAAAGGCACGGCCTCCTTCGCGCAGTGCAACCTCCTTGTTAATCAGGACGTTCACGATTTTCGGAAAGAGCACTGCCAGTACAGCAGCTATTATTATTAGAAGTACGCCAACGGCCACGGCTGCCCCTGAAAAAGAAACATATAATGGATCAAATAGATGTTCATTAACCTGCGTAAATTTTACAATTCTCTTGATTTCGGACATGTTCATGCTATCGTAACGCGCATTGACGGCATCGTGTGTATTTTACTAGAAATCGAAGAATCTCAAACGCACTTCGTTCCGCTGATGTGAATTAATGCTTTTTGTGAGTGTCAACTTAGCATTTCTTCACGTGTCGTGTCTGTGATGTAAGGTTAAGATTTACGTCATCGATCGACACTACATGAAAATGTCTTAAGGTCTATGTGATTTTTCGTGAAATTCACCCTTTTTTCCCACCATATCGAACGAGCTTGTTTACATCGCACAGAAGAAGAGGTTAGCTTCGCACAAGGAAATGCGTTTCTAAGGAATAGAAAAAGACTCACAAGTAACAACACTGCACTGGAATAGAACTACGTGTAAATGTGAAATAATGGCAGTGCGTAACTAAGAACAATTATCACGAGACTACATAAATTACCATATAAACAATTGACGTCAGTACCTTAAAGTTAATTCACAAGTGAGTCACAATATCGCAGGATGAAGTCACTCCCGTCCTATGCATAGGGAATGGTAATGGTTCAAAATTTTTTTGCGACACACCGAGCAAGATATATTTAGCAAAATAAATAAAATTTGCAATTACAAATCTATGAGAGGAATAAAAACTTATGTTGGCTGTGACTTTGGAGATGCGAAAAAGAATTAATTGAAAAATGACGTACCCGTCGGAGCACCTTTCGAAATGTTTAAAGGTACGATTTCGCGTAATGGCGCGCACGGGCGCTCATTAACGCTCGCGATTGCGTATTCGCTTTCGCAATTTCCAGCCAGCCGAGTAACAGCAATTTATATTTTTTTCGCGTACTTTGACTGCCTTAAGTACAGGCCAACGAAAACGACCTGTTCTCGACAGCAACAATTAGCAGAAACTACAAATATCAAAAGCAACAGAGTTTTTTATTTTAAAAAATATGTACAAATATTCCTCTGCTAGACAGGAATCTCTTAAAACGTCAGTTAACATACAAACATTAAACTGGGAGTTTACGTATTATTTATTTCATAATTAGCATCTAAAATTCGCGATTAGAAACTATTTTCCTGACGTCCAGCCGTTGGACCAACCGGTTGCTATATCGTGTGTGGTAAAAAGAGGCAATGTCAAGGTCGCGTATATAGCGTGGTAAACATGTTTCAAGGTACATTAACATAAGGTTAAAAGAATCATAATTCCTATTTTGATTATTGGCCATTTTCCGTTGTGGAGGATAAAGCCAAAATGTCACTACTCAAGGCTAACAAGAATAAATTCTATACCTTCGCAAACGAAGAGTAATATATTATAATGTATTGCCTCTAATTGCCAAGATTGTATTACTAACCCGTGTCAATCGCTTGAAAATAAATATTCCAACAATCTTAAATTGACGTATTACGAGAGCACTGCCACTCGAGACGATATCTTGATGTTTGAGTTTTCTTGAAATTTCGTAATGGCACGATTGCTGAATGATGGACAGGACTACTTCGAATGCAGTTATCGAGCACAATGTAATCTCAAGGTGCATATTTAGCGTCACGCATACGTAAAATAATGAGAGGTAGCTAAACCTATGCGCTCCGACAAGTCTTGCTTGCAAAATTCCTAGCTTTCTACAAAACTGCCTTGTTATATACAGAACAGTTGAGCCGACGTCCGCTTTTCCTTCCTTCCTTCCTTCCTTCCTTCCTTTCTTTCTTTCTTTCTTTCTTCCTTTCTTTCTTTCTTCTGTTTCATTGCCGTGTCTATAAGACGTTCGGTACCTCAGGCTTCGTAACATCTTTTCCGGGCGGAAGTGCCGTTTCTATTGTGATTATCTCATGCACATTTTGCAGCACGATGCACCGCCGCTGCGTTATTAGAAAAGATTGCGGCTCTTTATCGACGAATAAATACGAGTCGATCGGTAGGACGGTACGTCCTTGAAGCTGTTAAAGGACTCGGCTATGTATGTAATTATTTTCAAGAATATTCAAGTAGCGAGAAGGTATTTAATAATTGAGTATAATATACGTATTGGGTTGGCAAGGATGAAATTTGTAAGTTATCAATCAACTTTTGCCTTTTTTTTTCTACAAATTTCATCCTTGACGACTCCATATGTATATAGATATACATATATTAAATCCATGAATTTTAAATGTTACCGGGTATCCTTATATTTTAATACCCTTTATTGCTACAACGCAAAGGATGACATCATTGATTTCCATGATATACAGATCCTGAATCACGAATAAATTTAAGATAACCAGTAAATTGCCCGATGAAAATCTTTTTCTTCCTGCATTGCGAAATATCTTTCAATTACTTTATTATATGGTGTTTTCGACGCGAAATCAGGGTGTAATGGAATATTTTCTTATAAACAGTGGAAACGTTTTTGATATGCTGAAAGACTGCGTAAAGTCAACGAGTGTCGTTTATACGTTAGACAGAATGAAATAGTGACGAATGAAGTGGAACGAAAATCCAGCGATTCGTGAGAAAACTAAATCTAATGGCGTGGAAGTAAAAGCGTGAGAATTTGTATTAAATAAATAACGATAACAAATTTTATCAAGTTGTTAGTGCAATAATTAACGATTTCAATCACAACAATGCCAGCTCCGTACAGGAAAGAATACGACAACCGTCACATAACTGGACGCATACATATTTTTCAAAAAAAAAATTATATAATTCCAAATGAACTTGTCATACTGAGCACGTTTTACAGAAAAATACTATTCTTACCCAAAATAACAATAATGAATCAAAATAATTGACTTTGCTATGAGGCAAATTTGCGTAAGATCCAAAAATAATTTTTATCCTTCGATAACGAACAACAAACGTTGTTCTGTTTTCTTTTTAAATTTCGTCGCTATTTCCATGTACAGGGTCAACAAGACAAAAATGAAATTTTCCAGACGATAGAAAAATATATTTATGCCCGGTCACGGTATTAAGGATCGAGAATAACTAATAGGAAAACTATGACGCACTTTTTTTATCTGATCCTGAAACCAGAATTACTAATTCATAACGAATAACAGAACATAACTCAAGCGGCACTTTCGGTCAAATACGTTTCACGTTAGAAAAAGAAAAAATCGATAAATCGATCATGAGAAAATTGATATTCACTGGACACTATGTATACATATATACACGCAGGGAGAAAAACAGTTTCACATTGATTCGAGGTACAAACAAGATATTTACCACGACACGTGCAACCCATTTTGAAAATTTATTGGACCAATTATCGATACTTTTCTTGGGACGATCAATGTGGATTGGAACGTTTAACTTCGTCAAATGAAAGCCCTGATCACGATTGCTCGATCACGATTACTTGGAACTCTCTTTACATAACGCGATCGCGTGTCCAACCGCTTCTACTGTAATCGAGAGAAATTCAAAGAAATTGTGGCCAGTGTTACCAACCGTCCATAACTTGGTGACTACTTGTAATCGAGAGGACGATATGAAACCATGGAAGGGACAACTGCCACAACAATTGAGACTCTATCTTTATTGGCTCTGTCAGGCATTATGAGCTTATGACTAATACAAAAATTCTGTTTTTTTTTTTTTTTTTCATGCAAGCAGCCATGACCTACGTCATTGAATCTATAATTAATAAAATGATAAAACGAAAAATCATTTTTTTTTCAGTATACGGTATATAAATAAAAAAATATTTACACAATGATTCGTTGTCTGATTATACGAAACTGCTGTAGCATCGAGATTGAGAACCACTGAGGTCCAGCTACACTTTTGCAGTGATATTCACATGAGTCCGGTAATCGTGAAAATTCACGATCTCGTGATAACTAGATGGGCGAGGGAAGGATCTGTGACAACTGTCAAAAGTGACAACACGTGGTTGATTAAAGGTACACGCGTTATTGATCAGACTCGAAATGACCTATGGTGTAGTAAGAGATACAGGGTGAAATTCAAAATGAACAATTGAATTTAAAGAATTTAAATGGGTAAGAGTTTACACAAATTTTCACTATTGAGAAAGTACGATCATTATTCGCAACGTTCTAGACTTGTTATCAGCAGATTTAATCGGGTATGGTACGAAGCTACACAGTAAATATGTGCAAGTGTAAATATCCACAAGCTATAATCAAACTCAGGGCGTGATATTTGTTTGAAAATTATTTATGAATATTTATTGGTACGGATTCACGTACAATTAAGCAAATTGCACAAAATTCCATCATGATTTATTGATTGGTAATTGATTTTCTTCAAAGCCATTCGTTAATGAATCTTAACTTTTAATACCGTCCATTAGTATTATCATACTGTTTTATTGATATAAGCACATTCCAATTCGAGTCACGTAAATTACGTCAACGTAATTCCGAGCTCTTCTTTAGTTCACATCGTCGACCGAATCACACATGGAAAATCATTGACGAAACTTAATAAGAAAAAGATAGACGAGCAAAAAATTGTGACGCACAAGGTTACAGAAAAAGCAATTCAAATATAATTTTCTACGCGAAGTGTCATTGTCATTACTTTTCTATAGTTCAGCTTTAACTATCCCGACAAATATAGAAGTGCCTATTGGCATAACCGTACAATAATTATGCGAAGCACAGCGGTGCCGCTAACGTCACGTGGTCGACCTTTAAATTCCATTCCTCGTAGTTTGACGACTTCAAAATTTGAGTAACGTTCACTGTGTTGTCTGACCCATGAGAAAACACGTAATATGATGCGTGAGGTCAATGACAAACTTCAGGAAATTTAAAAAATGTCGGTATTGCAACAGACCCATGTAAAATAGTGATGACAATTCATGAATAAAGAAGTCGAAAGCATCGATCCAAGATCCATGTGTGAATTTTTAATAGCTACCTAATATTCTGTATTTTTTGAATTTTTTTTATTTCGTACTCAAATCTGGCATATATGTAAATATTTTTCTTACAATTGTGCACATTAAGTTTCGATCCAAATTGGGATATTCCTTCACGTGAATTTGAGCAATCATCGCGCAAAAATCGCTCACGTATGAATATTACACGTAGTTGCGGTATACATATTAAACCAGGAGTAAATGTTGTGTCAGCGGAAACAATTCTTTAATCGAGACAATTATGCCACAGATTTTTTAATCATCATTTCACTGATTTATAAGATACACACTTGCTGGGTCATAATACGCCTAACATGAAAGACACGAGTTTTGGATCTATTGTCAAAATTTTCTAACGATCCCCAAAAATTCGATACGTTTAAAAGTACAATATAGATTACTGCAACTTATGTAATTACACGTTAAGCCGATTGACATGTCTAAAATAAAAGATATGTAAAAAAAAAAGATATTTTTTTGTATAACCCCTAATTCATTCCAATGAGATTTTCCTCAATTAATTTGACTAATTATCTTACGACAACTTAGGTCAGCTTAATTTTCCAAGTGTCACAATACCACTCTGTGCTTAAGAATACTAATTACGCAATGCGTTTTTAAAAATTTTGTCACATGCATTCCTACTTTCTTCTTTCCCCATGTTAAAACATTAAATCTAAATTTTTCCTTAAAAAATAAAAACGTTTCCATTTACGGATGCGGATAATTTTCGCTGAATAATCATAATCATCCTGTCAATGATAAAGAACAGTTGGATAAATGATAATAAAGAATACAGCACCTCTCGCGGAAATATTACTAAAAATAGACAGCAACTTACTACATACTCATGTGCAACGTCTTCACCAATTTCTTGATTATTATAATGAGTAATTCAAAAAAATTACATATTCATCATGAACAGTAGTAAATATCCGAAAAATAACGAGGCAATTTATTCTCTTCGCGTAATCACTGCGTCATTTCGTGAACCATTAAATTAAATACGTTCCCTGTAACCGATATGGTTCGATCGGAAATTCCTTGCTCATAGTTATTGCAAAATATCTGTGCTTTACAGTCTCCACAGTCTTTGTATATACACGCAGGTATGTGGGTATTAAAACATGTTGATCGTTCTTCACGCTTCACTGACACCCGGTCACACATGTATTGTATCACTGCGATATCGAGTTATTTGAACCGTACACGTCACACAGCGTCTTGCGTAAGACATTTCTTCCGCTAAGAAAAAAAGAATCATAAAAAAGAAGTACTCCTATAAAATGCTCACGTGCATAAATATAAGCGAAGGGAAGTGTTGCAAATTCCTGGTTCATAATGTACACTCAATGAGTTTGCTTGAACATTGCGTATAAGGATTATACGAAATTGCGCGTTATACGCTCCTCGTGCCCTGAAATCAAGACTATAGCTAGTCCCGTTCCCAGAGCGAGATCTGTTATTACGTGCGTATTTGTACGTGCGATATTATCAAGATTGACAATGCTGGCGAACTTTCATGAGAGCCCGAGCGACGACGAAGTTCTCGTGCAGTCATTTGCAACAGCATCTTAAGACCTCGTTAGGCACAGCAAAACCTGAAGTCAGACGCTGCTCGCGGTTAGCTTTCTAAAGTGTAGGACGGTCACTGAATCCGCGGGAAATTCAAAGACGCGAATGATAATAACTGATCTTAGGAATTGTGAGTATACTTTCAAAAAGTATCTCATTAGCTTTGCACAGTATCTATGTATAACAATCGCGTGAATAGTTTCAATCAAGAATTTCATTTTTGGTATGCCTTTCTAAAAACAACCGGAATAGTGCTACGGAGCGTGTATGGTATCCAGGAGTCCTGAAATTGTAGGCTCTTGTTCAGGGAATTTCACAGGGTAACACTTTCTAGAAGAACTACGTTATACCGAAAAGTGTACTGTTAGTTGGTCAGTGGGACAATGAGAAGCAGTTTATTGCAGCATTTAAATCTGGCTCTTGATTTTAGTACGAGTTTACTTGACGCGTTAAATATGCGACGTATAGTCTTGAACAGAGTACAGTGGTTTGCATTGAAAGGTAAGAAAAGTTTAGAGCGATTAAACGTTATTGTATCGAGAGACCAGAAATAGTAGTAAAATATTGAAAGTTCAATGTAAACCCTTTTGTCCACGTTATTACAAGAAAATCGTAGCTTCTTCGATCGCGTGCTAAGCAAAAGTAGAGAGTACATTTTTTTTTTACTTAGACTACAGAAAAACCTCATCGCGACCTTCACTCTTATATCCACTCGTTATAAAAAGATTGACTTTCCATACTGAATTAATGAATTCGACGAGTCCAACCAGGGTATAGTCGTCGTTATTTTTCCACAATTTTCCTGGAGTATCCCAGGAATAATAATACATAATAATGAAATATTTCCATAAAGAGCGCTGCTAATTATATACAGCAACTCGACGCAGATCTTTCGACAACAATATTCAATGTCAATAAATTTTATTTAGCTCTCACGTTCAACTTGCAGTAGAATCCCGATTATCCGAGCTAATGTAAGTAATAATAAAAGGACATAGGAAACGTAAAATAAATGATAAAAAATAAAAAATTAGCAGCTTCGGATATTAAAACAAAATCTTATAATACGCACGAAATTCTTTAAGGGAGTAAGAATACGTTACGGCCACAACTAATTGCATCTACTGCGCGCCTGTCATTGATTACACGTGACAAATGTCAATGCAGGTCTTTACAAACTCGAATAATACGGACTATCCACCCACTGTAGCTCGGATGACAAAAGTTTATGTGAATACGATGCTAGCTCGAGTGATCGCGGACTCAAATGATCCGGGGTTCAATTGTACTTGCTGAGCTGTAAGAAATAGAAGGAATTCTTAAAACGAATAAACAAAACAAAGAGACAAGTACGCAACGCGTGTAATTATGGTAAAGCATTGTTTGTATAATGATCAACGCTAAAATAATAGTCAACATTTTTAACATGAATTATTGATAGTCAATAATTTTCTAGCCAATGTAATTCGCCGTAGAAAACGTCAATGAATCAATTGGTCTAGTTGGAGTGCAATGTTGTAGCTCCCATTTACAGATGGAAATCACGCGACGATCTACAAGTGAAACGAAACCTTTTCACGACCTGGGGCTACGTTCAAGTATTTTCCGTTAGTATTCCGAACAAGTGTAAAACCATACGCCACCGATACTTATCCTCGAAGAAAATTTTCCAATAGGATTGTACTGACATAGCGTGCAAGACCACGTGTAACGATTGAAAATGCGACAGCCTGTATACCGCAGGAGCTTGTTCAATATTGAGAATAACAGTAAATCGCCGCTCAGGCAGCTCTAAGCTTTGGTCGTCAGTAGCCATGTTCTTTCAAATTATAATAATAATGAAAAAAAAAAACAACCACAGACAGCATAAAATAAGAAATTTGAAAACGCAATGAATTGCATCTGACAAAAATTCAGAATTTTTTGAAACGTACTTTTATTTAATTAACGCGAAACACTCGACTTACTTCGATGATTTTACTCAGGATGATTTGAATCCGTGGGACAAACGTAATGACGTTCATTCACGAAAAATAAGTCATCCATGTCTATTTTAGATAAACCCATAAGAAACATTTCTTTCTAAATAGTAACCGAAGACTAAACTAAGAATTGAACTGGCTATGTTCAATTCTGCCAGTAAACTTTCCCTAAGAGCGATCAATTCACATTTGTGCAGTTTATATCGTTCTACTACGTACCTATCTATATATCAGCAAGATCATTTTCCCACAGTTCCCTGAACTTTCGGAGCATGACGAGGGTCTCTTAACCGATCACGGAGCACCGGCCAGAAACTTGGAAACGATGATAGCCAGTGATTCTCATTGGACGCTGGACAACCGAGTCACGAGCACGCATTCCTTGGAATGCAGTACCTAACCTAACTATACATAACTCGAATGGCCTGCCAGAGTTAAACCTGCCTTGCCGCGTGCTGTGACTCCGCAATGCATGCTAGGGACATTGCGAATTTCTTTCTCCAATGAGAGATCGTGGATTGGATTTTAAAGATAAATAACATTCTTAAATTTTGAGGAACAATTAAAAAAATATATATTTTATTAACTTTATCAGTTATTGATCAAGCGACAGTTTTTTTTCTTAATCGCTCGTAGAAAATCAATAGGTAAAATGATTTTCGTGCATGTAAAAGCATCGGCTACTGTAAAGTTCACCGCACGTGCTACTCTGGGAAATCAGAAGTAACAGGTAGTGCCTTGACGTTACGAAATCACGGTAATATTGACTCGGCACTGCTAGCTATATTAGTGTGGCTGCGCAGGGAACGTTGCGATTAACGTGAAAATAATTCAACCGCGTATTGACTCACAGTCAGACTTTGAGACTCTTTTGTGAGAACTCTCGCGTGAATCTCGACGGGACTTTAATAAGGAGCGAGTGGAAGTAACGTTACCAGGAACGTTGAATTATTCAGCCAGAGATAAAAGTTTATGAAATTTTTAACTCGATAACTTTCACGATCAACCAACCATGACCGGCGTGGTAAAAAATTCAAAAAATTGATCGCATAGCCTTTGGAAGCGCGTGTACGCACTTTCGAGAATATTCGACTATGTTACTAATTGATAAGTAAACTTAACCTCAACTAATTTTACAGAAATCTTCGAAACCTGATCTAATGGTCAATACTAGTTTGCAATCGTATACTGAATTAATCCTGCCAATGGCCGCGGGATAATTTCGAAATTTCAAAAGTGGAATTTGCCGTTTTACCAACAAGTTAAAAAATATATTAACAAAATATTCAGCTTCGATTTAAGTCGTAGAAAAAATACGGTCGAAACTAATCAATATAATGTGAGCACGCATCGAATACAGGCTAAGTGACCGTTAGCGTGCAACTGTCGATTACGGAGGAATCGATGCGTCTTCAGCGATTCATCACGGCTACCAGTCAAACTGCTATCTATTATATATATATATACGAGTCCACGGAATCTTCCAATTTCTTTGACTCCGTAATCGTCCAAATCGTGACACAGAATTTCCAGGCATTTTCCATCAAAGTGGATCACAGATAAGCAGCTATAATCAGCCTACAGCTTGACACGCGTTGTAAGTTTCGAAAATATCAATTTAATGAGATAGACGTAGGAATTAAAAAACTGCAATGATTTAATTAATTTTGAAGATATATCCTTGTGCAATTGCGGTCACGGTTACCAACTTAAAGACACCACGCCGGAACCGTTATAGTGATGTTGCCAGAAAAGACGACTTCCATCTCCGTACTGTTCACGGCTACCATGAAAATTCCATAAAGGAGTCCTTGACGAGTAATCACGTTACTCGATAGAATGCTTCTTGCTCAAAATAGTAAACGGCCCTGATCAAGTAAGACATACTGGGTATGTGCAAGGACTTGACTGTAATTAATTCTATTTAGCGAATCGATAGCTTATGTATCTGTAAATACCAATAGACAAGGAAATTTAAGGATGCAAGATACCGAACGTAATAAAGAACCGTAACGGAGGTCGTTTCGGTTGGTGAAACCTCGTGGAGGCTCTTCCACGTGTCCAAAATGAATATTGCAAAGGAAAGCATAAGAAAGAAAGGTGGGACTATGTTTTATCTAACAAAAAATTTCAAAAACTTACACCATCGCCGCAAAAATCCACCCTGCAGTTTCGCGCAGATTCCACGTTGAACCCTCATCCTTTTGCACTTCCGCTCACTTTACAAACAGCACTTCCTGTGATTCCTTTTCGTTAATCTCTTGGATCCAGTCTTCCATGCAGCGCCGTTTACCAAGTTGTTATTCCGTGGAGGAATCGTTTCGCGCGGAGGACGTCCACTCGGACCGGCACTGGAGGAGAAAGTCGAGTCCAAGTATGTCGCTACGACGATGACGAGGGAATGTATGAACCGAATGAAGGATCGTTTAAGGAGTCGCGCGTGAACTCTCAGCGAAAGAAACAAATTTTTCGAAAAAAAATAAAAGAATCGTCAGAGGCTTCACGAGTTGAAGTCAAAAAAAAATGTCTAAGCAGTGCACCGACATAGAATCATTGGAAATTCTTGGTACATGGATTCTCGGATTGAAAAAAGGTAAGGTTTGCCGATTTTTTTATCACGAGTATAAATTGTACTATGATGCAATATATTATTATTAATTCGAAACTTTTTTTGATTTTCAAAATTTTCACTCCCTTGTATCTGGGGCGTACGACCGATCTTTGTCCTTTCTCTTGGTTCGATAATTTTGTCTTTTCTTATTGTTAAGAACGGGCCTCGTATTCTTTAAGTGTTTACGAGGAATCGAAAATAGAGAGGATACAGAAATACACACACACGGGGAGTGAGACTACGAGCAAACGATCGGTACGAACGCGGCCGCAGCACTAGTCAAGTTGGTTATGTTCGTGGGACGGTAGACCCATGTTCAGGTGAACGATTTATTATTACCCCCACTTACTGGGCTTACTTCTTCCATTCGCTCTTCTCCTTCTTTATTTCTAGTTTGATATTCCACTACCAGTTCTTATTATTTCTCTTATACATTACTTTTTTTTTAGCTTCGTTCTTCCTCCTCTTTCTCTTCTGCGTTTACGTCTTGTTGCTCTCATGTTAAAACCGCTTATTTTTTCTTGTATCCTCACCTTCGACCGCGTTCGACTCTTCGGGTCACCTTCGTGATCCGAGGACTTAACCAGAATTGTACGGAGGGTACCTTTATTTCGCCTGCTGATGACAACGTTGACCAATTGCCCTGTGCAAAATTAACCAATTACTGTTTAGACTATAGGGGCTACGTCACGTATCTGATAAATTTTAGTGAACATAAGTGGCAACGTTTTTGGTAGCTGTTCAATTGTTATTTGCAAATATTCTTTTTAAGCGCGACTGTATGACACATGTGAGACTGTCCTATTTTATTATATATATAGTCTTCAAAAATCATCATAACTTACTTACGGATATATTTATGATGTACAAATATTTTTTTTTAATACCGTCAATTGGTCATATTTTTACTGAATTAATTTCACTTTGCGTCTTTGAAAAAAATGCTGGTGTCAGTCGAGGCTGTTATAGGGACAAATTCAAAAGTGTAACGCAATATGTCGGACTAATGTGTTATAATATTAATTAGTATGTAGGATAACGTAAAACTGGTAAATTCTGCATTTCCATCATAATCCAGATTATGATAGAAATGCAGAATTGTTTGATAATATCCATATTCCTTGAAAACATTGGTCATGTATAAGTGGCGATTGCCGTCACAAGGTGTAAGTAGAGTATGCACCAGTTCCTGAAGTTAATCATCTGAAAAAAGAAAAACATGGGGAAAATGTAATTTTCGCGGTCAGTTATTCTACTTGGAGATCTTCTTGTTTTATTGCCTCTGATCTTACCGGATATTGCAAAGGTTTCTTTCATTCATGGAATATTCCATGCCTCGGCTATTATTAGTTATGAGCCATTAATTGGAACTGTCACGAACGTGGCCGAAGGTGAGACTATTATCAAGATACTCGAAAGAGCAAAAAAAAAAAAGAATCGAGAGAAGTTCATATTCCAATCAGCATTACTTGAGGTCGTTATTAAAGAATTACAAAAGAGATAAATTAAACAGTAGGCATTTGATGGTTTTAGACATTTAATGATTTACCAATAAATGCCAATTGTCATAAGTCAGCCAACGCAAAAGAAAAATCGTGAAAAGATGAAAAAGGAGTAAAAACAAATGTTATTTAAATATTAATAATGTATAATTAACATGTTTTTTTTTTTCATCAAAAAATTTATGCAACGTACAATCTCTGTGTGTAAACATATAAAAAAAATGCCTGACCTTCACATTATACCGTTCTATCGTTTAATTAATTATTTTAAAAATTCGCAAATTCATTCCGCCAAAATGACCGACAAATGGTAATGAGCCGGTGGGTAGAAGAGTTCGATAGACATTTAAATTGTATCTATATAAAGCCGCCATGAATATTTCCGGTGAAGGGAAAATGACCAGGGCGCGTACCATCTGCGTATCTTTCATTTGTGATGAATCTAGGTTTACCGAATGCGGTCGTTACACGCGGCATTTCAAGTCAGTAACACAAATTTTACAGACCATTGACTTCCACAACAGTGTATAACGGCTCAACTCCAACGAAAAGTAACTCTCCATTCAAGGCACGCGGTAGAAGAATGCATGGTACTCAGAGTTGACGTTGACTTCACATACATCGTATGTTTTATTATTATCTTTTTTTTTTTCCTTTCAAACAAAATGCATGCATACATCAGAATTTTATTGTTTTCGAGTAAAATGGACTTTCGCAAAAATTCTATAACCTATTCTTATCACGAAAGATCCTATGGGCCATTGTGTGTACGTTAAAGCGTGCAGACGTTACACTGTTGCAATGTTAAAAATAATTATGGAGAAGAATATTTTCTAGACACTCTTAATATTTTTCTTCACGGATTACGTACTCAGCCATACAGCGCGTAAGCTCGCATTATACACTTTGTCATACGGTAACAGGGATATGACTCCTGTACCGTCTAGCTTTCATCGATGACGTAACTTCCGGTATGCACGTTTGAGAAAAACTCTCACCTTAACTGCCCTAATGGAAATTCTCGATACAGCTCGATGACGAACAGGAGATGGGCAATTAAAATAAAAAAATATATATATCAATAGCAAAAAATGCATAAGAGTCGACAGTGGCATTTTCTTTTTGAAAAATCATGAAATTAAAAAAGCTAACGGTTTTTGATTGTAAAATTATGTCGAAGCAAATTGAAAAAAAATTAATCTATTTTGGTACGAACAATTGGCAAGATAACAATTCATCGTAAGAATATTGCAAAGTCATCGCACGACTTTCATGGAACGAACCACCAGGCCGGGAGGAGAATGAAAATTTTTCAAAGTTTTCGCGTGTAAAAACTTTAAGAAAAAATAAGAACGTAATATAACTCGCGTGCAACACGAATTCGCAATGTGCAATAATCGTATCGTACCATTACTATATGATAAAGCGTTACCTACCTACTTATATGCGGTTTATCATGATATATTAAATGGTCACTTTTTACCTATTTTTCAAAATAACTTAAGACACGTAACAAATTGTTGATTCACGTTGAATTAATTTCATTAAACGCGAATCCTTCTTACGTCAACAGACGGCAATCTCCTTCCATCAGATTATAACTTTGCCTTATATTATATAAAATATATACACTTATATGGTTACAGTTGGTTCTACTCACCTTAAAATTATGAGTGATACGTGACGCTATTGCATTTACGATTAGGACAAGATTCTTACGCAGATTTGACACGTCCGATTACGAGATGTATTTACAACGTGGATTTATTTTGGGCTCATTAGATTACTCATGGAGTACTATATCTATATATTTATAGTAGCTATACAGTCATAGTAGCTATACGTAGAAATTATATCGATCATCTACACTCAGAATATAGGAACAGTATTTTTTTTTTCAAAATCACGTAATGTTAACTAATACCCAATTCGATATAAATACAAAGTCTTCTTTTATGTTTTCGTGAAAAAAAAAAAAAAACTAGTGATGCACGTGAACATTACACCGATAAGAATAATCAATATACCTGTACAGCCATGCGAGACATCAGAACGAGTATTCATTTTACCTTGAGTCAAAATAATATATGACAAAATAAAGGCAATATACAATTTGACAATTTGCAAACGATTTTACGTACCAAGAAAGTTATGAATGATAAAAGCCAAGTTACACATACGCGACAGAAATTATTATTTTTTAAATACCCACGCAATTCCCGCGAACGCTTTATTAGACAAGACGAGATTTTCTCCAGAGAAAGGAAAAAGAAAGCTGAACTCTGACATATATTCATGCTTGACAAAAGACAGTAATTATATCTCAAACAGTGTTTCAACCTTTTTTAAGCAGAGCCTCCACGCGACTTAGTCTTGTAGGATTTCAAATTTATGTCAACTGTTATCGATATCAGACTTTACGCGATAAAGTGAAGTGATACTGTGAGGTTAGCAAAATGAAATTTGGATATATTGATTATTGAAATTTGACTATACTAATATATGCCAAATATTATGATTCTATCGAATAAACATGATTATTGGATACCCATGGGATTACGTAGTTAGGTCAACAACAGTTCGAAACCTTCGATTTCCTTAATTTTAGATTGAAATATAAAATACATTGGGCCATTGTTGAAAATCATTCGTTTTAATATATTATAGTGAATGTACTATAGGTAAGGAAGTGAAATAACAACGGTAATAAAAGCCATATGTAACTTCCACTGCTTATATCATCTACTGACGCTACGCGTTAGCGTTGTTCGACATTTTACGCGAGTGCCTGTATGTAATACCTGTGTTTCGCATATGAGTATCAGATATCTGCGAACGTTAATAATCATTGTTATATTACGTTATGTTACCTGTCCTCATTCCTTACGAGAATAGACGCGTTACGACGCCCGGCGTCATTCGAGTCTCCATTGGCTTCGCAGCACGTTACGATGGCTGCACTTGAAAGACCTAACAAATCCTGTACTACAAGTGCGAAAATTATTTGATTTTTATATCTGTTGCTAACGTACCGTAATCTTTGCTAGACGTTTATTAGACTCGGACACCGTACGCAATAATAACCTCTTAATGAAACGGAACTTTCCCTTCTAGGTATAAATAGTGAGACGAGATTTTCGCAATATTACGGATCGCGAAAAGAAAAATATATAGGTATACCAATGCACTTAAGTAGACATATTTATTTTTATAGATTATAAATTGTAAGACTCCTGCATATTACGTCTCTGATTTATATGTATATAGGTACATTCTGGATTATATAACAGACAACAAACACTGTGATTTGGTTGATTTGTTGTAATTATCTTTAATAATAAATGCTCATGTAATTTTGCCATTTGCCTAAGCTTGAATTTACATTGTCACTACGTTTGAAAATGCATATGTAGAGTGCGTCGAAAAATAGTGCTACGCCTTATGCACTTGATGAAATTTCTGTATACGTTTAAAACGTTCACTGTGTATGATAAATGATAGATGGGGGAACTCGTTTTCCTATGTTTGTTACTTTCAATATAAAACATTAGCTGTGTATGATAATATACAAAAAGATTGTACGTGGTACAAAGTTAATGAAAGCACAGTACAGCATGGTATTTTGTGATTTTTATAAGTTTTTCAATAATCATTAATCCTTGAATCGGTCGATATTATAATTAGAAAATATTTTTATTAACCTTGTACACGAGCTATGTTGTACTAGGAACAAGAATACTTGCACAATTTCACGTGCGAGGTTATCGCGTAAAAGAGACATACGACACCTGGCAGTAACGTAACTATAAATATCAGCGTTAGTCATTATGATGCATAAAATTAAACAAATAGCTCAATAACCAATGCAATGGTCTATCCGTAACAATAGAAGAATAAATATTGTAAATTAAAATGGCGCCTACGTACTGTAATTAAATAAAAGAAATAATGCGAACTGCATTATTAAACCACCAGGTCACGTACGATAAATCATGTCAGATATGTGAATTCGTAATGAGGGACATCAGTGAAGTTTTATCTGATTGTAATACTATCTAGGTCACTAAAGTAACGAATAAAATAAAATTTTATTTCGTATATAATACAAAACGTAACACGTGGATCGATAATTGAAAATTTATCATAACGATGCATGAGTCGTGTATAAAAATGTCAATTACCCAATTGGATACCCCCGTGTGTATCTACGGCACTGACTTTTTCATTGAATTCGTAGCCGTAAGCGGCTTTGAACGCAACGACGTACTACACTATAGAAAACGACCCCGACCGCGAGACAAACTTGGTAGGAATTGCACCAATATAGAGGATATCTATACTGGACATCTTAATATCCAAACGGACAATCGTATATCATAATACATACGTGTTACCACCTTTATAACTCATAAATTCATCCCCGCTCAAAATCCTGACAGTCTCACATAATCATTCAACATAACATAACTGTCGCATCAGCAATCTTTATGCATTTTATTGAAACAAAGGAAAAAAAAAGAAGCATAGCATGTGCGACGGGTATACATAACGTATTGTACTGTAGTATTACATAAGATGGAAGAGACTAGGAAAATTTTGCAAATAAGTCTCGTGCAAAGGTCGATTAATAATATCATGCAGAAGCAATATATTATACTAAATAAACTGAAGGAAAAAAACTATCCAGCTCCTAATGATATCCTCGAAACCATCTGCGGGTCACACAATCGCAAGAAACTATGTAGACAAATTATTCGAGTAAGGTGCTGTAATCCGAACGTATTTGGTGCGTGATGGCATTGTGTAAATGTTGAGAAACATAAGAAGCATTAAAATGCCACCTGTGAACTAGTCGTCTACCAATATCGCCTTGCAATACTCGATACAGGTAGCTGAGTGAACATATCGGCAAACATAACCTACAATAAATCTAATGCAGTACCTATCCGTAACGTAGCAAAGAACAAACGCTTCTACTGTACGCACCATTAAATATATTACAATTGTTACAAGGTGCACTACGTACGTGAATTCCGTCACATTCGTCATGAATCCATCAGTGACGGTTTTCCGTCCGAAAATCTTTCCATCCTTGCTCGTTCGGACGGGTTTAACAAATTCCTTGCGAGCTGCGTACGTAGTACGTGACTGAAAATCTTTTCCACTACGCGGTTAGTTTTTTGCGTGATCGTTCCTTGCCTTCTATCCAATGGTAGATCAACAAGATTATGAAAAGTATCATACTGAGTGGAATATGTAACGATTCTGGAAAAAAATTGCTGGCGGGTGCTGCTCATCGCAAAATCCTTCTCGTCGTTGGGCGACTTGTCGATTCTTAGAAATACATCGTATGAATTTCGAACTGTGATGGCTTAGCAACTTGTATGTACATACAGTTGAGAGATGTAAGTATGCAAATATGAGATCAGGTTTCTCCAGATCTTTAGTAATGCTCGACTATGTCTACGACTACACGTTACGCTTGATGACGCAGGGACTTTGGTCTATTCCTACTTATACTTCATGGCGGTCCTGTGCAGTCGACACAAGCTACGCACTCGATATCAGGGTTAGCGGGTTAAAACGACTATAAAATATTCGACTCAGGCTGCTTTCGTAAGCGCAGTTTACATCCTTTGCTGTCGTGTCGAACGGATATGCCGAATGGATAAATCGCCGTGGATCCTTACGCGAATCTTTATCGATTAATTCAACGATTGTTAATAGGAACATTTCGGTACATACCAGGAGCAGCAATACTACTCGGGTAAACGCAGCGTTGGTAAAATATAAAAATTTTCAATCAATCGTCTCAGAATGATATGAAAATTATGTACAGTTTTTTTTTAATTTTTCTTATTTCTTACCTTTGACTGTTATATTTTTAAGTAAAATGGCTAACTGGTTATTGCCAAACATAGTCACCAGGTAACAAACATCTAGGAATTCGAACTGTCTAAATTGAATGAAATAAATAAAAAAACAATTATTTATTTTACTAATGGCAATATGCAGACCCAAACAAATTTATGAAAAAGTTTGTTTTGCCTTCTCCGAATTACCAACCGTTTAAAAAATAACACTCAAATCGTCACGAAAAAAAAGTGTAATTAGCAAGAATATCTGCGCATACGCAAATAGAAACAATTTTAACTGATTAAATTGTGTCAGAAAAAAATGCTCTTATCGTACCGACGATTTATTTCGTTCAACGAATTTTAACTGTCAAGACTGTAGATTGAAGGTCAAGGTGAAGTTTCTGAATGATCGATCGTCCGAAATGAAAATGAACTGCATTTGCGATTCTTATACTCTTATCACAAACACAAAACACATGATTATCTATAACCATAAATAAGTCTGTTCGATAATTATATAAAGGACAAAATATTTTACTAATTGTATACAACTAACAAGTACTAAACAAAATCATTTAACGAAAAATTGGTATTTCTTTATATGAAGTCAAATACATTTTGCTGCACAAGTTTAATCGTTATCTCTGTAAAAAATTGTTTTTATTATGACTGTTCATTTCTAAACGTCCATGACATACATAAGGAATACATTCACCAATTGAAACCTAAATGTGTTGTTACAATGTCTTTAAAAAAAATTTACTTCGAGATGAAATAATTCGTGACGAGCATCGCATAATAGTCATTAAGATATTCGAAATTCAATTTGATTACCTTATAGCAACTATTGTTTATATTTCGGTCATCGCGTGCAATAAATATTCAGCTTCTTGATAACGTCTGCTTTTAAGAAATTTCCCACTTACAAACAGATAACTCAATCAATGTTCTTTATTTAAGTTAAATACGGATAAACGATAGATGTAGGTATTTCAAAATAAACTGCACAGAAAATTATGATTGTTTAGTCCCTATAGTCAATACACTTATAGTCGGTCAGTCGTTTTTCTCGATGATTCGCATATTTCAAGTATTTGTATTCTGCATGTGCCGATCAACTGCATTGTTCGCCTGTGCGATAAATTTATAGATTTTAAATATTTTTGAAATTTTTATCCAAGTAATTCATATACGTACTTGGGAATGATATAGGAATATTCATTCCGATTATACGCTACTACAGTATTTAACAATTTTCAAAATTTTTGCTAACGGATAATTAACATTACAGATTGGACTATTGACATTGTTTTCAAAATTCAATTAATGAAATAACATGAACTTTGACCTTTAATTACTTTTAATTTTTAAAAATGCATTGGACCATATCTACAATCTAATATAATCGAGTTATAAATTCACATACTCATGCGCATATGGGCGGTTCACTAGTTCAATCTGTTCTTTTTTTTTTGACAGATCGAATTCAATCTGGCAAACCATATGTGGCGTTGCATACAATTTTCTTTACAAAGAATGCGTGTGCACGGTTTTGCGCTGAAATATATTTTATTTTTACGTTTCAGCATAAGTGATTCATTAACACTAAACCTACCATCGAGCGGTCATTTGACCGTTTTAAAGCCAAAAATACGTTTATAAAAAATTGTCGGTAGGTTTAGTGTTAAGGATGACATTATTTGTGAACTGTTCAAAAATCACACAGAACTTGTGGACCAATTACAGATGTGATTTTTTGTAATATAATGAATATTTTTTGAAACGTGGAAAAGACTGGCATTATAAATAACATAAATATCAGCTATGCGGTTCTTTGCCATTTGTTATCAATTTGATAATAAAATATCACACCAGAAGAACGTGTCTTTAACGTATAGTCTACGACTTGCGCAGAGATTTTCAATATTTTAACTGTCGCGTTAATTATCGGCAATTGAATTGCATTTTCATTGATAATGAGGCTCTTTAGTGTCGAAGATTAAAAATCAGTTTACTTAGTTTCTACTTTTTCACGTATCTTTAAAAATTGTTTAGTAGGAATAAACAAATACATATTAGAAAATGAATAAATACACTAATCCTTCTACACTATAAATACTTACCTACAAATGTTATATCAGTAAATATACATTATGGTACTTTTTTTTTTAAGTAGTAATTGCAGAAAAATATGAATCGAGCAATATTTCAGTGAGCTATTTACTTGTTGCGAGCATCTTATGAATTGTGTCGCATTCACTTACAATTAGTATTCTTACATTTTATTCGCAAATTGTTGCGTGTCTGTTGTAATTGCATGCTGCATCTCCAATGTACAGTAAAACACCTTTGACAGTTCGTGCCATTTGACTTGTGCGTGTATAAATTATTTCCATTCCTCTGTAATTATTTAATTTCCGCTTAACACCTAAAAGGTTTTTATTAAAATCGTACGCAAGAACGTTATTGTTTATTACATAAACTGTATATCATTTTCGCGGAGTTTACAATTTTTTAATTATTTCTTTAGCGCCCTTACAGTGTGCAATTAAAGAGTCATTAATAAGACATTACTAACAATAAGACAAAAAACTACTGTTGTGGAAGCAAGTGTATGTTAAAAATAACAGCAAAGTGATTTTAAAGTGTTGCAGTAAATTTATGTATCTCTTGACAAAATCAACCATTTTTAAAGATCTATATACAGAGTGTATCAGCTAAGATGCACGTTTGAGATTTGCGGTGAAACTGTGCACAATTTTGAAAATCTGATGCAGCAACCATTGAACTTTTTTTGATTGCGCATCGAATGGACATATTATTATTATTATTCGTTTAACTTCCGTTCGCAAATAAAAAAAATTATCTTTGCCATTTTAAGTGATAGTGAAAAAAAATTAAACGATAAAGTTGTAGAGTAAGAAAAAATAATAGAGATGAATAAAAAGTCATACGGATTGCATACATAATAAGGGAGATATTTGCATTCGAAATTTTGAAGTCTTCGTGTTCCTCACCGTAGATACTTCGCCGTCCAGGAACACGAAGACTCCAAAATCTACGTCCAAGATCACGGAAATCTACAGCAGGAATACTTCGACTTCCAACTTGTAATCAAAAATAGCATTGTAACATGTTTTACCCACCGTGTACGGGTTTGCGTCTGACTGAACACTTACCTCAAAACAATTGCAAATCGTGAGTTCGGCATGAAGTTGCTGCACGAAGCTAAGACTTTCGGCCTGTGTCGAAAATCTGTCAAAAAATGACAAAATTTCGAACGCAAATATCTCCCTTATTATGTACTTATGCGATCCGTATGACTTTTTTTTTCATCTATAATATTTTTTCTTGCTCTACAACTTTTTCATTTAACTTTTTTCACTATCATTTGAAATGGCAAAGATAATTTTTTTTATTTGCGAACGGAAGTTAAACGAACAATAATAATATGCCCATTCGATGCACAGTTTCACCGCAAATCTCAAACGTGCATCTTAGCTGATACACTCTGTATTGATAATGTAGAGCATTCGTCTAGGTTTTTGCCAATGTCAAAATTGCGATATAGTATAACGAATATATCATGCATTTGAATTTTACTAACCATGTATGGTTATGCTAAGAAAGTCTCAAGAGGATCTCATCAGATACTCGCAAATAAACCTTATATATTCCTAGCAGGTAAAATGTTCCATTTCATGTAGTACTTTATGTTCTCTTGCTACTTCGTTAGAATATTATAACGGTGAAATATTGCACAAGGCCAACATTCATGATACGTATATACTTTCCTTCTGCCCGCTTTCTACACTACATGACAACGCAACATAACAAAGAAAGCTCGACAATGGATTAAAGATGTAATAGTATGCCGAAATAGTTTTGATGTCCGAATTTTTTGTTACTATTTCTCATTTACCATAGATGCCTAATCGTATACGCACTTGTAGTTATATAAAATTAATAGAAGAATCTAGGGTGAAAATTCAAGAATTTGTCAAAAATTCTTCTTAATGAAATACGGAACTGACTACAGGATGGTAACTGTGATAATTAAAGGCGATATTAATTTAAGTTTTATTAGAATCCCATATTCTCAAGTTAGTGACAGTTTTCGTAACGATTTAACGAATACATTATACATTTGCATTTTGATTTTTATTTGCATAAATGCAACGCAAATGTAAATAGAAAGGACTCGATTGTAACGTTTCGTATTTTTAAATGAGGGTCTTTCAAAAAGTTCTGGCTGCTTTATGAAGATCTCTCGTACATCGGAGAATGACGAATGACGTTCTTACTTTGTGACTAAGTGTTCAATAAAAGCTCATCGATCGATCTCGCCGAAGACGACATCGAGGGTACCGATGATGGCTACGATATCAGCGAGCATATGGCCCGGCCCTATTTTTTCTAGTAGAGCTAGATGCGCAAAGCCAGGAGCTTTAATTTTGCAACGATAGGGCTTGCTGCTTCCATCGCTCACAAGATAAACGCCAAATTCACCCTTCGGAGCTTCTATGGCGGTATAAGTGGCACCAGGTGGCACTTGGAAACCTTGACTGAATAATTTAAAATGATGAATCAAAGCCTCCATACTTGTCTTCATCTCGGCACGACTTGGCGGTACTATCTTGGCATCGTCTGTCCTGACCTCACCAGCTGGCATTTGATTTAGACATTGGTGAATAATTCGTAGGGACTGACGCATTTCTGCCATTCGACAGAGGTATCTAAGAATTATTAAAATAATAAACTTCTTGGTCAAAACAGGGACATTCTTATTTATATAACGCTACGATGAGTTTTAATATTTCTGGTTCTGAGACTCACCTATCGTAACAATCTCCTTTAGTTCCAATAGGTACATCAAAATCGATTAAATCGTATGCGTCGTAGGGTGCGCTTTTTCTAATATCCCATTTAATTCCAGATCCACGCAGCATGACACCACTGCAGCCATAATTTAATGCATCCTCAGCATTCACGATACCAATATCAATGGTACGAGCTTTCCAAATTCTGTTTTCAGTTACAAGGTCTTCAACTTCATCCAGACGTTCAGAGAATTTAGTTATAAATTCATATATGTCGTCCATTAGTCCCAATGGCATATCCAAAGATACACCACCTGGACGAATATAGGCTGCATGCATACGAGCACCGCTCACGCGTTCATAGAATTCCATCAATTTTTCTCTCTCCTCAAACAGCCAGAACAGAGGAGTCAGAGCCCCCACATCCAGGATGTGGGTTCCGATAGCCATTAGGTGATTTAGGATTCGAGTAATTTCCGCAAATAAAGCTGTTTAAAAAGGATTTCAATATATTTAATTATTATAAGCATGTATGTAGTGTCTACTTTCCGTTGTTTATATTGGAGATTAAGGATTGAGATATATAGGAGTATCAAATACTTACTACGTATATACTTTGCACGTAATGGGACTTCGATGTTAAGCAACTTTTCTATTGCCATGGAAAAACATTGCTCATTGCACATCATAGATACATAATCTAAACGGTCGAAATAAGGCAAAGCCTGCATGTATGTCTTATACTCGATAAGTTTTTCAGTTCCACGATGCAGTAGACCAATGTGTGGATCAGCTCTTACAACATGTTCTCCATCCAACTCCAAAATCAAACGCAATACACCGTGCGCTGCAGGATGTTGTGGACCAAAATTAATTTGAGCATTTTTAAGTCTGTATTCAATTGGCTCTGGAGGTTCGTTGAAATTAACCTTTTTCCACCTAGTATAATCATGACTGACGCAGGTGGGATCGTCATAGCCTTTTATAAATTCTGCATCTGGATACCAAACTTTTGCAGTTCGCTGACTAGAAAGTTAAGATATCTGTATCAATTGAATTAGCATACTGTTTTGTAAAATATAATGTAGCCTAAAACAAAGCATAGTAATATTTAATAAACATAATGCAGAAATTAATTAAATCAGATTGCACTGTGCGTGTAGGTTAATAGGTGTTATTACGTAATCGAATGGAGTAGTCAACATGATTAATCAAATTCACTAAATATTATGTTTACCTGTTATAAATAATCGGAGCTCTATTCCGTAATAGAGTCCTTCCGTCCAAAGAATATCCCGTAGAACTTCTCAGGACGGTTCTCAACACTGCAGCCGCCATCTTTCAGAACGGCTCATTCACATCAGCACCATGTAGTACCAATCTTGTTACATATATTATTACGTGAATATATCAAGAAAAATTGCTAAGATCTACCGTGTCCAATTTTTTTTCTAGCTCAAGTAATAAAAGCTGGAGTCTGTAAGACTGATTAGAGATATATTTCATTTAAATATAAAAATAAAATATTGTAATATATAAATTAATAGAAAACGATGCCTATATAATATCAGAGAGCGTACATTTTATACCATTGTCCGAAATTTAAATGTTAAACATTTTTTGCCAATTTTATTCATTCCTAAATAACTAAATTCTTATATCCTCAATATTACGTTGAATATTTAAAATATAATTTACATAAATATATATACGTATATCGTTTCCTTGAAAATAAAAGATTATTTACTTTGAATGTTGTGTGCATAAGTTGTGTTACTCGAATTTCTCGCAATCCCTTGACATTATCCATATTAAAATTTATTTTTCGGATATATCCTCCAGAAGAAATATAAGAAATGATGATTTGTCACAACTGAGCCTAATTATATAATAACGTAATATTATAAATTCAAGAGCAATGCAGCAGAAAAATATTGTCAGGTATACATTGATAGAACATTTGATAATCGGTAAAACGTATGACAGTACCGGTCGATTGGCAGCTGGGTAAAATCTGGGTTTCCATAGGGATACTCTGGTGTTGTTTGGAGTTCGAGAAGAGTCTGAGAAACAGTTATAAATTTCATATTAAAGTATTAATATCGAAACCTTGAACCCAAAAAATAGAGACGCTCCAATTGAATTCCTAGCAATTTTGATCGAGCGAGGATGTCGTCACAGCCTAGTACGATATCCATTACATCGGTATCTGTAGTACCTGCTCAAGAATGCGTGCCGGAATGGGATCAGAACAGTACAACAATTCTTATTGAGATGTATAAAGAACGTAAATGTCTTTGGGATCCGACGCATGAATTTTACAAAAACCGCCGTTTGCGTCGGGAAGCTCTAACAGACATGGCGAATCATTTTAATTGTTCACTGGCCGACGTAGAGAAGAAACTTTACATGCTTCGAAGTTCATTTAGAAAGGAATATCGAAGATGGAATTCTGCAAAGCTATCGGCAGGACCAAATAATACTTCCTTGGTAAGAAAACCACAATGGTTCGCTCTGGATCTTCTGATGTTCCTCAAGGACGACGTGACTAAGAAGCCATTGACATCTGTGAATCAAAATGATAATTTCGATGGTGTTCAACAGGAATTTGATATTTCTACTACGGTGATATATAAAAGATCTTTGTAATAATGATCAACGTCCATAATTTTCATAATGCTTGTTTACGAAACATTTCTTTATATATTTTTTAACAGGAAATTCAAAATGTCTTCTACTACGACAGTGAAAATAGTACTCTTACCTCTCTTGAACCGGGAGAAATCACCCTGGATTACAATCTGCAACAGATACAAGCACCAGAGGCTACTCAACAATCGCCTGGCTCCCTAAAGAGGAGTGTCAATTCTGAACCAAATCTCCTGGAGCTCACGAATAAACGACAAAAAACTCGGGACGCTGAAGACACGAAGTTACATGTTGTAAAGTCTTTCGCTGGTTCAGATTCACAAGAGAAGGACGCTAATACTGCATTTGGAAATTTCGTAGCGGAGGAACTAAAGAACATAAAAGACAATAATCAGGTACAAGTAGCCAAATTGCGAATTCATCAAGTCCTGTACGACGCAACATGCAGCTTTCTCAAAGTGCCTATACCAAGAACATAAAAAGCATATTATATTCTTTATCAACTACAGGTTAATTAATAGACTGTAGTTTGGTTCTAAAAGTTTCTTTTTCTCTTTACTCAATACCACTTGGCACGTTATCACAATCAGTGCATGCTGTTATAGATCCTTATTCTTTCCGGATGTAAAAATAAAACTCATATACAAATGTAAAGATACAGAATAAATCGCGATCACTTATTAACATTATAATACAATATATTTTTTAGTTATTCGTATATCCTGTATTAGAATAATATTTAACTGTATTTCATTCGTTTGTAAAATGACGAACCAAAGTGATATTGATGTTTAAGTAAACATAGGTAAGACTATTGCTGATATATCATTTGATTCGCAATGCTATCATAAAATTTGCATTTCATCATGGCGAGAGTACTGCCAAAAGTTTGACGTAAGTGGCGGTATTGGGTCTGCTATTTCGAGAGAAGGGAGAGGATCATTGTTGCCTCTGCTAGCCAAGATTCTGCGTGCGCTCTCGGAGTCTAGCTAAATATTTGATTCAATGATCACAGATAAGTTATTGATAGTTAATCGGTGACGAGATAATCTGGCGACATTTCGCGAATGCGCACAAAAAGACGATACATGTATAGAGCAGTGTAAGTTATCTTAATGCTGTGCGCTGGACAAATCGCGAAATGTAAAAGAGAACTCTTAGTGCGTATACTTTATGCCAATTTTTTATTTCATTTATTAATTTCTACTCAGCGTATAAATACAAAGGTACAAAATTAAATATTCGTTGGCGTATTAAATCAACAAATGCGTCGAGCACGCGATAATCGTTTTTTTTTTTTTTTTTTTTCACAATACGATTGCGATGCGCCGATACAATTGTTTTTACGCATTATTGTCAGGTATTATACATGGCCATAAATAATGATTAATACGAGAGAATAATACTGGGACCTCTAAAGGACCACATGAGCTAGACTGTGATCGATTCATTCTACAGAAAATTATTGCGTCGAGGCAATAAGATATTAAAGATTAATCATGTGAATTAATTGTAGAATAATAAATCCGAACACAGCTGTCTTATACGAAGGGAATAAACGCAGTCAATTATTGGATAGTTCAAAATACGTATATATATGAAGACTGACCAGGAAAAGAGAAGAAACCTTAAAAATTCAAGTCATTCGATGACTTAAAACAAAAAGGGTAGAGAAAAAAGAAAAAAATCGGTATCAACGTATGATAAGAAAAACGAGTAAATTATGAACGGTCATAACTATAATATACGTACCATTTCTAGTAAGTTATCACACATTCTCTTTGTGTGTAATTACCAACAAATAACGTAATAAATGAAAAAAAAAGAATTTCATAAATTGGATTACAGAAAAAAACATTAATAATGCCTCAAGGATCGCGATGATTAAAGAGAGATTAAACTTCCCTCACCTGGGCCAGAATCAATCATCCAATTCCCTAAAGAATTAATGAAAATCGTAGAGTAGATAACGGTGCAAGGATTGCGGCAACTGAAGTTTTCTGACAATCTTAGGCAATTTCGTTCCGCACAGTTTGCGAACAATCAGTCTCGCCTGATGCGTAAGCGGCAAAGGAGTCCTCGCAGCTTCCATAACAAGAGCCTTCTGCGCATCTGTCAAGCTACTTGATCTTCTTATCATGCACGGATCGAAGCTCTCAGCGGCTTCTAGTAAAGCTCTCAGAAGTCTAGGCTTGTCCGCAGTATTTTGCAGGGAGTTTAGAATACCGTGAGGATCTCGAAATTGGGTCTTTATGACAACACGCGCGCCATACTTCAATAGTAACGCGACAACTTCCACTGACGGATTCTCATTGGAAGCGACGTACTCAGCGAGAACGGGTCTCAAGGCGGGTCCGTCGTCGCTACGAATTACCAAATTGGGATCTGCACCACGTTCTAGCAGCATACAAAGAATCTCCAGTCTATTTGGGATGTTGTCAGCACAGGCAACATGAAGTGGCGACCCTATTATAGGTGAAGTTGCGTTCACATCGGCTCCTATGACGACAAATAAATCTTTCAATGAAGACACTAACATTCTATAGTCATCGAAGCGTGTCTCTGATCACTAACCTGAATTGAGCAACATCTCTACGATCGATGGATCTCCCTTAAGTATAGATATGTCTAAGGCCGAAGGTTTCTGATAGTCTGGACCAAGGTCTAGCCTGGCGCCCTGCTTCAATAGAAGATTTATTACTGCTGGATCACCACCAAGTATCGCGTAATGCAGGACCGTTCGATAGTCGTGTCTGGCATCGGCCATCGAGTTCACATCCGCGCCATAGTTCAGCAAGAGAAGAACGGACGATATACCCTAAGACGATATAAAATGAATTATAACAATGAAATTAATTTAATCTGAAATATCGAATTATAAAAATAGACAATTTAGTTACCTGTGGCAATCGAGCCGCTTTCATAAGTGGAGTCAGTCCAGCACGATCTCTAGTATTTGGTTGTGCACCAAATGTTAATAGCAATTCCATACATTCCAAATCCAAAGGCGATACGAGATTGATTTCCGATCCAAAAAAGTATCTCTTATTGGGATTGGCACCAGCTTCCAATAAAGTTCTGGCCACTTCTATGTGCCGATTCCTGAGCGCGAGACGCAGAGGCTCATCGCAAAGCATGGTTCTGTAATTAGTTTAATTATTATTCAATAAAAATACCAACTCTGTCCGTTTCCATAATATTGCTAGCTGTTTAATTTTGAAATTAACGCTCATTACTTTAAAAAGAAAGAAAATAAAAAGTATCAAAGCTTATATAGTAAATCTAGATCTCACCTAGGAAAAAGTTCACCAGTATCTTGGCGATGATCGACTTTTGCACCATATTTGAGAAGCAATTTTACCAGATCCAGGTAACCATGTTCTGCGGCCAAGTGAAGGGCTGAATAGCCGCACTCGTCCGTAGCATCAATATCAGCACCCCGAACGAGAAGAAGCTGAGCGGCATCCTCGTATCTCTGCCAAACTGCATAGTGCAAAGGTCTTAATCCTTGAGTGACGGGTTCGTTGGGTTTAGCTCCGCAGGCCAATAGAATTCGAATTTCGTCCAGGGGTTGCATTCGAATTATCGAGTCGGCCAGCTCCCGCTGTAACGGGTTGGCGATGCACTCGGCCGGCATCTACGAATTGCGACATTATCATTGCATCACTTGATAGTTGCATTATCAGACATAATATAGCTCAGTAGTTATGAAGACTTCAGAGCTTCACAGATCATGCATCGCTATTTGATCTATGATGAATTTCACTGTGACACCTGTGACACTTTTCTTTTATAATGAGGGCCGAAGAAATTTTGTACTTTTAAAGTTCATGATGACCAAAAATATAAATTATGAATGATTAAATATAATTAAGTCAATGGCGTTAATTCGAGAAACATAAAAGCCAAGTAATATTGCCACTTAACAGTTATTAGACAAATATTCTGCATCTATACGGAAGTTATATAATGAATCCTTAAAATACACTGATTAATTTTCTTGGACAAATATTTCGCATTGGATTCCATGATTTTAATTATAAATAACGTTCTTAAAGATGGGACAATTGAATTTCAATATAAGGTTCACTAAGTTCCTTTCACAGAACCAACGTTTGTCCAAACAAAATGTCCAAACATTCTTTAATTATTGTTACACCTATGTTGATTAAGTGTCGACTGTACCCTGACAGGATTTTAGTCCATTTGTGACTGGCTTCTACACCATCGTGCAAGATGAAACAGATTCGTTTTATGTAAACAAAAATAATTTAAGTTTCCCACGTGATCTATTTATAGTATACATGAAGTACGTATATATGTGCATGATAACACGGCATGCAGACATTTTCGTGCATCATTATTGATATACTGGTGTACGCACTCTGATAAACCTCTGATATCTTTTACAAGTGGTAAAAACTGAATATCTGAAAAGCAAAAAATTAATCATCATTAAAGACTTGTTATAAATGACAATCATTTGAAATGGTGAATTCATAACAAAAATCATGAATCGTCTTAAATTTGAATTATTCTAAGTTCTAATCGGAAATGACAGAATCAACTGCACAATGAAAAAGTCATTGAAAAATGATACATCTAATATTCATTACATGTATTGTATAGCACAGTAGTAAAATTAAATTTTCCTCAGATTGAATTTTACTACTCTGTAAATTTCTAGCGTCGCAAAAAAAAATAAATAAATATTTGATATAATAAAAATGGCGAGGTATTATTTTCTTACTTTGCAAAATCAAAGTAGCTATAAGTAGGTATACATGAATCGAAATTTCTCAGTTCTTCGTGCTAAGCCAAAAGAAAGTCATCACAGCTTTTCTTAGCTTCAACTTTACGCGAAGAATAACCTATGTCTACTGTTTCCAAAATAATATCGCGCTCGTGGGAAAACGACCACGTGGTGTGTCCACGTCGAAAAATCGCGAAATCATGTTTCGCACGTTTGCCAAGAAACGACGCAAATTCGGCGATGATGCCGGAAACAGTGGGAAGCAATGGCTCTATCTGCTTAATGCAAATAGTTGATAAGCGATCTAAACGCTATTCGTGATCCATTACGATTTCAAAAATCCTTTAACGCATGTTAAACCGGAAAACAAGTATCTCCATTAAAGATATTTATACTTCTTTTCGCCAAGAGTTACGATAACTATTGTCCTGTTCATTACTGACACCTGCTGCGTCAACGAAAATATTCAGCTGTGATCTAATAACCTGAGGGCTAAAAAAAAGGCTAAAGAAAATATTTTTACAAAAGGATACTTTTTCTTAAGTACTTTTAAATTCGCTCATTATTTTCATTCAATTTCTTAATCGCTCAATTAATGATTTTTAGAAACTGTACTTTTCATTGAGAATTAGTTGTTGATACTAATTATATTTATCTGCTATTCTTTATGCACGATAACCTTTATTCTTTACAGGTTACATTAAACGACTATAATTCCCACTGCTAGCAAATCATGTGGTTTTGGAAATAGCTATGAGCGTCAAATTCAATTTTCGTTTTCGTCACTCGTTTTACATTTATCTTTTTTTGCTTGATCGCAGGTGCATTTAAATTGCGACCTAGATCGCTCGTATTTCAGTGGCATTTCAACGTGTAAGCAAGCAGGCCAAGTGCACTGTGTTTGTATGCATGTACACAACAGTTTGGTAACTGTGTACTTATAAGAGATCTCAAAGTTTGCATAGTTAAGCAAATTTACATCATTCTTCCCCACCACGATTTCAAACAAAGCTTAATGAATTGCACACTGGAAACAGTAAATTAAAAAAAAAAAATCCAAAGATACATTGTTATACAAATACTATTCTTGATAATAAAACCATAATAAAAGCTGTCATACAAAAGCCAAGATAAATTCGCGATAAATCAAAAATTCTAATTAAAACAAACTCGACGAACGAATCGAAATAAGTGAAGTGAGTTAGAACCAAAAAATGATAATATTAACCTGTTCTTCTTTAAATAAACCCACAATAATAAAAATGATATAAAACTGTCACTTTTAACCAGACGTTATCATCCGCGCACCAATCGGTAAGAGGAAAAGTATGAAACCGCTAAAGAATCGCGAACTTCACGACACCTTCCAGCTCCAGCGATATTGTCACACGAGAAAAATGCATAATAAATGGTCCTCTGCACTTGTTTACTCACATCAAAGATAGTGCGATGCTCCAACATGTAGAATTAGTATTATGAACTGCCTTCTTCGTCGGAAACTGAGTCCTATTTAAAGCTTTGAACGGCGATTCCGCCGAAAATAACACAAAGGGATCGTGCGGGAGCGTGCGCATGAGGGCTTCTTCAACTACGCACTTTTGCGCGCCGTCTTACATTCAACTTGACGCGTATGACTTCCGGCCTTGAGCTTTATTCACTCCATCGACGACTGTCACTCTCACTTCTCAACGGAACAGAGAAAACTGAAGTCTCATCCTCGGAGACGTCCTAGTCCAGCGTATATCGAAGTGGCACTGGCTCCCAACATGAAAACGTGCTCAGCGCAGCTACTCCGTGAACGCTGAAGAAGGAATAAATGAAATTAAACAATGACACAAAAGAAGATACAGTAGACTCATTGTTTGCATCTTTTTCAAACTGCTTAAGAAAATTATTGCGAAGTACGACTCGTCAGTCGTCTACTGTCTTATCAAATATTCGATCAGCTATCAAGTATGTTTACTATACGATATCACTGATCAATCCTTAAACGCTATCTTGTTGTTGTTAGACTTTTTATTAAGTTTTAAATATACTATGCTGATGTCTATTCCTAAGATATCCAATTGTCTAATATATTATTCAAATGTATACTCAGCTGAAATAATTATCACAATTCACAAATCATCCCTTTCTTAGATCTTAGTGATCTTTAAGAGGCATTCCTGAACGACGCTATAAGTCATTGACATAAAGACAGATCTGAGAGATCATTAATAGCAATTAGATCTACGACAAATACCAAGTGGCCATTAAGGTTCTTTCCTGGCAGTGATCGTACACCTTGATCAAGAGAAAGATCTCTGATTGAACACGTGTTTGCGCGAACGCAAGAGCATCTTGGCAAAGCTCAATGTCACGTTGAATTATCGACGTGAAAAAGACACTAGAGCTTGCGACAGGAACGCGTTCTTTTTAGCGTGGTTCAATTTTTTCACTTTCATCTTCAACAGTTCCACGTGGTTACGGGGCTAAACCCCGCGAACGACCGGTTCCTTCAAGGCTGCCAAGGTCGTCACACCGAAACTGCACTTTGTTTTACCTTACCTATAAATAAATCGGAAAATTTGCCAGTCTCTTTGGAGTCACAAGACTTCCATATTGCTGGGTTTACTTGGAAGTCGTACAATTCGTTAGTGTCAACGTGCTTAATTATATGTAATAGTCTTTGCGAATTTTCATACGGAACACATGGCGATCAATAATATCTATTCATGCGGCATTATATGTACGAGATATAATTTATTTTTCTCTGATTTCATGTTTACGATTGGATGTCGAAGTACATCTTCTTGGGACGACGTGTGACTTTCGTGCTGTGCAAGAAAATGCAATATACGTTTTTCTCACGTCATTGTCAACATTTATTCCAAGCTTTTATATTTTCGTGAAGCGTAGAAGATTTTATCTCGAAAATGCTATTCACAAATATATCTGCTAACTAGCTTACCATTGTTCCTGCAACAAGTCATATTAATGGACATTTATTTGTGACTAAATGAACGAGAGATGCCCAATAAAGGATTTCCGGATGCACGTTAAACTTTGGCAGGTAATTATATACAACATATTCCTTTATAATTCGGAATCAGATTCTACGCTGTTGTTGCTTTGTTATCAGAGAAATTGAATGAGCAACTGCGTAATAGTTATTCTCCAACATCAGATAGATTAATATAAATCTATGTATATTGGACGTATGCCTTGCCTCATAGCGTATATAGCTCAGGCGTCTCCATGAAACTACGCACCAAAAAGATGACAATAGAAAAAGTATAAAGTGCTATAAATTAATTCTAATATTATTAGAATCTCACTGTCGCCACCTGCACAGATTAAAGTTTACTTAAATGCTCGACGAACATATTATTGGAAATGATAGAAATAGTTCAGACATGAAAATAATGCTAAACAGCCACAGCGATATTTTTGTAATTACTTTTATTAAGAAATACTTTGCACTAATTAAATGCCTTATGTTGATAATTCATTATAATTATAATAATTATTGTTATATCGCTGCTCTATATATCTAAGTAGAAGCATGCTCCGCTAACACATGTTACACGATCTTAAAATTAAGTAATTTACTCTTAAAACACGATGTATCTCTCTTATGTCGTAAATGAAAATACTTGAATCTTAAGAAGCTGGAAAAAAATTTGAGCCTCGAAAAATACGTCGCTCTTAACTTACGTAATCTTAAAAAAAGGAGAAAAAAGTAGGTGTGCCTCTGCGCATATGATACGAAGAAATCTAGAAAATGCCACTACGAGGGAATAGTCGTTAATCGTCAAATTGATTATAGGAATTTTTTGTTATTTCAAATTTCATTATTATCACGTAACGAGTTTACGTTTTATGGCAATCAATTTAAATGTTTCTCCCTTACGGTGACTTCGATCAATATGTGTTTCCAATCGTTTCTACTAAGAATCTGATTGATGGGAGGTATTGACAAAATATTTAAGCAAATAGACAACCGTAACAATAATAAATTCGTCAAAAAATTACTTGACTCTTCCCCGCTTCCCTAAGGAGTTAAATATAATGCCTATTCGATCATATTGAAATAAGTACAATATTAATCGCTTATGTCCGCTTGATATTATAAATTTGTTTGGTACACGCATCGACACTAATTACGTCAAACGTAACACAATCATTAACTTATTACTACTATAGTAGTATAGTCTAAAAATGAAATTTTGACAGGTTATCAAGTGTCTCTTCAGTGAATCAATTAAATAAATAATTATGTTATTTCATCGAGTGTTTCGGAAAAGTCTTGCGATAAGACACGTTACGTGTCCTGTGAAAAGAGAATCTAGTACAAATTATTGGAATGTACATACGTAAGTTACAAAAATTTAATGAACTCATTTAAATCGTATTTCATTTGATGTGTTATTATCAATCAGTGTCGCACGCGTGTATGAAAATTCTTGACGTCGCTATCAATGATAATCATGCGCGTATCGGTTACAGTTATGAATACCGTTGAGAGGCTTTATTCCTTTAAATAATAATAACCGATTAGAATTTCCTGCAAAACGCATTGGCAAACAAGTATACTTAATCGTAATGTGAATATATTTAGTTGCGTGAATTGAAGTTTTTCGAAGTTTGTGCTTTTCCACGTGGCATTGAGGAAATGAAATGTTCACAAACATACTTGAAAAGCCCTAAGAAATATGAGTACAAGAGCGATTTTTAAATAAATTTACAGAACAAAGAATCTACAAAGGAGACTGTTAATGTTCTCTATAAATATCCTAAGAAATGCAGCCATGTAGACCGTAGATTTGCAATGTTTTGTTTTGAGGACCATTTTATATCGCTATGGTTGTACCATCAATTAATATAAGATTTATCTCGGTAACTGTGGAAAAACTTAAAATAGTAAATCCATGTAACGAACTGCCGTTATTTCCTGTTACTGAAACTATCTACATGTAGTAATACCACCGATAAGAGAAACAAACAAAAATGTGGCCAGTTTAAGAGCTATTATCAAAATTAAATTACGATCCACGTCCACAATGGATGCTTACTGCTAAATGTTGCTCTAACAGCAATTATTAAGTATCGTTCACACTTCTTTGATTGTTGTTTAGTTACACGTTGTGAGAGTTTATGATACACATGAATATGACACGGAGTTTCGCTAAAAAATAATATTAGAAACACTCGGCATTACTGGTTAGCACTTTTCCTCGGCTAAATTCACACAAAGCACATTGTGTCATTAGAAAACTAATTATTCATCATTGGTTTGAAATACTGGTTCAATAGATCTGTATAAAACCTTTGTCAACTGGAACTCTTAGAACAATAATTTATACCGCAGAGCACACGGAAAGAATGCGAGCTACCAAATAACGTTTTTTTTTTGTTTGACCATCCAAATCAGCGGATGCTTAATATTTACAAATATATATGCGATATATGTCCATAATCCTAATGATTTTTCTCTCGTTTACCAAGTGAAATTAATGTTTACTAGTTATATAACAACTAACGCTGTCTGTCTCTAGTCACTTATGTGCCATGCACAGTTCCAATTTGTTACATGGCATCTTCACACATAAAACTTACCGAACACGTAAGTATTAATATATTTCATCGTTATATCATTATTTATTATCACTATTTAATATCGGCACTTCGAAAACGGCATGTAATAGATATTCTTTAAAATACGTCAGGTTGTGCACTACATATTTCCTGAAACAAAACGCGAAATTTCTACTAGGTCGAGAATGAGATAATTAAATAGGGATGAGTCGAATGAAAGAAAGCACATTTATAGGAAGGGGTAATAAAATTTGAAAATTATTGTACTTTAATAATTCGTCCTCTATAGGAAATGAATAAGTATTTAACGAGCGCATGGTCTTCTAATTCGTGAATTGTACGTGAACATTTGTATCGAAGTTTAAGTCTGAAACTGCATTCTCAGCTCGTCTACATTATGTATCTGACACTCTTTCCCGCTTATGCTCTCACAGTGTATTCTGATCGCGTTTATGGTGTTTTATGGAAAAATATGACTTTATCAAAATGCTATTTAACAAAGGCAATACACTGTACGTTTATGCCGCGTACACTATCGTTTACTGCCTCCCTACGAGAAAATTCTTTGAAAAGGCGATACCAGTTTTCATAAAAATAATAAAGTGAGCTTCTTGTCATTTTTATGAAAATTGGTGAGATTGTGTATCGTCGTTTACAAATTTCACTTTGTACACCAATACGTAAAAAGCATTAAACTACATAGGTCATGATTTTCTTGGCTCTTGTGATGCCTATCAAAGCTAATGGTACACTTTGAACAAATACCAGTCCTATTACAGGAAAAGTCATTAAGGTGTATAGGTTATTACAATATACGGCAGAAAGAACTCACTTTCCATGATAAAAAGTGTCTACAAAAATATCTGTATAATAAGGTAGAAGTTGCAGTTTTCAAGCTAATATGCGTTTATATACGACGAGCAGGTGATCTTAAGTTTAGTGACCGACTAAGCTTTTAATCAACTTGCAAGACTAAAAAATATATCAATATTCAAATTTCATACGCTTGTATATCCACTGCAGTGCTTTGGACGACACGTGCTGTTGCACAGTGATAATAATGTACGTACATGTTATTGTACACAAATTGCAACAATGGATTCTCTGAGTGAACTACGAATACGGATTTTTTTTTTTTTTAATGAACATTCTATGGCAATTCTAATATAATATTGTAATCAAACTGAAATTTAGGAAGTTCTTTATCTCTTAGAGAAAAAAATTAATAAATTTGAGGTCACCAAATTAAGTAGAAGATCAGGCTGCAGCCTTGCACAAATCATATGAATGATCTTCGAGTACAACATTAGGAAATCAATATTGCTTATACTTATATAATAAGCAATCAATGTATTCTACATATACGTATATGTACTTGTCTATACAATTGGAAGAGTATACAAAAACTATGTTTCAAAATCAGCTATTGAAATTATACATTGCATGTTTCGTAGAAACAAAATGTGATGTTAATTAATATTATGTACCGTATAAATTGGCCGGCAAACAAATGTTTGATGTTTTACATACATCTTGATAATTTATCAATACACCAAATATTAAGAACAGTTCGCTTCGTTTGGATAATATATATAGATGAAATTAAATAAACGAGAAAAGTCATAAAGGAATATTTCAATACGATTCTGAGGTGTCTGTGTAATTTGCATTAATGTCGATTGCCTTATGCTGGGCCTCGAAAAAGACATGGAAATTCTTAACATACATAGGACAGAGCTGTTCAAGATTTCAAGAAAGTGAAATATACAAGTAATAGCCATATACAAATATAAGCTAGCCAAATATCTTAGTAATCAGTTTGCCACTGTACGTTAACATATTTCTTGCACATTGTGCGACGACCAGCACATTGCAGTAGATATTCATTAAAAAAATTATAAACGATGCGCGTAATTGAATAAATGATAAGATCTTTAGTATGAATCAATAGAGCAAAAGGAAAAAGGTCAGTCTGGAACAGCTCGAATACAGCATCGCCCAATTGGTTTGTCTTAAGTGAAGTCTAAAAACTCACTACTCTGCACAAGACTACGGTAGACTGGAGTTTAGGCTCTCTGGCAGGCGATAATTCATCATATGATAAGGAGGACTGGCCGGGCTACCTGGTTGACTGTTCACGCTGATATTGCTCGAACCACGTCCTCTTTTTCGCCTTTGTAAAATGCCCTTCCGCACCATGTAAAATCGAATTGTACTGATTGGAATCTTATATTTTTCTGATGCTACTTGGAACGTCATTCCACGTGCTACCATATCTGAGGCCTGTTTCAATTCTTCTTCTGAACGTCGCTGTCGTCTTTGGTACCCTGAGAAAAAAAGACTTGTTTGGACTCTTACCCATAACCCAAGATGATATAGAGATAAATACCGGATTTAAACATTTTTTTAAAGAGAAATTCTTCCTACACAAATATATAATAGGGCCTGAAAATATTAAAAAAAAAAAAAAAAAAAAAAAAAAAAAAAAAAAAAAAAAAAAAAAAAAAAAACAATATTCTATCTATCTACCCTTCATCTTACCTTCAATAGCAGGGAACGGACTGCTAGGGTTGCAGTTACTGGTGGGTACCATGCTAATGGAATAAGGTTTGCTTCCCTGTTGCTGAGTAAATTGTTCGTCTGGCTCCATTTTGACCATGCCTGGTGTTTCTGTGAGAGTGGCTTCGCAGGCACTCAGTGCTTTTTCTAGGTGCTGTAGCGCTTCGGTGTGTTCTATGTTCATGAAGTTTGATGAATTTGCATTTTGAGATACAGCAGGAGTTGTCGTAACAGAGGAATTGCTTGATGCATTGGAAGCGACACTGGATGTGCCCTCAAGGAAAGTTGCACTGCTTGCATCGTTTGAGAGTGTTTCATCATTCTTAAGATTTTGCATATCGCTTTTTGTGGGCGTAGATGGCAAGACGGATGTGCTAGTCTGTGGAGAACCACTCTCGCTGGGAGTACTATCCCTTCCCTGACTAGATAAGCCACGAATCTATAGTAAAAAAAACGTAAACCAAAATATTAGGCACGGTAAAAATATGAATATTGTAAATCTTTGAATACTAAATAATGGCAGTACCTGTAAAACCTCGGCAGCCTGCATGAGTTTGCCAAGCTGTTGCTGTTCGACATATACTTCACCCCGATACATAAATTCGACAAGGGCTTGTAATTCCCACATACGCATGTCTCTCAAAAATATGATGGGATGAGTGCAGGGGATTTCAAGTAGTAATCGCTCCAAGTAATCACTACAGGCAGACAGGACCACCTTGTGACATTTTATAGAACCACCATCACATGCCAAGGTCACATCAACAAATTGCTCTGAACTCAACAATTTGGGAAAAGCATTGTGCATATTGGACTGATGAGAATTCCAAGATACACAAAACTGCTGACGATCCCCACCCGGGTAATTGCCTGGGGTAGATAAACTGCTCCCCGATTCCATGATAGATGGTAAGACCCTTTAATATGCAACTCCTAGATCCAGGGTATGCCTAATACAAATAAATAATTATTGAATTTTATCTATTAGTTTCATTATTAAAAAGAACGATGTATAAAATAATTTTAACTTGAAAATGGTATAAGATGAACAATGAAAAATATTAAGTAATAATAACTTATGAAAGAGAGCTTTACCATAGATCCTTACAATGACAGTAAAATTAACATATGAAGTGGATAAGTCTTGATTGTAATTATGATAAAAAGTAATGCCCTTTAACGATTCTTTATGAAATTTCAAGCTAGAATATAAGTTTTACATGACAAATAATAGCATTGTGATATCTAGAAGTTAATTTCATATATTATTGCAAGCACTGTATAAAACGAAGCCATGATGTTACTTTTTGTCCATATACACTACATGAGTATTTTTTAAACAAGTGAATAGTAAAGAAATAAAAATATTAACAAAGTTCTAAGAGTCTATGCCAAAAGCTATATATATCATATGCTAGAATCACAGGTGTATGAAAAAAACTGTCTAATGATACAATTTCCTAAAACTATTTATATCTTTATTAAAATTCCATATAGAAAGTTAAATTGTTAAATAATTCATAAGACCCATTTACAATTTGAAGTATCCAAGAGAAAACCGTTAATAATTATAAATACAATGTCTCAGTTACATTCACAATAGAAAATAATTATTGACAAATAAGACAAGGAAAATAAATGAAAAACTTAAAATGAACAGTGTAACGTGGTGTGCGATTAGGCGTTTAAAATATTGTACAATATGGCTGTCAAGGTACAGGAACTTGGAGCAACAACAAATTATGGAAAAAGACATTACCGCGCAAACAGCATGAGTAAATAACCGAAACGTAATGCTCGTCTATATAATCAAGGAGTATTAGAAACTTAACGGTGCTCATTAACGGTAAAGTATCTGGTACCGAAAATAGCATCTAGGAAAAATCCGTAAGAACAATAAAATGAACGTGCGACAAAACAAATCGGCTGACAAAGGTACAAGCGAGTCTCACTAGAAATTGGCCGATACGACAAGAATACTAGATCATTTCTAACAGTAATCACGTGCCGCGCCAGACTAGCGTTCAGGTTAGTCAAAGATATTGCCGCATTGTATTAGACGCACGGATCCCTTGTTATTGGAAAAATGGTGATATCTTTGCGGGAGACGCCGTCGGCATGAGGGCCATCACCCCCAGGAACGCCTTGAGCACAAGTTTCACGTATCTCCTTGTTTTACCGCACGCAATCACGTTATACACCACTCATCTAATGACATACCGATTGGAGTATTACTCTAATATCTCTTTTCACTCACAAGTGTCGACTTTTGATAGAATCCGTCAGGTTCTCACATGAATTTCGGGAAGAATCCCTTAAGAAAACATGCATCCGCCGAGATTTGCACTGGCTAGGGGAGCACGGGTGTCAGGGTGGGGGGTAGTAAGGCTGGGGGTAGCTTACAATTAAGTATAGTGGAACACTAGCGCCCCAAGCGGACACTCAAGAAATGTGGTGGCTTCCGAATCCACGGTCTTCCGAATCTAGCCGGAACTTTTCAGATTTAATATTTTGATAAGTGCTGATCTTATGTGTATAATATCAGCATGGAATAATGACTTTTTTTTGAATATGCAAAAAATATTTTATTGATTTTATTAACAGTTGTATTCCGCAGGACGTAGTTATTTGTTTGCACATTATTAGGCATGCACAAGTACATGAAAACTTGCCCAATTTTAATTTTCTTCGGTAGAATTGTAGATTCGTCATGAAGTGTATTTGACAAAGAAGATTCTCTTCATTATAAATTATAACGACTATCTCTGGCACTTAGCCCTCTATGAGGGCATAAAGCCATAAGGAACAAGAAGAAATTATAACGACAGACATCATTAATTATCAATATTTCTTTATACTGCATACGCCATATGCAACCTATACTGCTCTTGCAATGTAATATTTATTGTATACTTGACATTCGCAGAAAAATTAACGTAACATCATTTTTGATTGCAATAATATTGGTTTGATTCTGTTTGATTTTTTATATATTATCAACTATTCGTGAATCCTACGCCAATGGTTGTTCTTGTTTCCGGCATAATACGCAGTGTCGACTGTTACCGATTGTTTGAAATCTAAGAAATAAGACAAGATAAAATTCTCTTAGAAATATGTCAAAAATTGCTGGATACGATACCCACGACGATGGTCCAGGTTTTGTTGGTATAAGATTTTGTCAAGAATGCAATAACATGTTGTATCCAAAAGAGGATAAAGAAAATAAGGTGCTGATGTACGCGGTAAGATTAATAGAAAGCTTTATAACCTAAACATTTGCTAGGTAACAACTGAATCGTTTTAACAATTATTTTCAACTCGTAGTGCAGAAATTGCGACTTCAAACAACTAGCGGATAGCAATTGCATCTACGTAAATAAGATTATGCACGAAATTGAGTAAGTTTTTTTCATTGATTTTCATAAAATATAATGCACTACATTTAATGAAAATACTTTCCTTGACAATAAACAAATACTTGACATTATTTTTCTATTTTTACAGTGAATTGACACACATTGTTGCTGATGTTATATCAGATCCAACATTACCAAGAACAGAAGAACATCCATGCCCAAAATGTAACCACCGTGAGGCTGTATTTTTTCAAGCTCAAACAAGAAGAGCAGAAGAAGAGATGAGATTGTATTATGTATGTACAAATCAACATTGCTCTCACCGGTGGACAGAATAAATTAACATTTTTTTGTGTGTAATATTACCTTAATGTATTTAATAAAATATTTTATAATTAATGTATATCTTTGTATCATGTAACAATAGATATACTCAAACAATGAGTCTCCATGTAAATAAAATAGTATGTTTTCTCCATATAATAAGGTTTTTGTATTTGCAAAAAATAAAGTTATTGCTGTAAATTATTATACTATATTTTAATTCAATGCGAATGCCATATAGCGACTAAGCTCTATTCGAAGTATGAAAATGCACTATGTTATAAAAGGAGTAAAGCTTAAAAAGGAAAAGAGTATATCACAAGATAATATTTTTCTAACGAAATCTATGATACTGTTATTTGTATTGCTAAATTCCAAATTTATATGCATGGCAATCTTCCAAAGATTTTAAGAACTTTTGATCTGGCAACTGCAAGTGAATACTAATTACAGGGGGAACATCATAATTGCTGCGAGTCACTTTTGCTAACACAAACTGAATGGCCTATAAAACAGATATTCTAATCAGCATTGTACATGTGGAGATAATGCGTGTTACAAGTAATCTTCATTCCAGTTACTAGGTTTCTTTTTCATGCTAGAAATTTAAACCGACTTCAACTAACTCTGCTTAAGTCGCAATAATGCCAATAGCAAAATGTAGTTGAGGGTTATGATTGTTTAATTTCAGTTTACCATTTGTTACATTAATCTTTAGTTGCATTTTGTGATTTCTCTAATTCATGATAAAAGCAAATAAAACTATTTAGTAATGAAGCTACGATTAAGTTACTTATAGCATTAGGCAACAAAATGTGATATGATACTGGTTGATTAGAATACTTTAATGAGCGCGAAAACTCATTAATGCAACACAACCATGATAGACTGACTCCGCATTTAGTCTAAGAACTGAAAACGGCTGTAATTTTCCTTTTTCATAGAAAAGACATAAATCCACTGAATGAACAATCTTTGATTATCATTTTCACATGATGGTAGGCAAATATGTGTTCTCTTGGAATCGTATTTTTAATCATTTTATTCCAATAGACTTATGTACCTCTTTATATTTAAAACTTTGGATTCCATTGAAAAATAATCGCCATGTACATTTAGCGTCATGTTCCAGAAAGCATTCCGTTTGATTTACGATTAACTCACAGAAGAGGAAGATTTACAATTATCATTCTCACGAAGGACTGGCGCCCAAGCACATACATAATATATACGCCTCTTTCTCTTTCGAGATCTCGCGTAACGAGTCTTGCAGTACCTCGAAAAGATCGAGATCTAGTATCGAGGCTATCGAATTCCTTAGCCTATGAAAAAGCAGCGTCCCTGATTATATCGATAATTCTCGAAGTAACGGAGCAATCGGAGCCCGCTACTAGCGATTGTTTTATTTTCTTGTGGCAAGTGGCGATTGAAAAAAGGAAGTTTGACAATAATTCCGCCAAAAATGAATTCCGGTGTGGAGGAGAACACACGAGTGTCTAAAGAACAATGTGAGAAATCTGGAGAATTATCACCGTCCGAAAGGTGAGTCTCGTACTATGATGTATTCTTAGTGATTGTGATTTTTGCGGATTTGGAAAATTGGTTTACTGCACTTTGGAAATGTTACCTGTTGCTTAGGGGGAGCGCAGGTGCATAAGCGCGCGCGCACGTGAGGTTAAGAACCCTTTACTCAGTTTTCACCCTCGTTTAGTTATAAACTTCTTTCTCAACGACATTTTAATTAAGGACGTTGTGGAAAGTAGTCAAAGAAAGAATTTTATTCGGCAACCATGAACGAGATATGCCGGTATAGCAGGTAGTGTTCCTTCCAAAATTGTATCTATTAGTAGTGGTTATGATTAGTGAAAAGCGGATTTTCATCTATACTTCGGTTCACAGTGACCATTTTGGAAAAATGGCTCAAGCATTTTTGCTTTGGTGGCTTCGTTGCGCGTTACGTTCTTTTAGTTTTTTTTAAAGCTTTTTACTCACTTGGCTATGATATTTTATACCCAATTCCTCTTGTCCGCGTTGTGCTCCCGGATAATTTCGCTCTATTTCTAGTTCTCGAGAAATTTTTGTTTTCGGCTCTCACGTGTCGTCTAATCAGGATAGAGCTCCAATTTTGTGATTCCTGTAAATCCTGCACTTGTGCCTAGTGTCCTGTAGATTTTAGTTCTGTTTATTTTGATGTGAAAATTATTGTTTCATATACGTATATACATTTTTCAATTTTGGAATGACGCCTGCTGGATCCTAGCGAGGCGCATCGTTTTATTAGAAACATCTTTTGATCGTTCACATAATTATACAAATTTATCAAATAAAATGTGCAATTACAACCTCTTTCATAACTGTTTTCACTATCTTATTACTATGAAGTGCACAAGTGCCTTTAAAAAGTTTTATTATCAAGCTTTACATTGATTCTCTTTTCATTAAGTGTATTCTAAGCTTTATCAAGTTCTACAGAATTATTTCTGCATGATTTGAAAATATACACAGACTAATCTGTAGAACAAGACTTCTTTTGATTTATTCTACTGCACAATGTATATAAAAAACCTAATCTATATCATCACCTTGCACTAGATTTTTGTGCCTTTAATACACTATAAACCTTCTCTCCATCTTAAATCTCAATTTTTCAATTTGCAATGAGTAGTGAGTCTTGCCCTTCACCATGGTGGAACAGGTTGCTTAATTGTTTGAAGACTATTAAATGATGAATTCATGACTATTACTGTAATATATTCTCTAATAACTTTTAGCAAACGTATGCGGTTGGATGATGGATGTAACAACAATCTAAATAGCACTCTAAATAGTGCTTCAAAAAATGGAGCAAGATGGTCATGCACTGGAGATACCAGTCTTGTGGAACCAGAGATATTAGAAGACATGGGGGTCAGTATGCTGCAGGACGAAGAAGTAAGCTGTGAGAGTTTAAAGAAGCTACAGTCACAGGAGTGTACTATTTCGCCTACTAGTTCAGAAAGCAGCAGACAGCTGCCTTCTATCGATAATGGATTATTTGAGGGCCAAGATGTAATATTTCGAGGAAGTAGCTGTGACACCATTAGTATAGATAGGTATGTAGCAAAGTACAATGTTCCCAGTCTGACTCATGTGTTTGTATGTAATTTCATTGAGATTTTCTATTTTTAAAAGTGAAATAACAATAATAATAGGATCAATTATAATAATGCACTTGTAGCTGCTTTACTGCATATCACTTGCTGTATTGAATATGTTTGAAATACGAGACATATATAGTTCGCCTTGGTTCAAACATTTCTGTTAAACGAGATTACGATCCATGCATCATTATAAAACAATAACAGAACCAATGTTTTTTGTAAAGACTGGAACAGGATCCATTCGATCTGGAAGATCCAAGTGGTTATCATACAAATATGGAAAATGAATCTGGCTATGCATCAAGAGTAGAAGCAGAAACATTTGGAGACACTAAGCAGAGTTTTAGCAAAGAGGATGTGGCTGATACATCTGATAAGAGTGACTTAGATCAGTTCTGGTTATGCAGGAGAAAGAAGAAACCGTCAATTGTAGGAGAGGATAAATTTAATAAATTATCGGATGAAATGATCCTTATGATTCTTAAATGGTTACCCAAGAAATGCCTGGTAAGAGATTATTTGTTACATAGCAATGTACTTTGTCTGCTTTTGTATCCTTAATTTGATAAACACGTTTGATTTAGGTTCGCTCGATGTTGGTTTGTAAAAGGTGGTGTCAAATAGCTCGGGATGAAGCATTATGGATTCGTTTAGATCTGGGTGGTAAGGTTCTAAATGAAGGTACCTTAGGTCACATATTACCACGTGGAGTGCAAATCCTGAGGCTTGCACAAGCAGAAATTGCTGATCCGATATTTCATCCAAATAGTGATGTACTTTTCGATGGCTATGTCAGCAAACTGCAATATTTGGACTTATCAATGTCGGTGATATCTCCCAGTGGCTTAGCGAGTCTTCTTTCCACGTGTAAATATTTGAAGAAATTGTCACTGGAGAAGTGTACACTGAATAAAGCCTGTACGAAGGCAATTAGCGAGAACGCGGATCTGGAAATGTTAAACCTCACCATGTGTGAAGGTATCCATATTGAATGTGTCCGAGATCTAATGAAGCTTCGCAGGTACTTATTCGATTTAACTTCATTTATCTCATACCTAGATTCTTAAGGTACATTTTGTTTACATAACTTCATTCTATAGGCTAACTGCACTCAATTTGGCTTGGTGTGTATTGGACTCGGAATCTATGGAATTCCTATGTGCATCGTTACCCCCATCTATAACACAACTCAATATTGCAGGTTGTCGAAAAACCATGACAGATAACAGTGAGTTAATATTCAATCCCTCAGCAGTATTTTATTATCGTGAACTAACCACAAATAATCCTTTTTTTTCTTTCCTTTATAGACGTTAAGGAACTAGTGAAAAGCTGCCCAGATATTGTTGAGCTCGATCTGAGTGACTGCACAATGCTAACCATAAACACCGTGCATAGTCTTTTGAATTTTACTAAATTAGAACACTTATCACTTAGTCGTTGTTACAGTATTCCACCCTCGACATATATGAGATTGGCTTATATGAAGAGCCTATTGTACTTGGATGTCTTTGGCTTATTGGAGGAGGCTACGCTTTCATCGTTGCAAGCAAATTGTAACGAAACTGCATTCAATAAGTTTCTATACAGTTCCGTCGCCAGGCCAACCGTAGGTGTTCGAAGAACAAGTATTTGGGGATTGCGTGTTAGGGATTAGATTAAAGGGCGATAAGCGGGAATTATTCAAAGTTACTTACAAAATGGCACTGAATGTTGTAACCAAAGGTATACTAACCAACGAACGAACTAAACTGACTGTTTTAACCCGACATCCTTGCCTTAGCCAAATCATATTTCTTGGCTTCGAGTATTCGCTGAACTGAAATACACGACTGGAAACGAGCGAATGTTTTTAACACTTGTTGGTGCGATTGACTTATATTTGTATGCGGAAAAAGGTGCTTACGGAATACCGAGTCAGAATCAAGTAATATCCTTTGCTACTGGTGGGACTGTGTGAAAGCATATTTTGAATGCACAAGTAACTATATATAGATAAATCCTATTCGGCATTTAGAATCTACTAATTGTGTTCACTCATTTATTTCATAAAAAATTTCGCGAATATTAACTGAATCAATCATTTGTATTTAAGGTGCAGATAAGAGTTTAATGTTATGTAATGGTTAATTGAGAGATTAATGCAGGGCTAAATGAGAAATGGTGACAATAAGTTTGCTCTGTTTGGTAAAAAAAACTAGGTAAAATAAGTTTACATTCTTTTGGTTGTGTTTCTCGATTTATAATTTAACATTGCTTGCTCACGTGTACATACGTGTTTTTATCTGCACGTTTGCGGCACGCTCCCACTTCTATTATATATGAAAATACAATCAGCGAGCAATTAAAACTGAGTAATTTAGGAGATTGTTTATTTATATAGAGCTGTAATAATTGCTTGTTCCACGCGAAAGCATTTTTTCTTAGTCTCTTGTGAGATTATCAAAAAAATTCTTTTTGTAATGATATCCTTTGTGGAGGATTTTATTGTTTGTGATTCATTTTTGTATACCATGATACTAAACGTAAGATTGTACATTACTTTTAAGATTGGGGAAAGTTCTTCCATAATATGAAAAAAGATAAATATTTTCTATTTGCAGATGTGAATTCTGTCTATTATGGATAACCATGTTAAAAACACGAAAATATTATGTACGTTGTATAAAATAAATCGTTCGATGAAACGTGACGCTGCATTTAGAAACAACAGTCGATTATTTTAATTATCATTGTAATCGTTAGTCACGTGTACATGACAAAATTTGCTGCTCAAAACTCTGAAAAATTTGCGATCTTTGTTATAATGCTGTAAAGTTTTCAGCTATTTCTGTCTATTATTGCTAAACTTGAAGAAAATATTGTTAAAAATAGGAAGGACGAATGATATTTATCAGATGCAAAAGGAGAGGTACTCGTGTAAAGAAAACTATATCTCATGCTTAATTATTTGTAAATATATTATTAAGTAACATCTATAATATAATAATGAAAAACCATTCATATTAATAAGTATCATCATAATATTTTAATTCATTAGTAAAACACTCAGTATGTATAGGTTTTCGTAGCTTTGAAGCGTGGATGTTTTTTTAGAGCAGTATGGAATCAGCACATACGAACTGAGTCCCTTCCAATCGAGAATCACGCTCGACCAGCGTGACGGATATTTCCAATTTTTGTAAATTAAAAAAATTCTTTCCTACGACTCTTCTCGATCACCCGTCGCTCTAATCTGTTATGATCTTGTAATAGTAAACTATAATCGGCTGCGTAAAATTTAACGCGAGGTAAAGCTGATATTTCCAATAAAAAAATGTCTTAGGCATCTTTACATCGTGATAACCTTAATCTAGTCTCATTATTGCGGGTATATTGAAGTGGCGATCCTTTAGTCCATTATAAAATCGATCAAAATTACCAAGTACTTTGCTAATTCTAGAAACTGTAATAATCGTTGTGTTTCGTTCTACAGATAGTCAACTTTTCTTTCTTCTCATCAATTAGACTAAGGGAGGAGGGCACGGATTTCTTTTCGTTTTACACACTTTGAAAATACCAGCTCCCAATTTCTTAAATGGACATAACGTTCTTCATTTACTTCCTCCTTTCGTTGAGGACGCATCTATATTTATGTATCGTATTAAGCCATTTTGCCGTAATTGAAAAATAATTCTCTCAAAAGCACGATCCTCTTCATCATTTTGCATTTTCGACGAAGCACTCGATTCTTTTCAGTTTTTGTTGTCTGTCTCTTTCTTCTCGTCAGGACTCGTTTTTTTTTTTTTTTTTTAATTTATGAATAACATAACAGCGAGAGTATTAAAAATTACCGCCATCGAAAGTACAGGAACGAAGCGACTAAATCCGTAAAAAAATTTTCGCGTATTTTAAATACAATGAAGTGAATGAAGATCTTGCTAATTATTGCATTGAAGTCTGCGAGCACCAACTTTGAAAACTGTGTCCTACAGACAAAGCCCACTTAACTTTTATGCAATTACGATATAACCGAAAAGTGACTTTACACACGCGTACGGTGCGATTTGCAAAAAGCATTAACACCTTCGTGACGAGGAACAAAAATTTGCGAAAAAAGAACCTTTTCCTAGACGAATTAAACCGACCTCTTTACGATAACCACTACCTTTACATTATGTAACACGCCGCGACCATTACTTTGTCGTCTATAATTACACCCTACGTGCACAGCATCTGTACAAGATGAATCATTTCGTTTAGTGTCTTTAGTTTTCTTTTTCGTGGTCTCCAATGTGGAACCACGTCCCTGTATCGCAATTTTTAAAAAATATTTATACACAAATGGTACGCCAATTATTTACTAAACAATACGCGCCTATGATTTCGTTCAGATTCATTAAAAAATACATTAGAATTAATAGAGAACATGAAACAAGTCGTGAGATCAATTTCATTTTACGGTCGTGGAAAAACATAGCGTGTCCCGAATATGGCACATCATATCACGTGTTTTCATTTAAATACATATACATATATACAGGGCTAGTCATTAGAAACGCACCAGCCGAAGTTGGCCGCAAGTGGCCGACACGGCAGTGGTGGCTTCTTCAAAAAAATGACAGCACACTGACAGTTCGCGTAGCAATAAGTTAGGTTTTTGAAATAATTCAATAGTTAGGTTACTGAAATAATTAATTAAAATTGTAATGACCAAATGTAATATCAGTTAAGACTTATTTTCGTAACAGATTACAATTAAAACGATGTAAAGTTTAAAACATTCACAATTTTAATATACTTTCCAAGTAATGATCACGGCTGTAATTCTGCAATACAATGCTGTAAAAAATTTATAAACCAATTAATTGAAATGTTTTTATAGGAAAAAAGTGTGTACGAACAAATTACTTTTTGTCATTGGGTGATTCATAGTTAGAATCAATTTTGCGCATCCAAAATATTTATATCCTGATAAAATCCAGAAAGTGATCCTGCTTCACCTCCTTCTACGATTCACTAAGTTTTAGAATTACTTTACTAAAAAGTTTTATATTTTGGATGCGCAAGATTGATTCTACTATTAGCATGATTCACCCAATGACAAAAAGTAATTTGTTCATACGCATATTTATGTTGTAAAAACATTTCAATTAATTAATTTTTAAATATTTTACAGCATCGCATTGCAGAATTGCAGTCGTGATCATTACTTGGAGAGAATATCAAAATTGTGAATGTTTTAAACTTTACATTGTCTTAATTGCAATCTGTTGCGAAAATAAATATTAATCGATATTACATTTTGTCATTATAATATTAATTAATTATTTCAGTAACCTAACTATTGAAATATTTCAAAACCTCACTTATTGCTATGCAAACTGTCAGTGTGCTGTCATTTGTGTGTAGCTGTAATTTTTTTGAAGAGAAGTGGCCACACTGCCGTGTCGGCCACTTGCGGCCAACTTCGGCTGGTGCGTTTCTACTGACTAGCCCTGTATATTCATCATACGAACGTAGGAACGTTACGATCCATGATCAGAGTGATCGTGATCTATTCTATGATTATGATTAAAAAAACAAAAATGAATAAAGCATTATTGACACGCCAATCTGTTCCTTTCAGAAAGGAATTTTCAATACGTTAAGGTAGTATGGTAGAGTATAGCTGAAGTCAAATCAATAGCCGTATATAATTTGTTAAATTCCATAAAACTAATAAAAAAATATATTAAACATGTGAATTTGATACTAGCAAATAATAATTAACTTGATGGTACGAAAATTTTATTTTTAGCCAATAGACACAGCTGATTGAGCTCTTTCGGTCAGGCATTAAAAAATTGAGTGTCAACTTTATAGCATAATTCTACCATATTACCTTAAAAAACAACCACTCGCCGAGCGACGTATTCACGACGACGTTACAACAATGAAAACATATCGTATATCGTATTTTCTTTGTTCTATGTGTAACTATAATAATATACATTATAAACCTCAATGTAAATACCCTGGAGTCTACATCCCTTACGCCTATAAAACAAAACTTTACAGGAAAGCATCATAGCAATTTGATGTGCCATGCCATAATTTCGCAACATGGAACCGATTGACAGTACTCTCCCTACTCGCATTAAACCTATTATTTACAAATAGTTGGAGGAGCTGCAAGATCCAAAATGGCGAATATAGTCATATCGATGAATTATTGCACGGATTAAGACGAAGAAGAAAAAATTAATTTATCGTCGTTTATCGTGCAGTATTCTCGAATGTAAAATCTCTATTATGGTAATACTATTTTATATTATGCCATTTGGTTAGAGGCCGATTGGAAATCGGGTTGACAAGCGTACTATTATCGATTTTGAAAAAAAAAATCGACACTTGACGGCTCCTCTCGCAAATTCTCAGCTATAATAGTGTACAATTCGTAGCCGACATCAAATATCATTATGTATACTCAGAGTATCGATTCAATTAATTTACAATTCACGCAGTGAGTGTCCATTCTCTTTCTTTGTTACGATCAGCATTTAAGTAAAATAGTTTGAGTCAAAAATATGTGTACTTTGTCATCATGGTTTTAGGTTTGCTAAAATGAATATTTCGCGTTCAAGACGCTTATAGTTACATCCCCATTCATGAAGACGTTATCGTTATTGTATCCTCTCTTTCCTATAGTTCCACTATGATTTACTTCGATATGTCGTTTGTTAAATACATTTTCGGGAATACGCGGAAACAGTGTTTTTCTTTTTTTTTTTCTTATTTCAAGTGAGGAAAATTAGAATTGTCGCGCTAGTAATCTACGGAAGGATCATTCCTTTACCACCTGATTAACGACTGCGCGTATAATACTGTAATAAATACATATTAGCTGCACAATATTCGGATTATCAGGATTACTTGTCCATATTTCTTGACTAACAATACATTTCGTAAAAAAAGTTCCATTTTTACAAGTTACTTGGATATTGTTAGGTGATTGTGTGGTATAAATTTTCTACTTTTTACACATTTCTCTAGAGAGAACGTTTGTCGGACCACAACTAATTGAAAATACATATGCTTAATTACGGTAATCGTAATAGTTTTCTAAGTACATTTCACTCAATGCACAGACACACTAGCGAATGCGGCACGGTCAGCTTTATAAATATTATAGATTCTCTTTCTCTGTCTCTCTCTCTCTCTCTCTCTCTCTCTCTTTCAACCTACAATCAACACTCACTTCATATAATATTGGCCCCAGCACCCTTATTTTATTATACATCGTCTTAAGGTACGTTCACATCGCGATCACCTAATGCCAATAAGATACTGGTATCTGGATTAATAGCAAACTTTGATATGTGCGTCAGACTCAGCCATCGTATCCTAAAGTACAATAAAAATCATTTGAATGAACACATATACTACTAACCCCTTGGCGCTCTTTGACGAGTCTGACCAGTGATAACAATTTTGGACCAGAAATAAATATCACGAGTCAGACTCGTGAAATCAAATGCGGGCCAAACATGAACATCACAAGTCATACACCTAGCGGTCGGACCGGGATTTCGTCGAGCTAAATGGTACGGAAATTACATAATATTTCTAATTCAATGAATCGATCAGTAAGTACGAAAAAAAATCTGGGCCTAAATAAAATCTAGCATTTTCTGGAAAAAAAAAATGAATTCTCAGTAGAATTCGCTAACTGAGTCTAACCTTGGTTTAGATTTCTCCCAACGTCGACGTGAACGCACACTATAATAAACACGATTCCTCGCCAATTCTAGCTACAACGCGGCCATCGCGTGTGTAAGTAACATTTTCCATCGATGTTACGCGACTTCGAAATTTGAATGATGCGCCCAGATATTCCCTGCACCTAGTACGTAATCGATCGTAAAAATCAGGAACAAATACGTCCCGATAAGAACCGCACATCGTATAAGACCATTCACGTGATTGTACAATCAGCATATTCACGAATAAAATAGCAGCCCTGATCGCCAAGAGTGCTTTGTATGATTGTAACAGTAAAAAAAAAAAACGTATTTCTATGTATAATATCATACTCTGAGGATGGAAATCGTTCCAATAAGAAAACTCATCAACGCCTAAAGTTCATTGAACTTCATGATTGCTTTCTTAAAATCATTAAACGGAAATTGGATAAAGTTAATTTCTGCCCATATACAGGTACCAGTACCTTCTTTTGTTGCGCTTTTGAAAAAACAAATCCCACACGAACGACACAAGGAACACGTCATTTTGTAATTCGCCTGGGAACAATCAGCTGATCCTTTTAGAATGGCCATTGGGGAACGGACTTTCTAGAGAAATACGAGACGTGCAAAGTGTGAGGATACTTCGAGTTACCGCGAGCTCTCATCGATCCCAATGAAGTGAACGAGTGCTTCCGTTTCGAGCATATGGAGATAAATAAATACGCGAGCGCGAAGAAAATGCATTTGAAAACGTGCTAGCGTTTATTTACATGCATCCGCAAAGCCTCAACACCCTGACTGACTGCCGTATTCGCAAGCTGTCGTGCCGCGTACCCGTTTACTTAATCGTCTTCGTTTCAAAATACACACTTCCATCCTTAAAAACCTATATGATTAGTGTTACTTTCTCCGATCTCTAAAATTATGCATTACTATACAGAGTCGCCATTAGAGTGGCTTTAGGTTCATCGCCATCATCTCTCGATGTATCGAGTTAAGATGGCGCACGTCAAGACGCCGAGTAACGTGAAGTGGCCGCTCTTCTCCGATGCCCAAGAAATCGCCGAAGATGTCTCGCCGCACTGAGCTGTAAAATATATTAAATTTTGAGTTAACTCATTCCTTGTGTAAAACTTTCTCCACAATAGGTGGAGAATCATGACGGTAGGCCTGGCTTGTGCGGTGAAAAAACTTACCATACGCTGTGAGGTTGACTTGCCACACGTGTTGGTGCGGATGAGGTGTTCTTGGGTTGGGATGAGAAGCTCTTGGACATGAGGCGAGATGTCCCGTTACGGAAAGATCTGTGCTTGGGGTTACGGAAGTGGGTGCAGTGTAAATTAGACAGTAACGTCCTGCCTCTGTACTCGCCACTAAGTAAACGGTATCATTTTCAACCCAGGTGCCATGGCAGGAGTACACTGAAAAAGAAGTTGAAACAGAATTAGCATAAACTCAGTAAAAAAATTCTTCATTTATATGAGAAAAATAAAGGATGCTCATCAACCACTTTTGGTATAATATATATTATATGTAATAGGGGCTTGATCTTTTGCTATATCTAAGGAATTTAGAGAGGATTCTCATATTAGAAGGGATGGAAATCGTTTGCCTTCTTCGCTGAGTTATTCCCATGGTAAACAAGCATAATTTATGAGAATCTAACGTATCTCTTGTGAGGGTAGAAGTCGGAAGCAAAACTTTCTGGATAAAAGTGTAACAACTTACTTTAGTCTTTCAAGTAATTTGACATTGGACATTCTGCAAATTCGAAGAGGTTACAAGTTGTCTAGTAAGGAAATGCTAAATAAATAACCATTCGCCGGATATGTATGATGTTTCGAGAAAACTTCGGTGTAACCGTAGTCTCGTGAGTTTTCTTTGATTTCACGATAGGGTGTTTCAGCAGAATTTTGCGTATGAAAATCACGACGTTTGCTCCGCATCAGGGACAATTTGCTAACTGCCGAACGACCCGAGGATTTCCTGTGTGAATAAACAGTCGGTGCCTCTAGCGAACGTGACGGGTAAACTTTTACGTATAGAGAAGAGCAGGCTTCTCCTTTGCTCATGGTCTGCATTATTAAGGAGCATTTCGCTTTTGCGGCTTGCATCTTCACGCACTTTGCCAATTCTTACAAAGCTCAGAAAATTAAAATGGCCGTCCAAAGCCTTTCTATTTTTTTTTGGCAACAGTCATAACACAAAATATTGCAAATTCTCGAGTAATTATTGTTGATATTTTTAGTAGATCGCGCTGATGATTCTGGTAAAATTCCGCGTGTCGACGAATTGTGAAAATAAAGAAACGAGAGGCAGGACAGAGAATGTATCCCCTAATAGATTCGTACGAATAATGCCTTTGGGTTCCTTGGTCACAGATTTTCTAAATCGCTTACGAATTTTAGGATACCCATTTGATAAAATTTTCCACGTGTGGTGACAATTACGGAAGCTTGTGCAGATTTCATGGGTGTAGCCGGTCCATATTCCTAGCCAAGTTACATCCGCGCAAGCGTTCTTTGGCTAACTTCATCCTATATAATATAGTTGGTGCATTTTGTAACGCGCTATGCATATGTGGTTAACAAGGGGGTAATCGCCCTGTTAGAGTAACTGCACGTGGATCCGGGTGGGCAGGGATTGCTTTTGCGCCATATCCGCTGAACTTGTTTAGTGGGTAAGGCCCAAATTGTGGCTGTAACACGGTCTCTTCGAAGCAGCCCGATGGGATCTTGATTTCCCTTAGGGCACACTATGGCCATGCTCTTTCGTTCAATGCATCTAACTAGGGGGTTGATCTTCCTCTCTTTCTATTTCTTACATCTTTTTTATCGCTAATCGCAGTTTCTCGCATTCTTTGGTTTCTGCGATTGGTACTGAGAGAGTGTGACAGCTAGTTCAAGATATACGTAGACTTCTGTAGTTATACATATGTGATTATGAAGAAGGAAGGTATATAAGATTATCAGATGACTGGATTGCTGAGTACGTGGACAAAGAAATTCCTTCATTTTAGTACAGTTAAGTGCTTTGCTTGGAAACTTAAGCACAAGACGAATGGATTGCAATATAATTTAAAACTAATCTTATTGGTGGTAACTATTCAATTGTAAGTTGAAACTAGCTGCTTAACTGACTAAGCGCTCTCAGTGTTTGCATCCCGTTTCAGTGGATGTTCAAGGGCTAAGTATTCTAAATAATTCCACCCAGCCACGCATACTGCGAGTGGCATCCCAGATCCTGAATATATAATTTTAGTCTAATTGTATTGTACGGGAATTGTACCCTTTGAAGCTTTCCGAAACGGTAATCGATTTGATCCTTGCCCTAGGTTACCCGAGTTTTGTATCTAAACCTGTTCCCCTAATCTATATATGATAACATTATTAAGAATGAAGGATTCCTAATGTAGACTGTTATCCTCACGCGTTATTCTTGTTACGTTTGGTTGCTTGTGAGTAAACCTACGAGATTAAGTAACTGACAGATTTGGTAATAGCACGCGCCATGAGAACAATTTTACTGTTGCCCGTAACATGAATAAGAAACATCAACATTTATGTGAAATGGTGAGAGGATTCTTGAAATTTTCATTGAGGGTACGTTGGTATCTGCATCTATGAGCTAGGATATTTATGTGACCTTCTCTATGAGAATTTTCCGATATCTGGTATGACTAACGTATATTTGGATACCTACCTACCTACCTACCTTTCTTAATCTGTCGGCTGTACTATAATCACTCGGCAAGGGTCGATCGTAGTGGTGCTTAATTTCCGCGCGAGTTCAATTAGCGGCACCGAGCCTGGCAACGCCCCGAGGTGGATTGCTACACGAGTGTCCGCGTTAATTCGAAATGCCAGTCTCTGGAAACTGGCAGGAACGTTGGCAACGCACGGTATAGTATCGGCTAACCTGCCGCAAACTAACTATTGTCGGTTGCGGTAACTTTGCACCGGTGAAGGGTAATCCGATAAGATGTTCCAGGCAGACGTGCTCGCCGCTACATCCTGGAGCGAGACATCGAGTGAACCATCTCAGCATCGTCCTAGACGTCAACTCGCTAGATATCGTATATAGTATACTCGTATACGTTGCTTGCAATAGAATTGACTACTTGGTCTTCTTTTAGGAATTTTCAGCAGCAATCGCTGATGCAAGCAATCGTTATCCCGTACCTGGGGCATCATAAAAAAAAAGCAGGTTTATTGCATTCTCGAGGCTTGCCCCATGACCGCTTATCGGTGATCAGCATTGGATTCTACGACAGTAGAGAATTTCAACCCCTTCGGGATGCAAGAAATGACTTTTCAGGATCTCGAGACGGTCGACGCGGGACAGCCTGGAGTGTAAAAGCGATTTTCCAGGTCCGAGACTCTGTCAGGAGCAGAGATCCTACGTGGTCCTCTCGAGTTACTTCAGCGGTAAGTTTGCAACTTGCGAAGCTGTGGATCTGCTACAGTTTCGAGAAAAGGCTTTTCGCGGAGGAGACGCAGATAGAAACGATACAGAATACGCAAAGCCAAGTAAGAGAATTTCGAATGGTGAATAGGGAATAACGTACCGAAGGTGGTTTCATCCGAGCAGGTTGTAGAAAACTCCATGCTGTCGGGACTTCGACAACCAATATGCAATCCGCGGACATTGGCATGATCGCAGCGTCTTCTCGGTGACGATGAGGGGGACGATGCCTTTACTTCCGGAAACTCTGAATCGACTTCTTCCTCTGGATTTTGTTCACTTTCAGGAGCCACTGCCTTCTCCATGTAATCGATCGGACGCGACTTCGTGGCCGAGATAACTTCGTATCGGCCAAAGTGAGGGCAGGTCCGAGACAGTGGTTCGGATGCTGAAATATTTAAATGTGATAGAGTCCTGTTAAAGAGTTGCGAGAGATTTTCGAAAAGATTTCGGTCAACGATGTTCAAACAATTTAGCGTGGTTACCGTAATTATTGCCGCTGCTCGTAAAAGCGTTAATTAAAAAGCACTGGATTATTATGTTAACTTTGTCCTAGTTCGAGGTCGAAACACTGCATCGAAAAGCTTTACGTAAATCTTTCACGTAAATCCGAGTGGATGACCGTCATAAATTTACGATGCACTCGGATATTTCACGTGCCGGTAAAATTGTCCGCCATGGCTTGCGAGCCTTAATGAACGTTCGACACGATATGCGTCGCGATATAAGACGACATAAAATTCAAATCCAACGATAAATTCCGCCTTAAGAGCGACTCTTTGTTACGTTCGGAATTGTAACTCTCACTTTACGACGGTTCTCTCGTATGATCCTTTATGTCACCGTAAACTTTCCCAATTGATTGTTAAATCCCGCCATTTGCAACTGTTTCGAATGCTATTGCTATTGCAACGATAGTTTATCGCATCCTCTCGAGCGATTCGAGATAAAACCTAATGGTGCCGTTATGACCGATCTTGAAATGTTAACGGTTCGATCATTTGTCGTTGATACACCGAACAAAAATAGAAAAACAAGTTAAAACGGAGAAGGCAATACACTGAACAATACTAAATCATAAAAAGTAAACCCGAGCACTTACCAATTATACGGAGTCAATAATTCCATTTCCCATTGATTGATGCACATCAAGTGAAAATATCGTGCATCATGTCATAAACACGATTCACACTGTATGCTCACTACAACGAAACACGAAAGAAAGACCAAAAAACAAACTAAAAATAATAATCTGCAAGAGTAACGATACATTTGACGTATTTCCTGACGTTTCCATTATCTAGCTCATCTAGCTGCAGCTGTCAATTGTATTTTCCAATATGGCGGCGCGATCGTCACGCTCCTCCCGGTTAACAGCTCAAAGCACAGTCCATTCTATTTGGGATTGCGAATGGAAGCTCGTTCGACGGTTCTTGCCATGAATATATACGTTGATCTCGGTAAGTCCCCGAAACAGATGACTCGTATTAAACCCACTTACTAATGAATGTCGTGTACGGTGTCGCAAGCGGATTAAACGCATTCGAACTGCATGCCTCGTCTGGTTGCTGTGTCCAACGTTCCGACTGCTGCATTTCAATGACGTAGCCATCCCTCTCATGGAAGATGAGGCATACGTATCCATTCTCGCTGAAAATAACATACGATCTGATTAACGGTAAAATCTATGGAGTTATAATTATAACACGAAACAGTGTACTCGTGGTGTTTTGAGGTTAAGAAGCTCAAGTGCTGAGAAGACATGACAGGAGTAAGTATGGGAAAAATGGGTGATTCGTAGAATAATCAGGCACGGTAGACGGCTGCGTGAATCTCACAAGAAAATTTATCATAGGGTGACATAACGGGGAAGATCCGTGCGTCGTAGTATACCTACTGACGTAAGTTCACGTGAAAAAGAATGAAGAAGCTGTAGAACGTAAACTGGGAAGGATCGGAGGCCTTAAATCTCCGGTTGCCACGAGGGCGGGGGATTAATATTTTATTTTATCATTGCGATTCCGCGATGGCGCGTTAAATTTAATACAATTTTTTTTATGTCGCGTCTTTATTACGAATCCGGGCGTTGCCGAGATTTACGTTACTCGCGAAAGGGCGATAGTCGTAAATCTTTCGACTGGTATCTGCAATTTATCCATAAGTAAAATTCTCTGCATATCAGGGATTTTCCGTGCGATGCCATTCTTAGAGGATGGACCGACCGGTACCGCGTATCTTGCTCCAGGCCACTGAACCACGTTGAACAATAAATTATGATTAGATCTTCCGTTCAAAATTATCACGTTATATTCTAAATGCAATAGGGGATGATACCAAGAAACCACGAAGCATCGAAGATATACAGTACAGGGTAGCTTCCTCTTGCGCAGCCCAATATCGTAGCTCAGGATGATGCAAGACCACGGTTTAATTAATTAAGTTGCGCAAGGGGCATTTACATAGTGTTTTCTAAACACGAGTGCATCCCGGAATGCAGGCCAACCTAGTAGTACTAGCGATCCCCTGGGGTGCAATGGCGGTTCTTACGGACCAGTACCACGCCACTGCATTCCCTTCCTCGGCAGAAACACCCACAACCACTACTACAGCCATCGCCACTATTTCGCGGTTCTCATATGTATATACGGTCCCTTATACTCATACGTAACCGCCAACTTCATACATACCGAGTGGCTCGACCAAAATGTACCCAAAAGCCCAGTCCTATCTTCTTCCAATCTCATTTACGTATACAGCCATGTATTAGCTTACTTCGCATAAAAGTAACCACTTATCCATCTAGCGTTGACATTTCTCTCTATCTACCTACTACTTTCTACGTGGAAAAACAGATCGGCTCTTTTGTATTAAGTAAAACTGGGTTAACCTTCCGTAATATCTGCAGGTTCCACCATTCTCTAGAGCAGCGAGTTTTCAACGGCTTTCAATCCTCCGACAGCTTAACTGCTTCATCTACACTGTAAAATCTAGTCATCCAAAGGATTCTCGTTAGCCTCCGAGGAGTACGTGAGTTTCTAATCGCGATGTGAAATCTCCGGTAATTTAGCTTTTCTGACAAGGATGCATCAGCTCGACGTACAGACGCAAGTCTTAAGCGTCAATTTTTTAAAGGGATTGAACGAAGAGGCCGAAGAGTCGTGTTTAAGTGGTGCTTTAGGAGTAAAGTTCTTGGAGAAACAGCTGTAAAAGTTTACACACCTCGTACCGTTAATGTCGCATGGATCTAAATGCACAGTGAATTTACATCGGTACTGGGGTGGGTCACCCAGTACGTAACCAGCTACCGTCAAAGCAAACTGCATTCATTACGTTGTTGTTTTCCACGCAAAGATTTACTTCCCTACTTAGTTGTGCTCCCGTCTTGCATGCTGTTTGCGAGGGGAATGCGGTGCAACTAGTAGAACAGCCATTCCGTCCTGTGATAGGAGCCTGAAGAATATTATGCAACTTGCTATGATGTAGTTGGGCTCATTCATCCTGGAGCTTGAGGGTACACCATAGCATATACATATATATATTTATAAGAGTACCAACACGTCCAGAACAAGTATTCTCTCCTCTTTTTATCCCTGAGATTTTCATTTCTGTTTTTACCATCCGTGTCTTTTATTGTCCTGTTATTTATTTTACCCAGCAGAGTGTCGAGGCTAATGCGATTCCTCCAGGATAAATTCTCTTCTCCTGACGAATTAGAAGATTCCGCGTATTCCACTGGGTACACGTATGACGACAGTTACGTTTTTAAGATTCTCTCAAGGCGAATCACGACAGATGAGATTAAACACGCATTACGGCATCATCGTCGTGGCACAATGGGAATACTGAACCGGGCTTATCCGCGATTGCAAGGACTTAGCTCGTCTGCAGTAAAACTGGAAATAAGACGCGAGTCTGATGCGCTTCCGCTGCGGCCGCGACTATAGGAGGTTCTTTCCGGATTCTCGTTACGTCAAGTGGGGGTTTCCCGTTTCACGGCGAAGGCTTACTTAATGGATTTCTCTTGCGAATACTGGAAACTTTCGAATCGAGAATATTCGCTGATATCGGCAACCCTGTCGGATTCTTTCATTTATAATCTTGCTAAGGAAATTGCTAAATTTGAATATATACGTATACGCACAGTGTGAATGTAAATTTTCCCCTCGGCAGTGAGCAGATATAAAGCAGTGTTCCCGAGGTAAAAATGGACGTTGAAGTCGGCCTCTGCTGTATTGAAATTTTTTTTTAATTTCAGGTAAAGCTGCTCAAAGGTCACTCATGCTGAACTCGACGTGGACCAGCGGACTAATTCTCTCAGGTTATTGAGAAGAACGAAAGAGAAGTTGCTAAAACTCAAATACAATGCCACGTGGGATGCGCAGAGATCATTTTGACATCATGAATTTTGACACACCCGCTATAGTCTCATTTCAGGCAGGAATTGGGCAAGCACAAACGATGGACCAGTCTGATACGTGAGTTTGATGTTTGAAATATAATACCTACTCGAATAATAACTTTTTGCTGTACTCGCAAGAAAGAGGATACCCATGAAACTTTCCATAGGGTGTCTTTTTTTTTAAAGAAGAATATACCGAGCTTATTGATTGCCCAGCTCTTGGTTCTCCGTATACTTAATAACTCGAAGACACCAAACACCATAATTGAAGCAATTACGTTTGCCGTGATTGTGCCAGTGTAATTAGCGAGATCGCTAACATTAGTGGTTGCAAGTAAGATATCGTTATCATAGCCATATACCATAATTAGCACGATGACTTCAGAAGGTCTTATCGCAGACAACTCATCGATATTTTTTTCCCATCACGATAGTTCGATTACGAGATTTGTGCCGTTGATAACCCGATAAATCATGAACGCCGAAAAAGTTTACAGGGAGCAGGATCTATTAAGAAACTTAAGTTACCCATTGACGTCGAACACACTTGTACAAGACGGGTATCTCCGAAAATGAGATTCTTCACTGGTCGGATCCGGTCGTCATGAAAAAGTTACCCGATAGAACGGTTACGTCATGACCGATTCTGGCCAATGAGGGATCTGCTTCTTCCAAGGTATCTATCTTACACGACTAGTTCGTTCGACTCAATATAAGATGTCAAGAAGAGAACTGTGAAAAGCCGAAAGCTTACGTAGTGGTCAATAAAGTTATTCCCGTGAGGATAACTTTTTTTTTTCATCATGATCAAAAGTCACAACAAGGATTATGGATACAGTGGCATACAGTGAAACTTTTAATAAGAATAACTAAAAGAACAAAATGTTCCAATTTCGTCTGATAATGCTTCTTGCATTCATGGGCATCCTTGAATATCCGGATACCGTGGTGCTCGAATATTCAGATGGGCGTACCGGATCCCATTATTGGTACAGTTCGCCTGGCATAGTATTACCGTAACTTCAGGATAAACAGCGTCACCCTTTACTCTACGTTACTTTCACAAGCCATTACGTTTAAGGGTTGTTTCGAAAGCTATTCGCATATTATATATGTATATGTGCAGTGAAGAGCAGCGATTCTTGTGAAATACATCGGCCGATGTTGATCTGCCATCGAGGAGGAAATGCGCTATAATCTCAGCCCTTTATTGTATGCGTAATATATGCATATGTTAAGGATAAATGATATAAAGCGAGAAAGAGGGTTGCGTAAGCACGTATCATGTAAAAATATTTATACTATAAAGACGTTCAAAGAGGACAGTAAGTCAGGATGTATGCTAATACATGGATGTCGCGAAACTCTTGGCAAGATGCAATGTATAAAGCACGAAGAAGCCAGGGTAATACGAAACAATGTCGAAAGTCGAAAGATTCGTATAAATATAACTGTACCTTCCTATGCTGTAACGGTGGTAAACGTCACGGTACGCTGAGAAAGTTTTATAGAGGACGCGAAAATACCTAACTAATGCTCCTGACGTATAGCCATTTTTCGTGGATACCGTTCCTCGTCTTTCTGAGGTATGGAGGAAACTTTTCGACTGTGGCGGCAACGAGGGCCGAGGAGGACAAACACTTGTCTTTGAGTAATCGCAAAGGGAATCTTTGTTGGGAAAAAGCGAGTGACGGTGAGCGGAGGGAATAAAAATGACCAATGGCTTCTTCCACTCGTTTGAGCAAAGAACAAAATTATTAGCAATAACGGCTAAACGATGATATCGGGAATTTTGTTTCACGTTAAGATTCTACAACGTATTTTTATTATTTTTATAAAGATATTTTCATTATTTAACTGTCGTATTGTTTTTGGTGCTAGATTTCGAGTGAATTTTATATTTTAATTATTTATTTTATTCGAATACCAGGTCTAACGTTACGTGTACGGGAATATACAATGTAGAAAAAGAGATGGGCTGAATTGATATACAGTAACATCCGTACAATTTATCTGAAATATTTTTTAATCTGCTATCGAGTGAATGCAAAAGTGTTGAAATATTTTCAATGAAATTACTTATCAGATGTAATAATAAAAAAAAGGTATTGCCAAAATAATGAATAAGTACGATTGCGTTTCCACGCTACGTGACACTGTAAGGTAGAGAGAAAAAAAAGTTTTCTCGTCAGAGGTATATTTCGCGTGGCGCAGCGCGGTTAAAGTGCACGTGAAAACGTTTCTCATAAAGTCGCGAACTGATGCGAAATCGTAAGGTATATTAAAACGAGAAGGATACCGTCAGTGAATATCCGAAAGGAGAAGAGTGTTCCAGAAGTAGATATGAATGACGGACACGCGATACGATCAAAATGAATGCGTGTTGGCAGTAAGCACGAGATACGTTAAATAAAAGGCGAATCTTCGGAATGCGAAGATCGACGACAGGAAACGATAACGAGTAGGAATAGAAAATACGGACTGAAATAATAAGAATCTCAACTGATCATATCATAGTAAAATTGGTTTGTATATACTTAAAAATAAAAAAAATTTTTTAATTTATTCAATCGCTATACAATATAGGATTGAGTATAAGAAAACAGACATTGGGCAAAGGCTGAAAAGTTGGGGTGACATGAAAAAAAAAAACTGGCGATAAAAGCGATGAGCGTTTCTACCGTGCATGAACTTGTGACGAGTACTTGAATGAAAGTCTCTCCGAACCAGGGAGAAAATTATGAAAATGAGGAATTTCAGATGGAAAGCATCACCGGGGAAATTTCTCACGCGAATGTATCTCGGGTTTATTTATATGCACGCGAGGGCGAAGATCAAGCGCGACACGAAAGGATTTCGCTATAATATCCTTCTAATTATCCCGTAATAATTAACTGTCCTTCGATCCCCTTTGACGATCCAAAAAGCGTTATTCACCCTTCCCTAGTGAACTTGCTTCCACCCAGGTCGAGGACTAAATTTTCCACATCCGTAGAGTGGAGCATCCCCCAAAAAATACTTTGACGTACTCATACAGTATACATTACATATTTCCCCACAGGTATACACGGTGGCGTTTTATTACGTCAACGTAAATGAAATACTTAAGTAAAATAGAAAAACCGACAGCAGTGATGACTCACCATTCACGAGTAGCCTTTGCTACAAGAGTGACCTGTCGATTCGATTGCGTCGAGGGTTTGTCAGAGCTGATGAGTCTGTGACACACAAATCGCGTCTCATTTCGATCACGTATCGTCAGATTTCGGGGTGAAACCAGAAGACGAGCCACGGAGTCCAGGGCGACCCACGTTCCAGCAGACACCATCCAGTGGGGATATTCACAGCCCTCCGATGTGGGTTCTGAAATATTAAATAAAAGTTCGTGTCTGATAAGCCGCTAAAGTTAATGCTAACATCGAATTCAATTTTCATTTAAGATCGATGGAGATAAACGTGGAAACTATCGAGGGGATGAGAGTGTGATATGGATATCGAAGAAAATGGAGCCCGGCGTATCCGTTGGGGTTGAGTTGGAAAATAGCAAAGTACCAGGGATGAGGATGCTGTTTGCATCTCAGGAAAAGTAGAGTTGAGCGAGATGCCAGGCTAATCTGCGTCGGTGGAAAGTTTAACTAGAAATGTAGAATAAGAGTTAGGGGATGAGAGTAGATATGCAGCTCTGTAGCTTCGGATATATGTAGGTGTGCCGTCGAGAAAGGGTGGGTTAACGAAACATACCAACGAAACCAACCCCTGCAACGACGCGGCTGTGCTGTAGTTAGCTATGGAATTTTTAAGCTGCTTAGCATTCAAGCTTAATTTATTGCAGCGCACCTACGATCTGAAATATTAACGCGCTATTTATCACGCTAGATAACCGCTCCGGAAACATAAATTATCCTATTACTTCACGGCGCTATTATAATTTCCTTCTGTAACCGACGTACGAATGGCTCTCGTGAGTTTCTACGATTTTACTTGACTAGCTGATGTCTCTGCATCTCGACAGTTAGATTTGAGCTTTGATAATCTTCCAGGTAAATCTAGTACAAAATTATTATGAAAAAAAAGCACAATTACTATATTCGAAAATTTTATCAAAATCGACATTGCACGTTGCATTTTTTTTAAAAAGAAGTAGCCAAGATTTTGGAACAACAAATTTTTTTAATTAATATAAAACCCGATTATACTTTTAAGATCTTCGTCCGTATTAATCGAGTTTAGACTTTTCTCAAAATTGTTGAATTCCAGCTGTTAAAGATTTTCGAAAAAAAAAATGAAAATGCTTTAGCTACTCCGACGCATGCTGGCGAACGATTCGGTAATGTCTGAGCGAAAAACTAAAATAATCCCCTGGGTTAAGTAAATCTCTCGTTCAGCAGCGTGATATTTAGCGAGAAAAACAAAAAAAAAAAATAACCAGAGGGTGGTTCTCCCAAATGAAAGATTCATGTACAGTCACGAGTCGTATCGTGGAAGGAGGGTCGGGGGGGGTGTAGAGCATGGAGAGGGTTGTAATTACCGCAACGATGCGAGGAAAACAAAAATGGATATTCATCCCTACTCTTTCACCTTTATTCACTACATACTTTTATACAGGGACTTGTACGTAGACGATCCAATTTACGAAGTCAGTTATCCGACGCAGGGGATGAAATACCTGAAGCCTCTGATACGCCAGCCAGGACTTCGATAGAATGTCCAGCAGAGGTATTCGATCCAGTGTCCACAAGCGCTTCATAGTTTACATCCTCCTTATACAGGGACCACGTGCACCTTCATAGACGCCCCAAACAACCCTCCCAGGAAACCCCAACAGTTCGCGTCTTCCCATGGAATTCAGCCCCAACGCCGTGATACCTCGGGTAAAAACTTAAGGGAGTAAGGATTGGTGCGGAGCGGGATCGGGGGTAGCAGTAAGTTTAGAAATTTCTTGCGATTGTTCGCACGCCGGAGGCGTATGTGCTTATTTGTTGGTTGGCCCAGCGTCGCTCAAGGGCTAATTTGACACAAGGGTGACTTTGGCTGACGTGAGAGGGTATGAATTCTCTCTAAGAACAGGGAAAGAGAAAAACACGATGGTTCTGACAGGACTGATGGTAAGTAGGACTGTCTCTGTTTTGAAGACGCACAGACTGTAAGAGATTCGCGAAATTCCAGAAGATGAAACACTCGCGAAGCTTTCTTCTTGGCGTTAACGGGATCCTGGCAAGTTAACGCTTGGGCTTTATACCTATAGACGAGTTAACGAGTTTCTTGCCTCTGGCTAAATAGCCAGTGAGGTGCGTCGATTTCAAAACGGATTTCCACAGAGATTTTATTTCATCTTTGCTCCTTCCTTCGTTCCCTTCTGTAGCTCGTAACTTGGTCGGGGAAGGTGGGTGCGAGATTTTATCTTGCCAAAGCGTACGTAACGGATTCCCGGAATATACGAAGGTAAATTGCAGGCTTAGGTTGTTCCTTGGTGGGCTATGACGATGATATCTTGTGTCAAGAGTTGCGTCCGGGATCGATAATCTAGGCATTCGCTATAACGCGCATATGAATTTTCATTCGACGTTAGTATGCAACGAAATTGCATTTGAGGACGGAGGAAAGGGTAATGGGAACTATTTGCTTGAAGAATGTTGCACAATTTTCAAGGAATTGTCGGTGGATTTTAGCGGAGAACAATTCAATTTTGAACTGGGTTGCTCTCGGCGCTCGTGTTTCCTGTCCGTTTAAGTCAAGCATAATCCGTTTGAGGAGATAAACGTTATGTTATCGACACGGTCAATAATTGCCTTAGTTGAAATTCCAATTAGAATAGTGACTCGGGCATTTGCATTGTAGATATAGTCACGGCAGATTTTGAAAACGACTCGCAATACCCTTTGAAAAGTGTTGATAGAGCTTTTCGACGATAAAGGACTTAAAATCATGTAGTCGCGTGTAGGGGGATTCACTGACGTACCTATCCCTCTAACGCGTATCAGCAATATATTTTCCAAAACGTGTTCTTGGAAGGATTGAAAAATTAATGAATTCCAGAAAATTTAATTGAAAGTTTCACTGGGTTATAACAGATTCAAAATTAAGTTGTCATCGTTTTTCTTATGGAAGATAACAGTGCGCATGGAGGACGAAGTCAAGACGTTCAGTGTAAATCATATTCGGAAAAAACGTGAATCGCAAGGATTGAAAGTATTTCGATGCGGCGGAAGTGCAGAATTCAGGAAGCGGAAATGAGCGGAGCTTTTACGCTCTGCTTGTCGAAAGCGAGGTCATGCAAGATAATTGACCATTCGGATCTCCGAAGTTCCTGAGAGACATCTGAGAGACGAGGAGGTACATCCTAGCGCACGAAGGGGGCAGAGGGGTGGTATCCACCCCTCAAAGTGAAGTCGGAGTGGCACTCACTCTCACTCCTAAATAAATATCAATCTAAAGTCAGAAGCTGAGGAATTTTTCGGAATTTCAGACAAAAATTCCTTATCAGTTTGTTAAATCCAAACGATGCTGCTGTCATTTCGTTTGGATTCCGCAAGGAAAATTTGTTTCTTTCGTTACATTGAGGAAATGCCGAAATACGCGTGAGAGACGACGAGAAATTGAATTCACCCAAACGCGATACTCGCGTTTTCGACAAATATTTTCGCAAACTCATTCTTTCACAATGCTGCAATAGAGGAAGAGAAAAACTTACTTTGTCGCATCGTTAAAATTTTTGCGCCGTCGTTCACGCCGGATAGTCCATTGCAGGTTGCGTCACCACTCTGAGAGAGGGTCCACGTGTCCGCAGTCTTTTTGGCGTAAATGAAACACCTGTAGCGATTTTCATCGTTGTCAATTCGTTCACTGTGTAGACGAGCAACGAGATACTGCGTGCTGCCCTCCCTCCAAGCCGCAAGACATTCCAATTCCACCTCTGCGCACAATCAAAAAGGCAAATATAGGAAGGAAGCTTAAAAGCTCGTGTTACGCAATTTGCCAAGAAATTTTTTGAAAATAATAATCGAACGCCGGAGACGAGCAATCGATGTGCAGGTACGACAGTGTGAAACATTTGAAAATTATTAAAGCATGCAACCGCGATTAGCATAGGCAAATATTTATCCTGATAGTATGCCGCGCGTAATGCGCATCGACGATAATTCCACAAAATTGTTTGCACAAGCTTCGAAGGATAATTGACAAAGCCATTAATCATTCATTATACCGTTCCCCTTTATTGACAATTACCGTTCTTGCATCTACCGTTAATTAATACGATCATCCGTATTTAATAACGTTTGATAATGCGCTTCATAATGCAGCGGCCCAACGTCACTTAATTGTCCGAGTATTTACCAGAGACGCCGTTTCGATCTTCGTGCACTTTTAGCTTTCCCTTTCGCAGTGACTAACCACACACACACACACACACACACATACACATGCGCGCGCGCGCACACACTCTCTCCTCCCCCCCCCCTCTCTCTCTTTCTCTCTCACTGAACCGAAACCCCGTGAAAGAGGATAAACTCCATCATTTCCTAAAAAGTACTCGACGTTTGTCTACGAAACGTACTAAAGCGTTGCACTTGGCAGTGTCACGTGAAATCAACACTTTTGTATCACGATAAAAATTGAAGAAAGAAAATGTAAGCAAAATTTTCCGCAACTTTTTAATCGTAATCGATCAGTCCGTTCAACTAAATTCCACGTCGATAATGAAACGTTTTAAAAGTGACAGATCTTTGATAAATTCTCTACTTACGCGTACTCTCTGTAGACGGCACATCGGCACAGGCCTGATAACGTAACAGCAGACGAGATTCTTGGGTGCAAGTTTCCGCGGAGGATGCAGGAGTTCGACACTCGTGGTCGCCTCGAACATACGTGAATTCCAAGGGCCCTTTGAAAGGACACGAAGTGGGTGGCGCACCGACGCGAAACAAAGAGAAGAGCGCAGCATCCCCAGCCAGCTCGCTGCAAAGTTCCTTAGGATTCGGCCGATCGGACAGGCAATAAGCTGAAAGAGTAAAAGTATAAATTTGAGGAAAGAAAATTAAAAAAGAGAACCCGATAAAAATGACCGGCCAAATAAAAAGTTATACTTACTCTCCTTGTACTGCAGTACGTTACGATGTTTCTCGTGCATAACTATGCAACGATAACACTTCTCCCTGAAATAATAAACCTTGATAAGTGAAGTTGTCAGTCGATGACCAAGTAAGTTCGGATAGTGGATAAAAGTGGTAAAGCTTGTAGCATCCGACGCGAGCGAGCATGGTAAAAAAAAAGGTGACCTTAATTTTCAGCAATCTGGCTAATGCAACGGATGGGATTTCGTATCCGCTTCTCGGCCATAGGCCACCATTTTTGCCTTTTAGTTTGATTGCCAGACGCGGGCGCCGGAGTTTATTGTGAAGTTCTTAACCGCGTTACGACGTTTCACATGGAAACGCGAGTGCGCGTTTTCCACTGTGCAATTAAATATTTTTCTTTCGTAGGGAGACACTTTGTCCCGGGTCTTTTTATTGACGCTTTCGAGTCCGACTGAAAAACGGATAATTAACGTTAGGTAAATACGTGTCTTTTATCCTTCCGTGTAATCTACCATGGATAATACGTGGCGCGGATCAACGCATTACCAGCTTATGTAATTTGCACAGCCCCGACCAGTCGTAATTTTCCATACCACAATGCTATTGGGTTAAATATTGACTTTCCAAGAATGCCAAATGGTCATCGTCAAGATAATGTATTGATTTTCAATAAATAAATTCTCTGAGTACGTTTTTAGTACAAGGTACGTTTATTAATTGTAGGCGAAGCAAACATCTAAATGACTATCTTAGGTCATTCCAGGAAGGTCCTATTACGTTTCCGAGTATCACACGAGCCTATGGGTTACCATTAGGCTTGAAAGTTAGTGGCGTGACGAGGTAGTATTGGATCCACGGACACGAAACAAAGGTAAACTTTAACTTAAGTCCGACTAAGTTGACTGGAGCTAAGCAAGCGGAGGAATGTGTAGGTGAGGACAATAAGAGAAGTTCGACAAGTTTTAAGTAGCGCGATACACCGTGCAGACTATAGAAGGGACAGCTCTTTAACTTTACTCGCGTTAGAATAAGGTTAGACCAGGTTGCCCGATAATTAGATGCAAAGTTGATACAGTTAACGACGCGAATAATTAATGAATAACGATATACAATGATAGACAATATTTTTTAATTATACAGCGAACTGTATGCATTATTCGTATGATAATTATTTCTTCTCGTGTCAATTCTACTAGCACAGGCAATTAACTCTAATTGAATTATTTCGTAAATGAAAAAATACGAATCTGCATTATACCATAAACAGAAGATGACGCAACGGAGAAAAATATTCACGGGTTATCCTTGCAGTTTTCCTATATTGCTATACTCGCGTTAAGAATTATTAAAGGAATGATGTCAGAAATTTTGATTAGGTATATAGTACCAACGTGATCGTTTTAACATATCGACGTGCAATTAATGATTAAAGCTTTCGAGTAAAGTCGTCGGATGACCTAATTCTTCTTGATTCAAAGCTCCAGACGCCATTCGTTAATAATAAAGATAATTTGCAGGAATCTACAGTTTATTTTTAGCAGTTATTTCGGTCGTGTAATAAATTTTCTATTATCAAATTGACAAAGAGGACATTATTTATTTATGACAAAGGATACATAGGATGAATGGCCCAATCATCGGCCATGTACCGGTAATCGTCAGTGTGTGCTTTGACTATAGCAAAATCTACAGTATTATAACACAACTGACGATTACTGGTATATGGCCGATAACTAGGCCATCCACCTTATGCCGCATTTCGAATGGGTCGATTCATACCCAATAATATTGGCAGACTGATTGTCTTTCGTTGTCATATATTTTATATATTGTCATTATTTAGTTCCTCATTGTGGCACCGAGTTTAAACGAACTCCGAAGACAATGCGACACGCTCGATTTTGACAAAAGCAAACAGTTACACGTGTCCCAGCGACAAATTACCCAGCTTACGAGATCGATGCGTATCTGCTATTTCAATCTGACAAACGTCGCCGATATTGACAGGTCAATAATCACGACGAAGGAAAATGGGAAATGCAAAAAGTACTTCCGATTAGCAGCACGCATCCTGCGACTTCTAATAGCACCTTCATGCACGCTTTGTGTTTATCGCTCGTTATACTACGTGTTTGCCGATCTCGGCTACCCAATGGCAATCTCATAAATGTTTCCGCAAGGGTTTATCGAGCGATCGAATAATGCAGAATCGTCGTTCGTGCTACGGGTTATCGTCACTTTCAGAACACGATTACTTAGCCTTTTTCGGACGGGAGACGAAGCGCTTGAATCCCAAATAGCGGATAAGGAAGCTTAAACGGGATATAAACACACGTGTTTGAAACTGAAAATTTTCGTAGAGCTAGGTAAAATTGGTATAAAATCATGTGTATGTCCATTTACTAGTGATATTGGGAATAGTGTCATTTATTTGCATAGAGGAACGTTAATCGCTTTTACCCTTTCGTAAAATTTATTATTAAAACGAACGTGACACGGCATGAGATTAAACGATAATCAATGTGATTGAAGCAGAGACGAAAAATTAAAGAAATTAAAATAGAATTCAAGACAAGAAAGTATCGGTTTGATTCAAAATTCAAACTACGAATAATATAGAAAGAATATTTCAGTAAATACAAGAAAAAAAGTGTTCCCTTACGCTTATTCCTAGTAATGTAATACAAATACGTAAAGAAACCTAAATATACAATATCCATCTCCAAGTTACGTTTGGATGATGAAATTAGCAAAAAAAAAATGTAGCATCTCGAAAGAAATATCACGGAGAAAAGAACTCGAGGAAAGCCAAGAGTATCAGAAAACGATACGACGTATAAAGATAATTGGATTCGTGCGTCTTTGCGATCTTAAGACGGAATGATAAATTAAGTAAATAATAATTATGTGTAGGAAGGAAACCAGCGATAGAGAAGTAAATATGTACAAAAATGATACGTACAAACGTATAGATAAATATAAAAATGTCCCACACATAATTTTCATTAGATAAAACGAATTCAGCCTGCGACGTCTCAGGTAAAGAAAGAAGATTTGATAAATCTATTTATTCTCATATAGTACAATAGTTTCTTTCCCATTCGCAGAATATCCCATTACTGCGCAACTACGCTACTCGGCTACAATTTCGAGTTATTATATAATATCAACCCTATGGAGAATATCTGATTCCATCGCAAAAGTCTTGATTGTACCTACCCTTACTCGATAATATCGTCACAGCCAATTGCTCGACCTGAGCCATCATTGCCTACTACGATATCATTTCTCGCCACTTGTCACGCCACCCTGAAAGATTCTTTAAGCGTCATAATAACGTCAACCATATATAGCTATAGTCGACACTCGCACGTGGGATGCTGCACCGTCATCTCGAGGCTCTACCTTCAGATCCATTTCCTATTCTGACGACTTCCTAGACGGAGGCCACCATCTTCAGGTGACGAACTCTACCTCTTCCGTATACCCCCACGTCGTATTTATTTAACCGTTAACGAATTCGCTTACGTTAAGTCAAGTATTCACATTTTAACGAGGAACGGCAGACGCTCGCTCATCCGTATGGAATCTCTCGATAATTTCTAATGCTTCGTCGAGCGATTGACAGTTTTGCGAATAATGATTCCGCGCGCGCGCGCGCGCGCGTGTGTGTGTGTGTGTGTGTGTGTCGCCTTGATAAATCATCGATTGCGTGCAGTGCAGCGATAGGCGAACGAGAAAGCTCGTTGATATATTTGTGGACACGTTAAACGACCGACGTGAATATAGCAGTACCGCGAATCAAACGTACCTACGGTATAACAGTGAAAGAAACGGAGACGATATATGTACATATGTCGATGAGAAAAAAAATAAGGGAAAAAGAGTAACGGAGTAATTTCTGCGAAAGATATCGACTCGAATCTCGCGGCAATTAAAAGACCGGAATTATATTGTATAGCTAGCCAACGGGAACGAGTAAAGAGCCATCTGCTTCCACCTTGATATTAATTGGTTCTAATGTTCGTTAATTCGAGCGAGTAATTTAAGACAGTCCGTCTGCGTTATTTAGATAGTAGATACAGTCACGTCGCACCGGTATAGTAAGCACCCGAGAGGCTAAGGGATGTAGCGGGTATGGAGGATGCTTATTTAGTTAATAATTCCGTTTGGACTGTCTAATAGCCGGATGGCGTGTAAGCGTGAAACGCCACCCCAATTTCACCCTATTCGAGCCCTAAGCCGTCCCTGGACAAGGGTTATCGATTTCTCCCTTTGCGTAAGCATAGACAGGCCATCGCCATGTAGAGAACTGCACGTTGGAATGTGGTCCTAAGTAATGATACGTCATCAGTTCCATGTAAGGTAGTCGTATAGGGTAACGACAGCATATGACATAAGTAAGGGAGGGTGTTATCTTAATAAAAAAAAAAAGACAGGGTTGAACATTTTTTTATCATTCATCCCTCGCGTATGGGGTTATGGATGTATATACCTATACAGAGAACAAACGGAGCTAAGGGCAGTGCGTATAGTGTTGTATATACATATATGTATAGCTATTTGTTTAAAGGGATCGGAATACGAGTTTTCGACTGAAAAGCATTTAGGGGTGGGATGCTGTGCTCGATGGTGAACGGTAGATTTTCCCTGCAGGAGAAAACTGCTTGTCCTAGGTCGTGCTCTTGGCTCACGTTCGGTACATAACTTGTAAGACGGGTAGCACGACTGAACGATCCAGGGTGGCCAACTCCCACGGTATTTCTTTGGTATTACTTGCACACTGGGTCATCCTACCCTCGGAACAATGCTAGATATTTCAAGTGGATCTTGTGTGGATGGAAAAAGGTCTTACGCTGTAGATACGTAGAACGTTAGATAAGACACTAAGGGAATCGAATTGGTAACAGATTGAATAAAAAGATGGTATTGCGTGACTAGTGAAAATTTGTTGGTACGAATGTCAAGATTTTTACAAAGTAGATACGTTTATTTTTGCAAACAGCAAAAAAAATCATAGACCGAAATTCGCGAAACAGCTTGGTGTTGTCTGCGAGGGAAGCTGCGCGCAACGCCGTCTTAAGTCCCTTCGTTCGGGCGAAACCACGAAATGGAAAGTAAGCATTCGGCCGTGAACAGGAATGGACTTAAAGGAACTGAATAAAAGGAACGTATATCACAGAAGCACGTAAAATCGTGCGGCTGTACCACGTAGGCCCCTTGGCATTTGCATTCGCGTTAAGTGCGAGCGAATCCCTCGCCCGTCGTTCCTCCGCACGCTTAGGGCGCGACGAGCTAACTTCGCGAGACACGCATTTTTTTTGGTATAGAAAAATGCTTTTAGGGTATTGCTATGTGCTCCATAGGGAATTCCTTCGCCCTATCGATGTAATTTATATTGTAACGTGTATACGAGAGGGAGAGTCCCACGTCCCATGTGGGAAGTTACTTATGAAAAAAAAACTTGTGCCTCGTGTTATTTCGCAAAATAATTCCTATTCCAAAGAGTATCATTGAAACTCGATTGTAAAATAGTAGGCATATAAAATTATTGTATTTAGCAAAATTGCATGAAACTAACGAACAGACATTCGGACGGACTCCGTTAGCAAAAACTGAAACGACAATGAAGGGATACTTAAAGATAGATATAAAAAAAATATATATATAAATTATAAATAAATTTATTTCTTTAAAAAAAGAAATATATTTTCTCGCGATGTAAACGTCAGAACCGCGAGTCATCCTCTCGTAATCGCACTATAAGCTTCAGCGGTAAAAGCAAGAAGGGGGCGAAACGGCAAGGGGCGAGGGGCGGGGGGGGGACGAGATTGAGGTAAAAGCTACTAGTCGAGGAGTTTGTTCCTTCCTCAAAGCCGTCGGCCAGGCTGGCATCTATTGATGCATTATTTACGTAACTTCACAGAGAATGCACTCGGAGGCAAAGAGCGTTCACCTTTCCATAGCCCAGAGTTCACGATGTCCATCCGCTTCCCCCTGGACCCCTCGACCTAACATCCTAAGGAGCTTTACCTGTAAAGACCGGCCACGCGATCTTCGAATTCACGATGTAATACTTGTCGAAGGACGAGATAAAGTGGTGAAGATGAAGAACGCGAGGGAGGGGTTGAAGGTGGATGAAAAGTCTGAGAAGCCGATAGAGACGGTGTAAGGGTCAGAGGGCACCAGCCAGCGAGTAAAAGGGTGGCAGTTGGAAATGGGGAAGTCGAAGTGGCGGCTGTGCTTTACAAAGTAGCGACGTTAAAGTCGATCGATATTTCAGACAGGAATTGGCGAACGTCGATGCCGCGACAGGCCGCAGCTCTTCCTGGAGCGAATTTCCTTAAAGGACATCAGACGCGAAGAGATCGAAGGGGTTGCGGGTCGAATTTCCGATAATTCAACTTGAGGAAAAGTAGCGAGGTACCCACGTAACCACTCGAGAACTTTATGTTTCATGGTGGGAAAGTTACTTTTTAACACCTCCCTTCCTCCACCCCACTCGCGCTTTCGTCGTGACGTCTTAGAGGAAACCGTCGATATGGAGTAGCGCGTGGCGACAAAATACGTCAGAATGATCGAGAATGATGGAGAGGCGACGGACACAGATAAAGATTCTTAACGCTGAAAATGGGGGAGCTGGTTCACATGGCAAGAGGAAAGCTATACGCGAAGACCTTTTTCATGCTTTTCTACAAAATTTTGAGGACTCTTCTCGATACGCCACCGTTGGACTGTGCTGTATATACGTATACATATATGTATGTACACGATGCACGACGAGACGGAGGATTAAAAATATAATCCGAAATAACTATGTACTAGAAAAGCGCAAGGGTAGAGGTACAAATTTTTAAGGGATATAATATTTCTTTGATAAAAAAAAATAATCCTAAACACGTCAATCGAGCATAGCTATTATGTGAGGTGCTCGCGGGGGTTTTCTTCTATAATAACGAAACATCGTACGAAAAGTTTGATATGTTCGTTAGCCAATAAGAAATGTTCCAAAGTAGCCGATACTTTTTTTTTTTACCAATACAGATACTCATAAGCCTCATATATCGTGGATACAAGGGGAAATCGGAGAATGGCCCGAGGGTTGTCGATTTAGTCGCTCTGGTTTTTATCCTATCCGGCAATCCGTGTGTCGGGAAATTTCGAACATCCCCTAGCTACGGTCCCTCGAGCTTCTGTGACCGGAACCTAATGCGTGTTGCGTGTTGATCGTTGCGTGAGTGTTCAAATACCCAGTGCTGCTACCTATAACGCTCTTTCAAAGCTCGATATTCATTCCGTCCTGCTCTTCGGTAACGTCGAGATGCATTGTTGGTTTTACTCTTGTTTACAGTAGCGTATGGCATCCTGGGTAGATCCTGGTGGAGAGTCGGTCGGCACGCGCACCTCATATTAGCAGCTTAATTGTCTCTATTTGTTAAACCCAACCGCAATTCACCTTCCGCATAGAACCTGTATAGAGCGGAAAACGGATTCGAATAGCCGGAGGCTGGGACCCGGAACCAACTATCCGCTCATGATGTTAGCACGGATGGATCGAACGGAACGGTCAAGAAAATTACTTGGGTTGGGTTTTAATGAAAATAACCATTTTTTTTATTATTAGGTTTCTACTTGGCGGTGAAATTTTGTATCTTTAGTTTCAACGGGTCAAGCTATTAGTGGCTGTTTCCGTGGTTATGGGTAAAGACGTAAATATGGTATATTCGTCGGTGTCGTTACAACGTGGCAAAATGGGCTCAGCTCTAATATTCATAAAGATTGCTCATTGCTAATTAGTAGCCTTGGCTGGGAAATGTGAAAACGGAACGTAAAATACGCGAGTTCGCGTAACGTATGTTATAGAGGGGGGATTTTCATGAGATCCACAGAGAGTTGACAGGAACAATGCTGGGTTGATCATTAATAAAACGATGACACAACTGGGGTTATTGAAGTAGTTGTTGTCTTCAACTAATTACATTCATCAGTCGAGCACTCTAATTAATGTCTACTCGGTAATTTTGGCAATTCACCTTCAACTTTACTGCATGTTACTAACGCGGTACCGGCTCTTAGATCGGATGATCAACTTGTATCACAAATACATATGTAACGGATATCAAGGCTAAATAAATTCGTACTAATTAATTATGTGAATGGGAAACACGAGAAAGGCTTATAATTACGTACACAGTATCCCCATGCGAAGTCTTTGATAAAAAATTATATATCACCTAAAATGAAAATGATAACACGTAACTCGATTATCTACAAGACTCAATACGTTACTTATCAGATATTTACGCGAACGTCAAAAATCGAATGTTTTAATTGAATAATAAAAAAATTCCACAGATCTCGTACTCCGCGCAACCAACGGAGAACATTAGGATGTACGATACAAGATTTGAAATCGCGATATAGGAAATTTGCGAAATATAGGAATTCTCGAAATTAATTAAGAAATTGTCAAATTCTGTGTCATATATATACATACCCCCATTGCTCTCACAGAAATGGCGCACTAACATTATCAGAATTTCATGCGTTGCGCATTTTCGTGACGCCTCATTTTTCCTGAAATACGACCTAACAAACATCTTAATATTAAAATCGTTGTAAAGTCCTGTGAAAATTTCACTATACACTCACCGGTGCTATGATACTTCAGAACCAGGATTTGGAGTTATCTTAAATAACTATCCGTCTTCAAGACTAAGGTCGTATACACCATAGAAATTAATTCCATAAGCTATATAGCCCAAGGATTTCAATGTCCAAGTCCAATGATACTTTGATAATTTTGAAGAGAAAAAAATTGCTCCCGAGAGCAATGGCCGAAAGTCAAAGCCAATTTACGATCGTTCCTCGATTCCGAAAGACGTCCTTTTCCAGAACGAATTACACGTCACGTTCCCGTGGCTTTACTCAGCTTTCCTGCCGTTTCCTGGAGCTTTCCCGTACCCCCTCCCTCCTCCCCACCCGAGACTATAACCCCTCCCTCACCTTCGGTTAGCAGAAAAATAATTAGCAATATAACTCGAGAAAACAGCGTGACGGCGAATAACTTTCTTCTTCTTGGTCTACCTCCGATATCAGGATATGTCTTGATGGATTACACCGATCAATGGGAGCTTGATCATCCGGCTGATTGATTGGATAAGTTTTCGCGGCATGACCTGACCACTGTGCTCACCCATCGACCTTTGTGAGTGGTCCTTTACTTATTCATGCTCAACGGTCGCTACGTGGGCACTGGCTATGCCTGCAGGAGATATTGGACAAACATTCTCCAAAGCAGCCGCCACCCATATAGAAGCAACTCAAGGATAGTGTTTCAAGTAACATTAAAATTTTATACTGACAGGATGAACGTGTCTCTTTAAATAAAGTTAACCTAAATCCTTTCCCTTGTACAAAATTACCACGAAACATCTTCGATCATATGACGTTCCAAATGTATTTTTAATATTCTCGTGGTTCCACGTGACCGCAGGAATCGAGCTATTTAGAATAGATTGGCTAAGGGATGTGCCGTGGGTGTTAAGCGTTAACAAAAAAAAAAAGGGTCAAATAACATTGTGACCCCAGTAACATTTTATAGCTTTTCAGATATAATGCTGAGAAGTTATGCATCGGCCATTGCAGAGATATAAACTTCACCTCCAATTCAAATCCAATCAGTGAATACTCTGTAGGATATTTGAAGGGGTTGAAGAGTACACGTTGTTGATATATGTATAAATAAATATATAGTATATACGGATAGATGTGTATACACGTATATACGTATGTTGGGTATATACAGACATATGTATACACGCGTGATTCAAGGGCGGAGAGAGGGGGATGAAATTGAGAAAGACTATAACGTAGAAATCTCGTGCCTCGATATCATATTATTCATATGCTGGCAATGTATGAGCACATCGCTCTGGATGCAAAGGCAATATAACTTTTTTTCTGACGGGAGAAATGACATCGGGTGAACAGTAGGTACCTGCCTACCCCTTTTGCCACGCGTGATCGATGAGACCAATGAAAAGGAAGGGCTGTCCAACGGGGATTGCCGAACGTCCAATTTTATCCATTCTATTACGAAGGATGTCCTGCATCTACTCTACTGGATATATAAGTGTAACGACTCTTATGGAGGCCATAGTGCTTATACGTAACATTAACGATGATATTTCATTAACGATCAAGCCAGACGACGTAATCCTGGCTACTGGCCGTACAGTGATTTTAATGAAAATAATATCTCCCCCTTAACTCTATATATATCCAGTAAAGTCCACGAGATACGTATTTGCGTTTACTTAACGATCGCATATTTTAATTAGCGGATTACATGAAAATCGTTTTTTTTTTTGTAACCAGGACGAGGACGATGAAAATTGCCAAATAGCCGAGGAAGATTAAATTCATCCAGCAGTTTCTCGGTCCATCCACAGACGTCTCTATGTCTCTATATACCAACTCATATCGTTGTACCTGTTGTACACTTATCACGAAGCGTCTTTTAATCAGTGGACCATAAAATTCCCAATTAAATCTACTCTCCCGTGAAACGGTCTAATAGCCGAGAATGGTTAATCGCTTAACGAAATACTCGTCTACAGCCATATTATTTCCATTAACCGACGTAAACCAATTTCACGAGCTAGGTCGGGGGTACGTACTGCCCCCCCAACTTCATTTATTCCAAAGATTCATATTCATGTAAACTAATCATAGCTAAGTACGGATCCTGTCACCGTATCGTACATAGACAGAATATACATATAGCAGCGATTACCAGAGCAACGATCAATATTCGTACAACATAAAATTCTAGTTGATGATAAAAATTTTTTTAAATTAACAAAAAGTAATCTACCGCATCGTTTGCAGCTACGTGAAATTTTTTCAAAATATTTCTAAAAATTGTCAGGACAATTTTTCGTTCAAACTTTAACAATAATTTTTCTCTGTCTTGGCCACCAAGTATCTACAAACAGTATCATCCAAAGTGGCAGCGATCAGTGACGTTAGCGACAGCAATAAAAATATAAAATTGCTACCAGCCAGCGTCTACTAAATTGAGAAACAGACTAAGAAACTCCGCAGCGAACGTTAGTCGATTTGCATTCGAGATAGTAACGTAATCCATGACGCCTCCTCTTTCCATTCTCCTTCCCTTGCATCTGCGTTCGGTATCGTCCTCTCGATCTCTCGCGCTCGCCCCCCCCCCCCCCCACTTCCCTTATCGTCTCTTGGATCAGTCGAATCGTTATCCTGTTCTCTTACTCCGACCGAATCCGCTTCCCTCGGCTGCCGTCGTCGTCTCCGCCTGCGCAAGGAGGAGTTGCTGATTGGGAGGCTAATCACGCACCACTCTCCATTACATTAATTAAAACTTAGCTCTCAAGTCGCTTTCGTTCCTCGTCTTCCCTGCAACGATCCTCACTGTCTCATCTTCTCTCGCATTCCCTTTCTCGCACTCTGTTTTCCCTTATCCCTTCCACGAGGTAACTGAAATTCATCCCTCCGTGTACGTATACTCGGTCTTCGTTTCTCTCTTGTTCCTTGTCACTTGGCCATTTCCTATCTTTATCTTTATTTATGCGACTCTCCATCTCTTTTCCACGTTATCGTAAGGCTGTACTCGAAGCGAGACAGGTTAGCAAAATGTTATCCAGGCCGTCTAGCGCCATAAAATTATGCAAAGGACAGATAGGGGAAACGAGAGTCGAAGTTTGAGGTTAAGAGGTTTCATGATCTCACAGTCGCTCTATTTTCATGTAGAACTTTGTAGATTGCGTGGCGCTGGCGTTCAAGAGCCACTTCCGAACGAATTGGTCTCCTACTCGACGGCGTCCTCGAGGTACGTACGCCATCCGTACCTCGTTCTGCTCTACTAGCGTCATCAGCATCGCCATCGACTCCTTAGATTTCAGCGTTTACTACTCTCGTTTGTTGGTTGACTTTATGGTCTAAATGTTTCCACTAGCTGGGCTAATCCAATGAGAATCGATTTTCGACGTCAATCGTATCCACATACGATTCGAAGGACGAAGGGAGACAGACGTAATGCAGCGGCCTGAGATTTCTCGAAATTTAATTCAACCATTAATGCGAGTGCGTAGTACGAACGAACGGGAGGGATTTTACGCACTTTCGTATTACGACTTTGCGAAACTCCAGGCATTTGACCTCTTTCGTGTCTCAATGGTGTCAGTATCCTGTTATCACATTCGGAGCTGTAACTCCAGAGGATAACGACAGTCGACAAATGAGATTCTCACGTGAACATTGTCTCTGGAGATATGCTCGATAAATCCTATAAGCCATTCCATAATTCTATCGTTAAATTATATTTGTATACAGCATCCTAACCAGACTGGTGCACTGGAAAATGAAGCAACGATCGAAACGCTGTAAAAAAAAATGGTCCGAGAGTAACAGCTGTGCTCGTCCACAGTGAAATTGTTTGCTGTTAAATATTTCCAAGTGCTATAGAACAGCGAAGCCACTGTACTCGCGTTATATTTACTTTTAAATGAAAACCATGAGAATTGTTATTCCTCAAATTCGAGTACGTTGTAACGGGTCTCCCTAAAATTCGATTCCAATGGTATAGCTACGATCCTATCGACGAATAGAACGACTCCTCTGTTATCCATTAGGATATACGCACGCATGTTAACGCAAATTGATCGAACAAACAGTTATGACGTGAAATTCATTCGCAACGAAATTAGCTCACAGCCACGAAACAACGCGAAATCCTCGTCGTTTCAGCTCGTTTTACGTCCAAACTGTTATCCTGGTTCGTAATAATGGTCTATATACATAGTGTTTGGTGCGGCTATTCGGAAACCCAATTACTCTGTACTTGATTAGTAAATGTAATAGTTGACAGATGGGTTTGGGATTTAGTTTGCTACTTGTAATTTAATTAATTAAGACTTACTGATCTTGTACGAGGAACTTATCGCCGTCACCGACTGCGACGCATTGACCTTTGTTCGTGATGATGGATCCATTAATGGTAACCAGTCCTGGGACACCAGACTGAAACCAGCTGCCTCGCCAGTGACTTGGAAATTCGCAACCTGAAAAAGAGAAAAGGAAAAGTATAAGTCAATAGACGACGGAGCGATTTGACTTTTTTCGTTCGACAACTTCCTAGGGAAAGCATGATTGTCTTAGAAGACGTAAAAGACACTTGGAGGCTGGGTATTTCATTTTTCATTTCTTTTGCGAAGTAGATGTATCGTCCGAATGAGTAGCACGTTGGATCGAGACTGTAAGAAGAAGAAGAAGAAGAAGAAGGTAAACCTTGAGACTGGAAATGGGAACAACGAGAGAATTGGATTATCAAGAGGTAAATGTGATTCCGCGTAACAGCGATTACCTGGCAAGTCTTTGAGTTTGAGGTTTGAAGTTCGCTATGAAGTTTTTTTGCATTTCATAATACAAAGAACAAAAGACAAAAAGACATAAAATAAAGGTAAACATTTATTTTACTTATATCCTAAATAATTCAATTGCTTCCTGTAGGAAAATGACAAAAGTGAATATAAGGAAGAGAATCTTGAAATTTTCAAGTACCCGATAAGCAACTGATAAAGACTGGGTGTATTCTTATTGCAGCATCCCCATCGTCCTAACAAGTAACAGGCTAAGAACGTGAGACATGATATTCCTTATTATTTAAGACAGTGGGACGGTAGAATTTGTTAAAATTGAAGTTTGGCATCGAAAAAAACAAAAAATACAGTTACTGAGAGGTTTCGAGTCGAAACAGGAGCCATCCGCACCGCTGGCTTTCCTTTCTGCCCCTGTCTTCTTCCACGGAGCAATATCATTTCTAATTAATTACTCTCATTTTGTTGAGTGGCGATACTTAAAAGGTACGTCTCTTTATATAGGAATCGCAACGAGACTCTCGCTATATTCATTTATGTAGACGGTTTGCTTATTTTTTGTCTGTGTTAATTTTTAAAATACTAATCTTTCAATTCAATTTTAATTAATGTACTTATATAGGTATATGCCAAAAATTCGATAAATGCTCTCCAAATTTTTTCTTATAATTATGCAACGGAAATTTCTTCGAGTATATCAATTTTATATTAAATATGAAATTCCCGCCAGACTCAATTCCATGAACCAATATTAACAATCTACGAGGATATAACAATTTGTATGTTTAAAAGACTCTCTCTCTCTCTCTCTCTCTCTCTCTCTCTCTCTCTCTCTCTCTCTCTTTCCAGAGAATTTCAACGAAGACATTATTACTCGTGTCTCTCCACCTTGTTACGGGTCCAAAGTAAATACAGCTTAAATAGATGAGAAAATTCGTTTAGTCGGTGAGACATGAAATACGCTGCGAATGTGCTTCCGGCGAAACAGTTTAAGCAATCTTCCAGTATAACCACCGGGAATACGGCTATTAATTAGATTTCTAATACCGCAATCCTCCCAATTATACAAATGTCCCTGTAAAAGCTCGCAAGGAAGATACTTTATTAATATAACATTCGCATACATCATGAACATTATTTTAGAAGCTTTGTAAATACTCATCCGCTGCTCAAAAAGATAATCAAATACTTTCAAGACACTGTATTAAAGCATAGAGATTCTTTAGCAAGGAAGAAGGAAATATAAAGCTTACCCTGCTGAGATACGCAGCTTGCGTTTACTATAGTTGCGTTGCATAAAAAAATCCGCGTAATACATTGAACGACGAGGTGCAAGGAAACATATAAAAATCTGATATGCTACAGCGGTATCGAACAGTTGCGCAAGCGGAGTGAAGCAGTTACGCGGGCTTACGGTTTTATAAAAAAATATATTTCAAAACAGAATGACGATACCGAGAGTAACGTTTTGCGACGTAGGAGAAAGATTGAAGTAAATGGAAGCGAAAGAAAAAGTTGACGATATAGTAAACCCTTCGGAGAATACTCGAATAAAGACTTGGCATCCGTCCATGACATAATGCGAATTTGTAGCTGACTGTTGGACGTATGAAAAACATGAGAGTTGAAAAGCTCTCGGGAAGCTTCAATGACCGCGGAATATATAATGAACGTAAAGTTCAAGTTGTAAGAGTGATTAAATTAAACAGAAGACCTCCTTCAGAGTAAAGCGCAGAATAGTGGCTTCATAGAAAAATTGAAAACCGCGAAAGCTCGATTATACGAAAAGTCGCAAAAAGTGGGACAGACTAATTGTACCAATTAGCGATGCGTATGCGAGCGAGCGAAATATGGTAAATTACATTTGCGAAAGGTGACAGCGTTTCGTTGATACACATGCGGGGTGATTAGGGGAATCTAGAAATAAACCATAGGCCAATGGCGAAGGTATATAGGTACATTTTGAAACAGCACGCTAATTAGTCAGGTACCAGACGTGATTGGGGACGTGACACGGGACAATCGGGTCTACTTGCAGCTCGATAACGTAGAACGAAGATGTTGAATTTGAGTGAAGCTTCTCTTTCCCGGATGTTGAGTATCGAAAGATGATCGAATTGAGGTGGAGTATAACTTGATTAAAATAATCTATCATACCGTAGTGACAGGATGATTGGTCATCTGAGTTAAATATGATTGAGAGGGTCGTCTCTGGTCTACTCATCTCTCCTTGTGTATCGACAGAGTTAAATTGATTGGTAATACGTGGATATTGGTTATCGACTGGTTCACTATGATATTTATCAACGAAAGTAACTTCTTTTTTATCTTTTGCTCTGAAAACTACTAAATGTAAGATAAGCACTTCCTCTCGTCGAAAGCTCCACCCACGGGTGTAAAAATAAGAGTGAGCGAGAAAGCGAAAGTGAGAAATGAGTAAGTGAGATTAACGAGCCAGCGAGTTGAGTCAGGAAAAGTCCTTGTGCTTTTAAGAGAAAAGGCGGGCAAATTTAAAAAAAACAACAACAAGGAGCCACGTTGTCTGGTACGCGAACGTCCATCTTGTGTGTTTCGAGCACAGTGACGCACGGAAGCGTCGGCAGGTAGAGAAGCGTTGGGACCGTGATTGAGCAATATCCTTTTGGAAACGTGGAGCCAACGTAACCGGCCGAAATACAAAAGCTCGTGATCGGAAAATATATCTACGGCTTTGTCTGGCACAAAGACCGCCGCTACAAAGTAAAATTAATTAAATAGAATAAAGGCGGCGTATAGTTTTCGAACGAGGTTTCCGAATCGCATTCGAGATATCGTGCGTAGTGTGTCCGTGCCAGAGTTTTTTTTTGTATGTAGTTTTTATATGTAGTTTTTGTTACTTCTTTTTTTTTAGTTTATTTTGCGTCTCTTTCTCTCTCTCTTTGTTTTTCTTTTTTTCTCCCCCCGTATATTCGTCGCAACGCGGTAAATTCAATTTTCTCCGGAAAACGTCTGGTGAAAATAACAACGAAAAAAAAAGGCAGAGACTAAAATATCTGCAGGTCGATTTTCTCCTCTCGTTTCGGGAGTATAGTGGTCAGAAGAACTGTCCCAGCTTTAACTTGATTGTTTATCGAGTGTATATAACCACGAGATAAATTTTGACGAGCAAAGTACGAATCGATTATAAGATTATCACTTTTTTAAATTTAAATTGAAAAGGCACGTATTCGCACAAATTCGCACGTAAGTCACGTTTGGTAAACCTCGATAGTTTTAAATAAGCTTCCCACCATAGTTAATCTCTTCGCTTCCAGACGGTAGAGGATCAGCCAATGAATTTATCGATATCGTCATATCGGTACTGAAAAATGACTCTTCGCTAAGGGTTCAATATCTTATATTATTCTGAATTACAGAAAGCACTACCAATCCAATGTTCCGTAAGTATAACGTTTTGAACGCAGTAAAAGTATTTCTGCTAGTCGCTGTATGTCAATTATTCGTATTCGAGCTATGGGGGATGTTAAGAGAAAAAAATTATTTTAATTCAAGATCTCAAAGACGATTGTAAAATCGCTCTGTAATATCGTCGCAGAAGCCTCCCTCGAGTATCTTTAGAATTCCATCCATTTCAACGGAAATTAATACACAAGCGTCACTTTTCTCGTGGAAAAAATCAGCCACCCAGAAACCGTAACAACCCACCTGCTCGCGTCAGAGATAAAGTTAAAATGAAGTTTTATCTTTTCTTTTCCATTGCTCTGCCATTCGACCAGTAAAATTATTCATTTTCATTTTGGCCAATCTGATATTTATTCACCACATTTTCATGTTTTTGATTTCTTATATCCCTGAGATAAAAGATCACCGAGACAGATTCAAGTCATACGAATTCGGTACTGTTATCGAGTGTCCTTTTGTTAGTTTCAATAACCCAGGCACTTCAGTGCCGTATCGTTTGGTTATGACAGACGGGGCCCCCTTTATACTGACTGTATAAAACGAACTCGAAACAAATAGCCAGTAAAACTGCGTTTAGAGGTTAGATTTACGATCGACGCGAAATCGCCCAAGCTATGGTTAAATCTTGATATCTGCAGTTGATCCAGAACAAATACAAAGTCAGGGAAGAATGAAGCAAAGTCATGTCACGCTGCGTGTAACACGCGACAAAGTCCTAAATGTCTATAGATATACAAAACAGATGTATACAAAACAAGCAACATAGATTCCATAACCCTAGCGACTCTTTTGCGTTTCCTTAACATTTTCTTCGTACACTCCGATACAGTCTTACGTACGTCAAAGCCTCGTATACTTAAATTTCTGTCAAATTTCCAAAATGAAGTAAATATATATATAAGTAAATATATAATAGTAATCCAGGTCGTTAACGTAAAACAATATGACGGCACTTGTATCTATTAAAAGCCATAATACCGCCCGAATCATTGACTACAGAATACATATGGACAATAAAAAGAATAAGTATTCTGAATTTCAAAGTAAATTGGTCCGCCATAGGAACCCGCCATAGTCATCCACAGATGAAAGACGGAAACTTGCAACGGCGAATTGCAAAGGAGAGAGAGAAAGAGAGAGAGAGAGAGAGAGAGAGAGAGAGAGAGAGAGAGAGGTATTTTCAATATCTGCTGTATATTTCCGCCGCTACCATTTCCTGCATCTAGGCATCTACCCCCTGTAACATTGTACACACCCCGTCACTACATTTTAATATTACAGAATTCAATGATACTATCTCCATCGGTCGACAGTAGCGCTCAACCCCAACCCTGGTAAAATTTGTTACGTCTATACGGAGTGCACGATAGTAACGTGTAGGGAGTTGGGACCGTTGTAATTTCGTAGCCGAGAATGAAACCTTCATGGCAATTCCAACAAGAACATTCTAGCCGGTAACGAGAGGAGCAGTTTAATGTCGTATAGGATCTAGGAATTGCACACGCGATACGATTCGATTCTGAAGGACTCGAGGGAATTTTCTCATGGCACAGATCCCGTGTAATTTCCGATCCGCGATATCGCGCACAGAACCCGTTAAATCGCTGAACCGATTAAACGACATTTTTTTTTTCGCCACTTTTATGGTCGACGAGACGTAAAAAAAGTATCGTCGGCTGATCGCGAGCTGAAATATTTCACGAACGTTTATTTTAATCATTCGTATATAGATACAAGTATGTATTTACGTAGTTCTCGATGATTGCCGAGACACTTACGATCATCAAGTTTGAGTAGCACTGCCGGCATTTGCTGTACAGTTCTGGTTGAGCTAGCTAGGCGGTGCGAGGAATGCTGGGTAGGACAGGCGGCTAAGAGGGAAAGGAGCAAAGTATCCTCCATTTTCCCTCCCTCTTCTATATTCCATCCTCCCCAGCCGAGTTTATAATACACCCTCCATAACTGTATATTTCATGGAGGCACCGACCAACGCGAGAGGGATTTTCCTCTCCTTGGTGCAGCAACGGCAACAGAAACGCCAGCGGAGGCGCCGACATCCAAATACTTCGCTGAATTGTATATTTAAATGGAAGTTATACGCTTTGTAAGGTGTATCAGGAATATCGGATGTGCCTTTCCTAAAGTGGAATTTCACTATCGCGTCACTCGAAAGCGATCGAAATGAAATTTCAAGCCATGAATCGATTATAGAGGAGATTTGCCTTGTGGAGTCAAAATCAGCATACACGAAGTTACCCCAAAAACTTTTACCCCGTACGAACATCTTCCTGACAACTAATAATAGATCGAAATACAAAGAAATTTATATTGACTTTTCAAATTGATTTTCAGCAATTCTTTTACGGAGGTATACATCCCTAAAAAAAATTGTCGGTATAATCAACACCTACGAGTTCCTCAAAATTTTTCATACCGATCTTCCCACGGAACACGACACTGTAAAGCGTTTCATTAAATCAGGTATACGAGCCAGCCAACACTTGAACGTAGGAAAAAGGTAAGGGCTATAAATAACAATAAGAGTTTAGGACAAACACAAACATCATAAACTGTACAGACAGAGTGGAGTGGGTTGTAGAATCCCCCCGTGGAGTAAAGGTCACCGAAGTGGCAGTGCCAGGGTGAGACCGATGACAGGAGACCCAAAGGCGGAGGAAGTGGGAAGGCTCAAGGGCTGGTAGGACGAAGGACGAATGGAAAGCGTGACTGGACGAAGTCTGTCGGGATTCGGATTTAGGGTCAGCGACTCTTACAACGACAAGAGTAGACGTAGCAGTCTGATGATAGGGTGGACGTTATCACTTTACAGCAGTCGTGTACACAAAGGGTAATCATTATCGTTTAACCCGTTGAGTATAGTATGCAGGTGCCATGTCTGACCACCATAGGCGAAGTAGTAGTTATAACCTAATACTATAAAGTCAGACGACGATAAATAATTCCAGAAGCTTTTCTATACCGACCGACTACCGTGGCATCAAATAATTATCGATGCTTAGATCCACATATTTATTTTTTATTCCACTGCCTGTTTCTTCGTCTAACGTAACGATATAACTCCGTGAAAGTGACATTCAATTAACAATGAAAATAATGTCCTACAGAATACATGGGCTTCGTTACCAAACCGTAATATCAACATGGAATGTGTTAATTAATGTGATTGATGACCATACGAACCAATCTTAATACGATTAATTGTCAATATTTAATTTTACACTTATTCCGTGTTCGTTATATCTGTCGGAGAGAAGATCGAAGAAGAACGACGATAATTAACTTGTAGTTTATTGAATGTAGAATAGTATTTACTATTGTCTGTCAAAGGTAATATCGAGTAGTAGACAAAGGGCAGAGATGTCTCATGAAAATCAGATCGTAGCGTAGTTGGATTTTTCGAGTGACGTTGTTAATTGGTGCTTTCACGATTGCGTCATAACATTGCTCCAAGAGAGCATTGTTTCTCTGTTCGATGAGAGGGGATCGAGTTTCCGTATATTTCTATGCAAATATATATGTATACGTGTGAGTCGTACGTTCCAAACACAATATACGTAATGGGTATAACAAAGAACTACTGTTGGGGAAAAAAGGAAAAAACTAGCCTCGTCTAGTGCTAATGATTAAAAACTGCATCTCGCGAAAGAAAGTGATCCCGTATGCGAAATAAAGAGAGGGCAGAGGCAAACAGGAAATTACATTATCACTTCTTTAATTGGACATATTCGTGTCAACGTCGACTTCCGGTTCGCGATCTCAGGAGGACGCGGCTCGCATGCAAGAACTTTCAAATCCTGTAGACACAAAGTGAATATCATAAATTTCGCTCGCGTACCAACTGCAGTAAACTTGCCTTAAGCGAATTAACGGAATCCGAGGAGCTTCGAGACGACGTAAACTCGGTTCGCAAAACCGACGACTCGGACGTACTATTTCGAAAGACGCCGATATCCCGTGAACATTGTGAAATATAATTTCGAGATGGGAATCGTCGACTGCGCTCTCTAGTGGAAATTTTCAGTACCGATATAACAATTTCAAATGGAGCTCGATAGAATAAAGACTTTTGAAGAATTTTTATTTATTTATTTTTCTTAAGTTTAATACCTAACAATTTTTCTTTGGGATTTCACCTTTTCTTTTTTAAAAATAAGATATTCACGAAAAAACCTAAATTAAACTCTCCTCTACTCGTTACTCGTTTAAATGCATTAAGTCCGAATGGTCCATGCGCTACAAAGAACACGTGAATTACTTAAACCGCATACTTTTCCAACGAGAATTTGCATACGGCTTTACGACTAACAAGAATTCCCAACCTCGGAGTCCGCGATCATTAGAGAGCACTGGTCGAATTATCTACACTATTAGATAACGCACTGCGGAGCTTTAATCTTTTCTAAACATAGTTAGTCTCATTTGAACCCACGTATGTACCTGTAGGTTTCGATCCTCGAAGTAAGTAAAGAAATGGAATGACGGTGGCTGCCAAAGGGATAGAAAGAGAAGAAACGAGGGAGAGTTAGAAGACGAGAGGGAGAGAGAAAGAGAGAGAGAGAGAGAGAGAGAGAGAGAGAGAAAAAAAGTCACAGACAGTATGACAGTCATTAAATTTTTATTTTGGTTTCATGCAATTTACGTGGCACAAGCTTAATCGTGAAATACACTATATGCTGGGAGTAAGGTGAAAATACAGCAAATTGCGTTAACCACACGAACACATAAGTGTGCTAGCACAAGACTTAAAAGTACACAGTAGGTAGGTCATATGCAGGTATATTACACTATAGGGAAAAACGTGTAACGTGAGTTACGAACGGGAAACATGCGATCCACACAAGCAAGCATCGTATGTATAAAAAATGGACGCATATATCCTATACGCAGGCTGATATAGACATTGGGAAATATCGATATGTGAAACAATTCGAACGAACCGCGTTGGTCTGTACGCCGAGAGCATTTCGTGGCGATTCGCTTGCGCGGAGACGAGGAACGTATTTAATGATCGATAAAACGTTGTAAACTCTATTCACTTTGCACCTCAGCGAGTGCGATGGGTTGGCTCTGCGCTGCGGTACCGCGAATGCGGGAAACGCACGATTAATTCGCAATCGCAAGCGAAGCGCATCCGGGGCTCCGTTCAAACAAGGAAATTCGCGGGACGTAATGCGGTGGAGGTGCGACTCCCGGTCGTCCTATGGGACGAGCCGTGCGGAAAGCTGGTTTCAAAACCGGCGACGTGGTCGATGATCGGTGCATTCTGCATTGGAGAAATGCATTCGCTTGAGCGTGCACAAAGCTCCGTGACAGAAGCTAAGTACCCGGGATCGCCATTATTGTCAAGTATAAGAATGAAAATGTCGGAATGAATAATTCCACTTGGTAATATTCTCTATTCAGCGAACCAATCGTCATATGATTTTCTGCATGACCAGACGGCGGGTGCAGGTCGTGGTTCAACGCATATTATTCAGTCGCATTGTACGTACTGGAGCTGCATTATTTCTATACATATATAATATACGTATAGAGAGAGAGAGAGAGAGAGAGAGAGGTCGCGAGCCATCGGGAAATTTAGAAAACACGCGAGCGTGCCGAAAATCTCTTAGCGAAAATGAATTATTTATTCGGTCTCAGTTCGCGCAACGGCCGATAATAAAGTCCTGTAACCGAAGGAACTCGAAACGCGCGCATACGGAATGTCTACCGGAGAATGCACGGCATCCGTACGCTTTTAATTTTAATCACGAGAGCAAATTAATTGGATATCCTTGGCGCAGTGGCGTGCTCGTGACACGTTCTATGGTGTGATGGGGGTCGCGCGCAATTTTCAACCTCTCATCTGGACTCATTCGTTTTCCCTTCTCTTTTGCTATACACATATATATGTTATATGAGAGATTACGCATTCTCTTTCGTACTCCCTTCGCAGTCGCGGACGATTCGTATTAAAATAAATGTCACTCCGTTTATAGTTCTGCTCACTTCTACCGCGATCGCGCTGTGGTTCATCGCGGTTTTACGAACAGGAGACGACGGGCAGCGGAATGAAATAAAAGCTTATGGTAAAACAGAAAAACAAGAGAAAAAGATATAAGTGGATATCGAAAATAGTGTAAGGAGGACGTGTCAAAGGTAATGCTTGGGCGATAGGAAAAGGAAAAAAAAAAGTGTCAAGGAATCTTCGACGATCTTCAACGAAATGGCCTTCGAGCCGGATGGAGAAAGAGACAAGATGGCGGGGCTCGAGGGTCAATTTCTTTCTTGAGAGAAGTTCGTGGCGCGGTAACGATTCGTCGTAACTACAGGCAATTTCGGTGCGGAACCCATTAGCCCGAACGCATTTGCCTTATTAGCAGGAACTTTTCCTAACGAGAACTTACGTTACCTAAAGGGCACTTTACTATAAGTGAGGGAGAGGGAGGTACGAGATCACCCTCTATCTGTCATAGCGCACGTGGTCTTTACTTGGTTTTCAAAATTGGCCTGTACGACGTGAATTGACGTTATCCCGTATCGGTACTCATCTGTGATGTGTGACATGTGTATGAGCTCATATATTTTCACAGCTGCCTCAAAGGAAAGCTAAAAGCCGTCCGGTTGTTTTACTACGGCTAAGACCTATAGTTTGAACTATCAGAAATAGTGGTTGGGTTCAGGTCTACGGGATCGATAATATGCGAAACTCGTTATTGGAAGTTGTTTTGAACCGTCTTATTAACCATCCGGAGAAGTACGCGTTGGAGCGAAACGGTAAATAACGTAGAGAGAGAAAGAGCAAGAGAGAGAGAGAGAGAGATAGAGACGTACCTTTGGAAAGGGTACCGGAGCATTATTCTTGGAAAGCCCACTTTTCCCTTCCATGCTGTATATAGTAGACCATAGCCGGTGAACCCCTTTTCCTTACACAGTGGAGAGGTGAAACAATATATCAAGAGTTCGGTATTAATTATACTTAAGTTACTGACGATAAATTCATTATGCGCGGTAATGGCGTTACCGTGTTGCCCAGCTCATACCGGCACCGTAGCATTCTACCTTCTGACGCTCTACCTCAGCCTCAGTCTCATTTTTGACCATCTTCCACCCTCTTCTCGCTGGCATTGACTCTGCAGACATGTATTTTGAATTTTAGCTGGTATCTCTCCCATTCCGAATGCCCGTTTCAACAGTGAAATTAAATTCATTCTATTTATTCATTCGTGCATCTTGCCCTCGTACCCGTGAGACCGCGTAGACCGGAAGCGGAGCACTCGCTCAAGTTTCCAGGACTGTCGTCGAGTCAAAGCGGAGCCACTCGCGGAATACCTATGTCTATCACCTCGTGTAACATTATTTTACTTCTTGAGCGAATAGGGAGAAAGGTGAAAGAGCGTTCAGGGATGGGTGATATCGAACGGCATAGGGAATGCTAATATGTAATGAATATAATTTATTTTTAATGACAGAAGTAATTAATTCTGTTAGCTAATTTTATGCAGAGTAGTACTTGACATTGTCAACGTCCTGTCTGGGTGACGTACATCGGGAATATAGTCCAATGGGCCGAATAATGGTACAGGTGGTTCCGATCGAATGAGAAATTGTTCATTGAATTTGTCAGGTGAGAAACTTCTTGGTTACGATCATGAAGGAAATTTATGCTCGGTGCTAGTAGAGTAGATCGGCATCGTGCGGACTGAATGTGGTCGGACAGTTGTTAGCGTCGTCTACGAAGTAAGTGGCTAGTGTTAGGAAAGTGGTCAGACGAGAACGTATAGCCGGACGTTTAAATATTAGATACAGGAAGGTTCAGGCTGAGTCAGGGGTTCCCAAAACGCGTTGAAAAGAAATTCTTTCTGTTTGAATGACGAGAGGGTGGATAAGGAGGTGAAAGGGGCGAAAGGGGCGAAAGGGGTGCGCGGGTTAAGAGCGAGGAAAAATTGTCACGGAGTGCCATTCCGGAAGAGCAAAAGAAAAGAGTCGGTTTGCGCTCGAAGAAAATTGCAGGAACAAAGATTCTTACTGTGGATGGGGATCTATGAATAATTTCCAGCGAGAAAATAATTCAGGAGTCTGCAACTTGAGGCCCTCCTGACCCTTTGACATCCGGTTTGTACCTTCTGATACTTCAGTGCAGTGATTCTCAACTGTGGTGGGACTTCAATTTCAGTTAAGAATATACCTTGTAGTTGCGCGATAAAAGGGGGAGGTAATTTTGAAAAATGTTTTCATAATTTTTATTCTACTTGGAATTTTTAAAACTGTCAAAAATTTCATCGACATAAGAAAATTGCTCGAGATATACGAAGTATACGGAATGAACTTCATGCTTGAGGTTCGTATCGACAAAGGTGGCTTATTACTTTTTATATTTTTAGCTCGGATAAGTAGTCGCGTAACATCCTGTGCCAGTTCCGCTGCATGACAGTATATTCACATGACACGATAGCTGCAGATAATTAGGGATTAAAATATGAAATTCCATTGTATATTGGAAGACCGAATATCGTACGTTTATAACCTTTAGTCGGCATAAATTCAATGAACCGAAAAGTAGGTCGCACTACTGTATACATATAGTTGCGTTATACATTTTATAGAAGAGCAGAGAATTCTATGAATTAACCATTATGAAATTCTCACTATATTATTCGTAAATTCCTACTGTTATATCATTTACAAGAAAATTAATAAAATACCAATCTATAACGCAGGCGCAGAATTCAAAATTAACAAGATCGATCGCCTGTATTTTTTTTTCACACAGACGCCATTACCAACATGAAATTTTAAGCATAGTTAAAATTATAACTCTTGCGAATTTCTCTTCACCCAACAATTCGTTTCTCTTCCGCGCTCCATATCTCGAAGCTGCTCGGTAGGATTTCCGTAATTGTTTTGCCGAAGCTTTTCCCACCCTAAAATACCAAGGCAAATAGTATCTCATTCCGTCAGTGCGTACATCCGTAAAATCCTTCGAAAACAAGAGCCAGGTCAAAATCATCCCCGCTAAATTTCCATCCACTATGCGAGCTCTGCCGTCAAGACAGAGCGCAATAAAGCATCCGACTGGACCCCAAGTAGAAAAGGCCTCGGGCCAGCCAGACAGGCAACCAGGCGAACAGAGCGGATAGGATATCGCGTCTGCGCAAATAGTAGAAAGAAAGAAGGGCGAATAAAGAAAAGAGGCGAGAAGAAAAGGGCCGTGTGAATTATTACCGTTTCATGTGAAAAATATCGCATTTTATTTTCGTATACTCTTTGAGGCGTGTAGTATCTAAAATTCACGAGGCCTGGATTATTCTCGTTGGCTCGTCATCCATCTTGCGGCAGTAAAGAGAGAGAAAGAGAGCGAGAGAGAGAGAGAGAGAGAGAGAGAGAGAGAGAGAGAGAGAGAGAGAGAGAGAGAGAGAGGGGAGGTTGCAGAGGGCCACGTGACAAGAAGAGAACCCGGACCCGCGCGTGTCAAAATTATGCGGACATCAAAAGGGGTGGAAAGGATGAAAAATCTGTGAATCGGGACAAAAAATGATACTCGAATGCCATCGAGCATTACGTCGAAAAGAGAAGAGCGAGAAGTCGTCGTGGGATGCCAAAAATTTTCGACGTATTTTTCTATCTTTCTCGGGACGAGAGACTTTTCCTACGACACATCCGGTGTCTCCTCTGTACCGACCATAAGCCGGATATACGTTTCCCTTCATAAATCGTCCATCTCTCGATTCGGCCGAATCGCCAGCACGATATTTTCCCGAACTCCCATGTCTCTTCGCTTAAGTTTTACGAGTACTTTTATACCGCGACTCTATTACTCTTCTGAAAGTGGCCATGTCATACGGGATACGTTATACGTCGGTTGCGTCATCACGAGTATAACCCGACGACGACGATGACGAGACGACGAGGATGACGACGACGACCGACGTTCCTTATCGTGTTCGCTTGTGTAAACGGGGCTTTTAATTATATTTACAATCTGCCAAGAATAAACTAGTCCGTTATTAATGGGGTCAGAGGGCATGCCTGGCTCGACGAGTCGCGGACATATTAAAGTCAGGAAAACTTAGCAGACAGTTATATTAAAATATTAGACACGCTTTTAACGTTCTGCCATGACAAATTCTAACGTGACCTTTGTTCGGTATAATTCGGTGAATTTTCAACCTTCTTTGCGATCCCTCCCCGATCTTCCCTTCCGACCTCGACGTCTCTTCCCTACCCATCCGTCCCGACTTGGAATCCAGTTTGATAAATGTTCTCCAGGCTTCGCCTTTTATACCGCCTCCATTGAGGGTGCTGCGCGTTGGTCCTGTGTTAAACCGTTCTATCGTGAGGGACTAACACTGAAGTAACATCGCGGGGGTTACTCCGGAGGGTCTCGTGGAAGACTCGCCCAGAATACAGGACCACTGCAAACTGAACGAACCGAACGAACCCTACTCTTCACCTCCTGCCACGAATCTCGTATTATAAGGGTAGCAACGAATTTTAACGTTTGAGCTTGCTAATTATACAAGAACAAGCAAACTGGACAGTTTAAAAGTACTTCGTTTCCTGTTAGGTCGATTTTACTCCGTCGATTAGCCGGTCACCTCTCAATCCGTTGAACTTATAGACACCTTCGACTCGATCTTCCAGTACAAGTCAGGAATTAGCCTAGTTCATAAAAATAGTCACGTTTCGAAGTTACCGATCCGAGATCTCGTTACTTGGTTGAATTTCCTATTGGCAGGTACAGAAAGTTATTTCGTACCAAGTGAAAAACAATTACCTATATCATAATTATTTATGGCTCGCGAAAGCACCTAATTTCAAGTCCCTGATTGCGCCAGACGAAAAATTCAATCCCTATTCATGTAGCTACGTCGCCGGCTATGTATATATAATACGATAAATCGCGTTCCGTTTTTTAAACGGGGGAATGTAGGTTCACGCGAGAGCCCAGGGTGTTAGGAAAAGGCTGTGTAGCAGGACTAAGGGACGTAGGTGGAAGACGGGGAGAGTAGCTGAAAGCGTTAGACCTGCTCGTAGGTGGAGGTAGGTTGCAAAGGATGCCAAGTGGATGCAGGGGCGGGGGGGGGGTAGAAGGGGGGCCGTACGAAATCCAGCGGTTTGCGCGCAAATTGGATGTTATCTCGGCAGCTGGGGACACAGCTACCTACCTATCTATCTATCTACCTACCGACTTACCTACCTACCCCATGAGATGAGAACTTTACCCACAGACTGAAGTCTAGACGGGGTGTAAACTTTCCTGCGGCAAATGTCTGCGCAAAAAGTCGATCGCGTAAGCGTGTTCTACCTATGGTCACAAGGTATATACATAAGGCGCAGAGATTGACCATCGTGATCCAAAGTGTAGGTTGAAAAATATTGAGATATAAAGTAGCCTGAAGATGGTCGTTTATACAGAGTCGGAATGATATTTGCTTCTTTTTTAAGTAGGGATGGATGATGGATCAAAAGCCGTGGGAATCCGCACAATGGTAGTCGCTTCATCAAAATGGAAGTATCACTATACTATATACTGTATATAGTGTATGAATGCAGAAAGATGTAGAGACGAATGTGAGGGTTCTCCATTATATCGTGATACAGTACCACGTCTGGTTGGATGCTGTGCGGTAGATAGGTAGGTAGGTAGATAGGTAGGAATATCCGACCTCGAGAGTTATTGAGATGTTTATCTGTTTATAAGGGCTCCCATCCGAATATTTATTTCCTCGTAAGCGACGGTTTTCCACTTCGTTTACCGCGATCGTCCTCGCTATTGCAAGTTACCCACCCTTATACTTGTACCCCTGGCTGCTTGAGCCTGATGGAAGGAGAATTTTATGTGAACCTAACTCGGGAGTTACTTGCGTCCATATCCATGATACGTGTCCTAAGTACTATACCCTGATCCTAATAATCATCCCATTACTCTTTAAGAAGGAGCTCTGTACTTCGGGATGAAATCTGAGATTATATAGAATTGTCTGTGTCTTTCTTTTCCACCTTATCTGACATCCCCGTGTCACCTTCTCAACTTTATTTCTCTAGGTACCATCTATCTGTATACCTATATACCTCACTAGCTACCCAGTCAGCCTTCGGCAACCTCACGAACTCTCTTGGATTCCTTAAGAATTTTTAAAACGTTACTTCCTCTGCACTTCCATGAACTTTCACGCTCGACTTTCGCGGGACTCAAAGACCAAAGAATTTTCTAGGTATCTATTTGTTATAACCATCTTGCTAAAGTTTATGTTCCCTTTCTGTTCTGTTACCTTTTACTTTGTGTACTTACCTTTTGAAGCTACGCGTATATACAGGCACGTGTCTGCATTCCGTATCCTTGGTAAACTACATCGCAACCCACTAGGTTATTCTCGGCAGGGTGAAACAGAGGGTAGCGGCTACCTAAAGCAATTTCGCAAGGGCCGGTTGTCGCATCGATACTTCGCTGCTACCAAGAAAAGGAGGGAGCCTCCTCCCCCCTCCGTCCCCCGGTAGTTTCCTCTTCGGCAAGAAGAAATTAAGGGTGGCTATCAGTGGGAAAGACGAAATGTAAATTTATTCGTAAATAACGTTGTTCGATCTACCTAACCTCGTCGTGCACTTCCACCCTCTGGGACTGATCTCAAACACGAGAGTCTCGAACGTTCTAATCAGACGTGGGAGAGGAAGACCCTTGCCGGCATCGGTACTTTGATTTTATTACCATCCCCGCATATAGCTACTCTCACTTCGCTTTATTCCTACCCCCCAAAGACCCCAGCCGTAAAACAATAATGAGCAATCACATAATAGGTCGCCCGCTGGGTCCTCTTACCATCCACCCCTTCCCCCTATTCATCCGCGCCCCCTTCGACCTCTCTTCCTCTCATTTAATAAGCGATTCGAACCGCATTTCCCGAAGGCATCGTTTGTCGCCCAGACTTTCGATAAAGGCTAGTAGTCACGCTACACCCTCGGACTTCCGAGCGACTAAACTTCTTGAACCCCTTCCTGGATATCTAAGCCTTTCATTCGATGGTGGGACGTCTTATCGCCGCAGTCCTCGGTAAATCCCTCATTTTCGCAGAGACTATTCATGAAAGAGAGTCGAGAGTTCGTCAAAGCCCATAAAAAAATTATTAAAAGATTGAATTTTTTTATAATAGATCCTGCAGCTACTAATTAATATACTCCGTCTGATTGGGTCATTTCCACGTAGCGATACACGAATACGATTAATTACTGGCTCAATTAGCGACAGGACTGTTAAAGCAGCTCAGCATGCTTCCTTATGTTTTGCGCTAGCTGCAGGGAAGAATGGCTCATTTTCAACGGAACAGCCGGTGCGGAGTGCACCGCAGAAAATCGCGCTCCAGTTTGGCAAGACTGAGTGCAAAAAGCATGTGGCTATAGCGATTCTCGGAGTCGACGAGACGGGCGCATATGCGAAGGGGTGGAGTGTGCGAGGAAGAGAAAACATAAATGTGCATACGTAAGTAGATATAGATATACAATTCTAGTTTGTAGGGTGTTCTGCAGTGGTAGGGGGAGGACATATCGATGCAGTCGTATATACGGCATAATACATATTTATATTTATGCTGAGTGCTACGGGAACAAGGCTTGACCTAGTATCCACACTGTAAGTATATACATATATAGAACGCGTGTACACATAGAAATGAACCTTTAAAACACTCCCCGGACCCCAACGATTGTTGACGGCTTATTAAATTCGCGGTTCATTAACTTTAATACCCGGCTTTGCTTGAATATTTCCGTGCTATGCGTTTATCCCAGAACTAAAATATTTTTGCGTTGTCGAAAGGGTTTACGAAGAGTCACGGGGAAATTTGGATTTTTTATGGAAATACAAATTTTACGCTAACATTAGTATTTTTAACTTTTGATCCATATGTAATAAATTAAACGTGCGCGCGTATCGATAAGAAGAACTTGATAAAAATTCAAGATATACATATATGGCAAATGGTATCTATATACATTGTAACGTGGCGTCCGCATCGTCACAACCAGAGGGTACGATCAAGGTAGAGATGGGAGGTAGCCAAAGCAGATCTCGAGGCCGAGGACGACGCTCGGTTGGATGCTGCGCACCCACACCTCGCGCTTAAGGGGGGAAGAGTGTAACGCGACGTTACAAACCTGGAGGGGGACAACCTAGGAATCACCGAGAAACGATAAATAAATAGGACTTATTAGGTCGGACAGTGGGTTCGATGGCACAAGTGATAAGTGTCCGACTTGGCAGTCCGAAGGTATCGGGTTCGATTCCCGATCAGAACTCCTAATTTTTCGGAAATTGGTAAAACTCCCCAGCACCCCCTGGCGGCTCTCTGGAACCCTAGGATGGCGGGAGCGGCCGGGACCCCGTCATAACATGTACGAAAAGTTACCGATTAACTCTCGTCTTTGTGGATCGGATGGGAGCAGACCATATTGAATGTCTTCTATAACGTGCAAAATTTTAAATGCACTTCGGCAAATTCAGATTTCGACTCTTAAGTATTAAGGTAGAGTCTTTTCCATCGTAATTAGAACGAAAAACTATCCCAAGGATCTTTCATCGGATTTACCGAGATCACACATCGCTAACTGGGTTACCTAACACAATTAGCGCTTCCGCTAATTTCTCAGCGTCGACTAGGTAACCGGCTAGGATGGGTAGTTCAGTATTAATGGGCAAATACAAAGCACCAACTATCTGGGACATCTAGTCTAGTAGGTCTCCTCTGGCACATAGCCGGCAGTGTACTCTGTTCTGAAGTACTACCTACTACCTCCTACTACCTCCTAGTACCTCCTAGTACCTCCTAGTACCTCCTACTACCTCCTACTACCTACTATTATCTTATACTCACTATTTAGTATATAGTACCTGCTAAGTGCAGGCACAGACCGCCTCTTAGTATTCATCAAAGAAATGTCTAATAAAAGTATTTTAACCACGTAGTCTGACGTCACTGAATGTCATCGAACAATAGATTTGATAGTCCCCCCCCCCCCCCATATACTTACACAGCAAATCCAAGTATGTTGTTCCTTATCCCTTCTGTGATAGTCACTTTTTTACACACTTATAAGCGTGTTATTTTTACGTTGGAATACGCGGGAATAAGAACACACCTGTAAGTGTGCAAAAAGTTACTACCTTAGAAAGTATAGGGTAGTAACACACGTGGATTTCCAACGTAATAGGAGCCGTACGAAAGAAACAAATTTGACGTAGGTTGGAACTTAATAAAATCCCAAAAGATTACGTGCTTTTGGCGATGCACTAGTCAATGAACGAAAATCTCTATTTGACCTCGTTTCGCTTTCGAGGAATATAGCGAAAGCTTTATCGATGGCGATGGTCGTTTTTTTAAATTTCAATAGCGAACGTAGCTGCCCTTGTTATTAGCGCGTGGCCGTTACACAGAAGACTATAATCTATGGAAATGTTCATTGATGGGAAATTGTTAGCAATTTCATGGTATACAAGAACCCCTTTGATCTACGTATCTGATATGTAGAACGGGCCCGTTTACGAAGCGAAACGGTTTCCGGATCATCAGACTCGTTGAGAAAATCGTGAAAAGGAAAAAATCCTATCAGATATGAACCAAGCAGTTTGTACCATATATGTGTATGTATATATACACAAAAGGTCAGTAACCGCGTACAAGCTCATCCACGTTTTCTCTTGGTTTTCTTATGTACTTATCCTATATCCTGTTTAGACTTCTCTTCTGTTCTCCTCTGGACCTCTTTGACTCTCGTTCTTTCATTCGTTCAGCTTATACACCCTTTCTAACTCTATACTGTTGAAATCTACTTAGCAGACCTTACTAATTACCAGTGTCGTCTGCTCGTTCACTTTAACTCTGATTAACTCTCTCACCTCCTTGACCCTCATTTCCAGTATTAAGGGATTAAGACCCCCCTACCACCTAAATAAAATAATATTCTCACGTCTAATACATTACCATTTTACGCAGCATCCCCTTGCTGTTATAAACAATCGGAAATCTTTGATATTGATTTTTATTTATGTGTATCAAATGCAGTTATTCGGGTAAATCAACCCTCGACCGATCTCTTATTAAATTTACTAAATTATCGTATACCACAATTTCTAATTTTTTTTTTATTCCAGTGGACAAGTGCATAAAACAAAAAAAAATAGTCTAGATCACCGTAAATAGAGAAAATTATTTATTCTATCGTGAATATTTGATTTTCGATTTCCCGCTGATATACGTTACCCATATCGCCATTTTCCGTGACGGTATCGGCTAATCCAATGCTAAAGATAAAACAAGGCGATCACGAAATCGCGCAGTGAAAATTCATGTCAGCATCATGCCACCCTTATCGGGAGCAGAGAACGTGCATATCTGCGGTAGCCAGATAAGGGCTATTTCACCTAGGGGCAGAAAGTTATGCGTTATTCGAGGGAAAAGCCCGTGCCCTCGGCAGCTGCAGCAAACACGCTGCTCTGGTTTGCCTGATGAGTTGGGAGGAGAGAAGATACGTAGGAGAAAGAAAGAGACCGGGAGAGTACAGTAGCTAGTTCCTGGTAGCTGGTAGCAGGACGTCAAGAGAATAAGGCTGAAATGGTTTCTGGGTTTTACACTTAGTGGAGCGAGCGAAGGGCTGCGTAAAGGGATACGTCAGCCGGCGCGCGACGAGAGGCTATACCTAAATGGCCAGGAGAATGGAAGTGTTTTTGCTCTGAGGTTACCAGCCTAACCTGGACCCCCTTGATATTGGGGATGAAAGCCCAGCAGAGTTGAGGAGTACAAAGCCAGAAATGGAGTGTGCTGAATTTTCAGTTTTTTTTTTAATTGCTCCTCCAAGCCTGATGATTCTCGTATATGGAAAAAAACAGCCCCTAACCGTTACGGCAACAACGAGGTACAATTTAATCGTAAAACTACCCTTGTCGACGAATGGACTCTTTATATTCGGAACGAGAGTTAAGAAGGGTGTATAGGGATTCGATGGCGTGGAGAAAATAAAAGTGTCCAATAAACATCTATATCTATGTATGTCATAAGTTATGGGTCTGTTGTGAGCATAGATATAGGGTTGCTACCCTTAATCATCGAAAAGACTGCGTATTCGTAGAGTTATGCGAGTAGAGCATGGATAAAGGGACTCGAGGTTGAATTTGATGGGTTTCTCGAAAGGAAGAGCTACCGGTAGCAGATCGATATCTGCGATGTTCGATATTAGGTACACCGTAATAATAAAAAGTATGCGGTGCGATGCTGATATCGAGATAGAGTAAGAGAGAGAATTAATAGAGAGAGAGAGAGAGAAAAAAAAAGGATGAGAGACAACCTTCGTTGCCAGTGCAGGAGATAAGGGTGTATTTACGAGAAGGATAGCCAGAGAGCGACTTGGGGGAGTTTTATCGAATGTAGATTTTATCTTACGGAATCCATTCAACTACTCGTTTACACTGGCTTAATGCCCGCGTTAATATACGATATTACGTGGATTCGCTACCATAATGCCCAAGGCAGAACGACGCGGTGGTCCTTACACCCACTTTGGATTCATGATTTCAACCTGATTGCTGTAGCGGCTACGTGAACTAGTATCAAGATAACGCTACACGGTGTTGCCATAAATGTGGCTATTTTTATATAGCGATGAAAATTTGTCCCAGTGCGAGAAAAAAATCGCGTTTATCTATAACGAGTGTTCAGTACGTATCACGTGACCCGAACACGTAAATTCGCACGAACCGTGATACACGAGATATAACCAACCGATACATAAGGCATTGGGAATTACGCGAAACTCTTGAAAAATAAAATAATTTAAAAAAAGCATGGAAAGAAAATCAAAGAGAAATCGGCATAGAACGAGACATGTAAAGGAAGAGAAAATGCGACGCGGGCACAACCCTCGTGACGACGGAGCTCGAGAGATTATGAAACAAGGGATTTTGCGAGAGTGATCATTTATAGTCCAAAACTGCCGGCCGTAAATCTCAAGTCAAGATTTCACCAAGCCCCAATTAATCCGGAAGGGAAAATCTCAGAGGTGACTTGGCTAATCTTGGGCGAACGTCAGTTCCTTTGATTGTCGGGCCACTTTCCCGGCCACAATGTCACCGTCTAAATCGAAGTTTCCCAGGGTTCGCCGGAGCATGAACTCGAGCGTTGTCCTTGGTGGACATAGAGAAGCCTGACGTTGGGGAAGGTTAAAGGATTGGGATAGAATGAGATAAGAGATATATCCACGTATAGATAAACACTAGTGGAAAGGCTAGAAAGAATAACATTTATATGCGTCAGAGAGAAAGAGAGAGAATCAGACCTGAACTTGTATGGTAAATCACGTGAAACTGCACGGACCAGCCTCTGCAGATTATGGCTCGAGTCTTAAAAGTATAGGACAAACTAGAAGCATAGAAGGAAATGCCCCTGAGAAGGGTTTAAGTTCTAAAGGGTGCGAAGAGAGGACCTTGGGTGTCGCCACGGAACGGCATTATCTGTTTACGCTACGTGTTAGCAGGGTATGGCGATCTACAGTGTGAGTCCCCTTGGTAAGGTTGAATGAAAGCGACCTGTTTCCGCATTTATCTTGCTGAAAAGCGGACGATTAATTTGACTATCTACACTCCGTTAAATGTAGATTATGGAAAGGAGGGAAACGTTATATTCAAATGATAGGCTGGCGTCCCTTCGATATATAAACCTGTAGAGACGATACTTTCACGAGCATCAGACGATATCCACTCCCTCTTACGAGTCTTTAACATTCCTCCCTCTCGTTAACGATTAAACTACAGACGCGAACTTCAATTACCATACTCCTAACGAATTCTCTACGATCTCGCTCTCGTTTTCGCTCCGAGTCAATTGAGCTCAATATACAGTAACGTCCAATTTAAGTGAAACACTTGAGTTTTTGTGTATTTCTGTGAAATTATGACCGATTTTAAAAAATCAAAGACATATTTTTTAGGAAATTTCCTTCCCGTTCGAAAGGTAATAGTTTTATCCCAATCGGATACAAAATGGCCGACCGGCAGGGATTGCAGTCTCGTGCCATAATTAGAAATATGAATTTCCTTCCGGAACAACTAGTTCTCGCACTTTTCAAAAAATGCCAAAATGCACTATTTCACTGCAACCCCTGCCGGTCGGCCATTTTGTATCCGATCGGGATAAAACCATTACCTTTCGAACGGGGAGGAAATTTCCTAAAAAATACGTCTTTGATTTTTTAAAATCGGTCATAATTTCTCAGAAATACACAAAAACTCAAGTGTTCCACTTAAATTGGACGTTACTGTATGTATTCGGTATACAAGGTGCGTCCACAGAGAAGAGAGAAGTGGATAAGATAACAAAAAAAAGCGATATCAAAAGGGACCATAAACTTACGGGTAGATTCTTCAGTGGGTGCAGCCAGGATGCTGGAACTCGATGAGAGGAACCAGACCAAGATCAGCGGCCACTTCATCTTTAATCTGCAAAGAAAAGAAGAGACCACATTACGAATTCACGTCGCGTCCATTTGAGGTAAGAATTTTACCAAGGGTTGGTATCACAATAGTATATACGGTATATATAAAAACGCTTGCCAAAGGATATAGGAGCTACGAGGTACAGTACCAGGTTCCTAGGGCGTCGCGACGACGACGGCAAACTCCGGTTAGGTACCTTGCAGGGCTGGCAACTAATATCCGTGGTTGTGCCTTTATTTTTCTTTATTAGCAAGTGCGGTAACAATGCCGAGCTCTCTCGGTGTCAATGGTCTGGCTTTTCGCAAGCAAGCGCATCTGGGCTTTCCCGTACTTCGCCATCATCTCGCGGAATTGTGGAGCACATCGCCCCCAGCATCTTTTCTTGCTCCACGGCATTCCTATCTCCCTTACTTCGAACCCACCTCATACCCAGTCACGACCCCCTTAACCACCACCCCCGGACCCCATGTTCCACCCGTACCAACCGTTCCGCCTGTCCCGGCTTCTGCTTCCTTCCAACCTCTCCTTTCCTAAATAGCCATGTGACGCTGGCAGCCACCGTATTCCATTCTATATACCTATATGCTTACAATACACATATACATGTAGCATATATATATATATATTTGTTTCTAAGTATACCTACATGTATATACTCCATGCACACCTATAAGCTGTATACTGCTTTCTACACACATTGTACATCGCATATAGTCTAGTATAATACGTGGCGTCTTTCCGGTACGACGATCCTAGTGGCGGACTTTTATGTCAATGACGTCGCGCTGTCGTCGATTATGATCACTGTTAACAACCACTTCCTGGACCGTCCGAGCATTTCAACGTACAAACCATGTGTGATGGATATTATATGTACAGTGACCTGAGGCAAGTTATAACTTATGACTTTGGGTATGATAGTATGGGGAAACGTGTATGATAATGGTGGCAAAATGGGGGTGAGCGTAGGCGCGGGCATTGAATAAATTATAGCTGGGAAGGAGATAATAAAAATTCAATAAGTAAGTAGGTATATGAGGAAGGAACTGTTTTTTTTAATTAAATTTATAACTGTAAATATGTGTATAACGTATATGTGTAAAACTCTGTATAACGTGTTTTTATTGTTTTTAGAACATTGTTAGAGTCGATGGCAATATAATAGCTAGGGACAAGTATGATGTAGCACAAATATTGCCAATTATGAAAATTTGGATGGATCGTTTTCGTGTAACTTATTAACGCTATGCAGGAATTATCGAGTTGTGTAAAAAAAAAATTAATGATTATTATTGTAAACCGATCGGTTTACAATATTTCATTCAGATGAGAATATTTCATTTCAATGAACTATTTTAATGCACATTGCTGTGAGTAATGGAGTAGCACGTATCTGTACTGGAATATTCGTTTCATGCAATACCCACGTACTGCCACTATTATGCCACTATTATATTCGCTACAATAAAATCCCATGATTCTCGTTTACAGTTACGATTAATTATACCAAGCGTGCGTACCGCTCGAGACTACATACAAAATTTTGAAATATTTTTTAACGATTTCGTAATTGATTTTCATATCTGTGCGCATTGATCAAGAATATAATTTTCGTTTCAAACGCAGAGATACCTATCGATTGCCGTAATGAATTTTAAGGTATGATTACAAACACGTGTAGATTGCATGTCCATTTAACGTTTACCAGTTATGTTCTTTCATATATACGTTTTCCTTATGGTCTTTTATTTTTCATTATACAAAGTCAGATAGTCATCCCTTATCATCATTGTCTCTCAGGGGATAGTGGTAAATCATTAAGAGTTCTGTCACAAAATTTCACTGTATATCATGTATTAAAAAAATTTTATCTGCAGGAAATATTTAAAAATTCATATCAATTCCCATTCATCGTTACAGGGTAGTATAAGGGTTATAGAAAATAATATACAGATTTCTCGCGAAGGGTTGATTGTATATCGCAGTTCGACTATTACTAGCATAGCATCCGGCCAATCGCTAACTAGGAACACAATAGATCTTGAATTCCGTTCAGGGTGTGCGTGCAATGTACTACCTACACAGCATCCCTACTGGATCCATATGTATAGTGTACCTACATGTTGAAATCCGCGGATCGATTGTTACTGTGTAAACCCCCCTTCGGTATACAGCCAATTAATTAGGGGAAAGATAGCAATAGCTAATATTTTTCATTCCAACCCAAAACGATAATGGCAAAACAGAATTCTAAATTGCTTGAAATATGTATATCTCTGCGATACGGAATAAGCGTAGAAAAGCAAAGGAAAAAGAAAAAAAAAGGAAAACCACCGACTACCCAATCGAACAGCGTTTCTCGTTTCCGTGCGGCTTCATAGAAACATCCAGTGTATATTGTGCTGTTGCGTTGGGATTAATCCTAGTTCTCTCTCCGGATTCATCGTAGTTAGTAACAATACCGAGGGATGCTGGAGCAGTATGCAGGGGTTATCAAAAATAATTTCCCGGAGATATGTCATAATTAAAAACGATTCCAGACACTGATTAAGTTAAGGTATACCATTTCCTGTGGTCGAGGGAGGTCGTGAAGCACTATGAAATAATTACAAGCACGAAAAGGGTTGTCTTGTCCAGGTAAAATCTTTAAGAAAAGTCCTGTATATATATATATCGAGATAATCGATAACTCCAAACTGGTAAGGTCTAAGAAATTTATGATTCAACGTGGCAGACACTCGTATTAAATATTCTACGAAGCGAATAGAGTTTAGAGATTTTATAGGCAGCCATAATTGACATCTCTGGAACTAAAAGCATTATAAGTTTTAACGCCATCAATATCCCGGATGCACCCTTCAAATATTCGTAAATCAGATGACCCATCCTTACCAGACCTCTTTACGTATACCCAAATTCCACAGTAAAGAAGGTATGTCGCGAACAACCCTAAGACGACTATCCTTAAAGTCGACCGGTGACTAAAAATCGAGGTGTCTTAAGATTGAACAGCCATCGCGCAAAGATAATCTTAAAAATATTATTTTATCAACTGCGAACGATCTCTCGTTCGTAGACACGTAATAATCTGTGCGTGATAAATGTTCTTTATGGCATTATGCGATGGAATTGAGCGCCACTTGGGCCATAGTCCGCCGAGTAGCTGGCACATTGGTCGCCGCAGTGCATTGTGGGTACCGCTTCTCCTGTGTCTACGTGGGTTTGCCTGGGAAACAAGCGACGGGTACACTGACGAGTAATAGTTCTGTCGCACATTGTTGTGGAGATAAGGGGCCTTCGCCGAGTGATTTATTATTACCGCGTCCATTGTAATAAACCGATTCCCCATTGATGTGACTGTACCGCATGAGAGTAACTCGGGATATAATCATGGCGGCGTGGAAGGGTACTGGGACGTCCGAGCGAGAGCCGAGCATATGAAAGCATACTTGACAGACACTATAACTGTATAGCGTGTGATATATAGATATACGTATTTATAGGCAGGATGGTATTAGCAGCCACGATAGCCGAGGGACATCGAGAAGACCCGAATAAACACTGTGACGTTTCTGCCAGAAAGGAAAACATCCAAGAACAACACGGGAGAGCATAAAGCGATGCATGGCGAACATTGTTAATTCGACATGAAAATATCTTCGCGAGGAAAAACTGTATGCTGAGCACTATCGCCGGTGCTCCAACAGGGTGGAAAAACAATTTAAGACTCTCTTGTGACGTCCTATGGATGTCCTTGTGGTATCAGGCGTGCATAAATGTACGAACTATCCTGACACACTGCTGCCCTCTATACTTTATGCAGTGTACCGTACTATCAACTAAGTCATCTTACAAGTTAACTTTCAAGAGCGTACCAGTGTCTGTCGCTAAGGGAAACTATCGTTGTCAATTATGCATGTATGAAAAATGGGCGTGCTGTGAACGTGACTTTAAGGATATCTTGTACGTAGGAAAGTATACGCGTATATAGTATACCACGGAGTATGGTACGTGTGTTGCAAGTATCTCACGAGGATACTTCATCGACCGTCCTCGGAACGTTGGCGTTCAAACCACGAGGACCCTGCTGTAAAACTAGCGAACGAGTGTCAGGCCGATACTCGTACGTTAAATTGAAATACTTAGAGATACTGTATATTTAAAATGACGTTTAAAGCCATTACAGCGAATGTGCACTAATTGGCTAGACGCAATTGGCACCGGACGGCCTAGACCGAAGTAGCAGATGGTGCGATGTGCGCGGATGGTGCACATGAGTGATGGGGGAGGGGAGGGGAGGGCTCGCGTCGAAGATTTTTCTCGCTGGTGAAGCAGCTGAGTCTAAGGGATGTAAAAAATTGTGCAGAGCCATTAGAGTGACCCGAGATGACACCCTGGTACACCCGAGTACTACCCCCTGGTATTTTTCGGTCCAGGAAGAGTAAGGAGTCTGCAAGTGTAATTTGTCAAAGTGTTTATTAGGAAGGGATATAATAATTCGCGTCCCAAGTGTATGATGATGATGATGACATGTAGGCAGCTGTATATGCGGCTCACTTCATTTATGTCCTGACAATGTAAGTGAGGGGCGGGGAGGCAATGGGGGGTGTTGGTTTGTTGCTGATACTGGCAGGGGTTGAAAGCTGTGGAAAGGGGTTGTCAGAGAGGGTGAGAAAGAGACAACTAGAGAGGGAGAACGTATAGAAGGGAAAGCTCGTGTTCATAACTCGACCCGGGATCGGCTGATCCAATTTGACTCCCCCACGTATCCTTTATCCCGTACACACCGCATCATCTGACCCTAATGCCAAGCACCCACTCTACACGAGAAAATCGACCATACGCAGATTTCTGTTTTACACGAATTACTCTGAGGTATAGCTTATATTGCCAAGAAATAAATATGTTGTCTACAGGGATGATCGGGGTGAAATATCTCTAGGCAATTTTTTTTGTACAATTTTATAGATTCTTATATTCACCCTGGAACTTCACCTGAGTAAATTTTGTAGGTGGAGCCATTGGTGCGATTCTATTGCAGCAAATGAATTGGATCTAAAACGGAAAAGCTGTTTATTGCAGTGGCCGAAGCAGAAGGGATGAAACTTTTCATTTTACAGGGACTTCATTTCGCAAAAGACACTGATTGAGTTGCTTCTGAAAGCTGTCCGTGTCAAGTTGGTCTGTACAGTCCTCTATAGGAAGCAGGACAAAGTGGATGAGGACGAGGATGACGATGTGAAGGAATACGAGGGAACAAAAGCTGGATAGGTTGGCTGTACAAATGATATCAATATGTATCCATTAAGCCTCCCTCGCCTCCTGTAATGTTTCGGGGTTGCGGTTGCCAAGCGACCAACATGGCTCAGCCAGAGGATAGGACGGAAGTGATCGTGACCAACCTGTCAAACCACTATACCGTATTATCCTGTTCCCAAAACCTCTTCTCGATGATCACAACGATCTCTTTATGCGCGATATGTTAGGAGAAGCGCGCATCGTTCTTAGGACATACGACCCCTACTCGATCCTTATAGAAAATCGCATACAAATTACCACCCTGACTCTACCCAAGTAAAAATAAAAAAATATACGATTCACATATGAAATATGTATGTACAAATATATATAACTTATACATGAATTCGGTCATGTGTGGATCGTGTATAAATTATATATGAATTATATATGAACTCGAATGTAGACTCATAAATGATTAATTAGATTTTCTCAAAATTTTCAATAATTGAATTCACATATTTATATTATATATAGTTCACATATGATTCATACATCGTTAAACACATGTATGATTCATATATGTCTTTCATATATGATCCATCAATTTTTTGTACTCGGGCACCGTCATACTGCCAAGTCTCTCTCAGCAATTTTCATCGAATAAAACGACGAGGATGATTAGCGAACGAACTAGCGCTAATTAACACGGTTCTCACGTATATAAAAAGTCGACGAGGCAGCTATATCAAAATACGCATCGCCCAGGGGGCGCAATTGAAGTTTCTTCCCTTGCTATTTTTCTACGTTTGCTGAAATCACAATTTTTCAATGAAACTCCCACATTTTTTGACTCGAAAGTCCGTATTTATTTCCGTTTGAATACAATTTTAGGATGCACCTAACGAGAAGTGGGTCAGTGTTAAAGTCGTATCGCCGGACCAAGGATATTAATTAATCAGGTGCGTCTAGCGATGCAGTGGTTGGTACAAAAGTGTCGTCAGCCACAAACTAGTATCTATACTGTGCACTAGTATCTGTATTACTATAGTGATATCGATTATCGAGTAATCCTTATAAATTCGATCTTACCGCTTTATACGAACGTCATGCCAGTGAATAAACCATACTAATAGATTGCATGACAAAGGTTGAAATTAATCATTTCAAGATTTAACAATGATCTTAACAAAGTCTCCTAAATCTATTAGTTCTACCTCTTATACGAATGAAATTGTTACACATTAATCCTTTACGCTTCAAGCATGCCTCTCATGCATTGAAATCGTATAGGGATCCAACGCTGCTGCGTAGAAGAGTCGGAGCCCAAATACAGACCGTAGGCCGTCGCTGCGCTAATGCCAATCTGAATAAAGCGTAATTTTACCCTACCAGCTGACCCTGTCTTAATATTGTTCTCGGTGAACGAATTGCCGTTAGGTATGAATGAAGGTAGTTGAGCATATTTTCTTAAAGAACGATAAAGTCAAAGTTCTCCAGGAATTTGTTCTTGCAAAAGTGCCAGATAACGTACCCTGGACATCTTAGCCCTAACAACAGGGGTAGAAAGTAATTTAAAAGTTATTTAGCGTTGAAGAATTTAACGTTAGCAAAGTCTGCTCTTATTGCTAGCTCCCATCTCATCTTTTCCCGACTTCTCTCTTTCTCTTCAGAATTTCACTTTTATCAAGACACCACGTCGATTCTCACCGCCTGATACCGAAATCCATAGGTACGGCGAAACGTGTGTCTATGAATCCTGAAGGGATCCAGAATCGTTGATCGGAATCGAAGGAGAGCTCATCAGAGCTGATGTCACTTTCGTAACGACCCTCATTTTCCTTATGAATATTTAAGCTGAATATTAAATCGGCGAAATCATCGCTAACCCATTGTCACTGTGTCAGTCTGTCTCCTTCATGGAAAATCCTTCGACATCAGATGCCGTTGAGAAGACGTTACCGTCGCACGAGTCAAAATTTCGATTTCAAATTTTACCGGTACGCCGAATTGACTCTGTCAAGTGGCAATGGAAACCATATGAATTTCAACTTTACTTTGTTGTATTAGTTGATCGTTTACGAAAGAAAGTCATGACATCTTGTACGATTATTTATGCAAGGCTGATCTTGCTCCTGGGTAAAATAACGTTAACGGAGTGGATGCGAGTACACACCCTTCATCTTGCTACGAGTTACAAGCGTGTGAAATAATATTGAATTATTCATGATTAATTTCAGCCTACCTGTCCTGTAACAAAGATGGCTGTGACAAGCATCAAAATTGATCATTACCATTTTAAATCAAGCTACATCGCCAGATAGTCGAACAAAGGCAACCATAACCTATAACCATTATATACGCAGGTATATAGTATCTGGAAGATGTATATACGGATTCTAGTAATTGATACGTAAACAAGGTGTAGTGTATATGTATATATATATCTTGTTTAAAAGTACCTTCAAGTTTAGGCAACATCGTGGCTGCTGTCGATCAATGAAGTTTCATAAAGGATCGCAGTGCTTTTCAAAAAGTTTCCACAGTGGTTAAGACCTTGACTAGTCCGAGACACGATCATGGGTAGAGGGGTCGAACTTGGTCGTTCCGAAAAACCGGAAATCGATGGATTTGTCATCGAGAGATTTGTAGGAAGTAAGGGAGAGCGAAATGGGGGGGGGGGGGCGGGTGGAGGACTTCCGAAATTTAACCGCAAAATACCGGCAACATGCGGCGAAACCTCCGGATTCGTCATCGATTCGCCCGTTTGGTTTTGATTTACCACGAATGCAAATAGTGCTGCCTAGCGTCACGCTGGGAAACCAGCGCCAACGCCGGTGCCAGCGCCGCGGTAACGGCACGAAGTAGCAGTAATACGTGGTCGCGGCCCGACAGTTTAAATTAACTTCGGCCTGTCCTAGCTTATCGAGTTGCAAATTGAAGAAAGCAATATCAGGAGCGCACCGGCACGCACCTTAATACCACACAGTCAGCTATCCGAAGAACCCTCTCGGACGGTCAGCTGGTCAATCCGGAGTCAGCTGCCGGAAAGGAATGGAACCCATTTCGGTGGTCCGAAGCTGATATCCAGCACCTGGCAATATTTCAGCGTTTAAAGTAAATCTGTATATCGATAGTCTTGGAGAGAGCGGTGAGTAAAGGGGAGGAGAGACCGTTCTGCCTGTATATTTAGAGCGGTATACATATACATATATCATATATACATAACGTAATTAAAGAGCAAGCCAAGAGAATGAAAAAACATTTTATTGAAAAATCTTACGTAATACAATGAACTTTACGTTCTCGTATATTAGTATAATATTGACTCAAAAAATCTTTGAGAAGCAACGAAAGAATTTTATATGACTTTTGGTATACCTGTGTATGTAGGCTATGAGTACCCAAGTAAAAAATTAAAACCTCAATTATTGAAAATTTCGCGAAAATTTGATTAATCGTCTACGAGTCTATTTTTTTAAGTTCGCATGTAGTCTAGATATTATATACATATATGCAGTTCATATGTGATTTGCATACGATCGATATATGGTCAAACTCATATATGAACCACATAATTTTTTTTGTTACTTAGGTATATCCACCTGTCTAAGCCACCTCTCGTTTAGCCTTCAGGCAGACTAAGGAAGTCGAGAGAATCTTCTTGCCGAGTCCTGGAGAATTACGCGTGGGTTCCTAGTAAGCCGGAAAGTCGTGGGATATTTATTAACGAGAACTCCTCCGAGGGAATGGACGCGGAAAGTTGCATCTCTCCAAAGTTACTTGAACTGGGGATGTCTTCTTCATCGTTGCTAACTTCTCACCCGTACCGGTAATGTGACAAACATCGCGTCCGCGTGAACTCTCGCGCTTACGAAGTTGAGTTAGATGTAGGTAAGAAGGTGAGAAGAGTCGATGAGAGCGAGAGCGAGAGAGAAATAGAGGTAGAGAAGGGGAGAGAGAGAGAGATGAAAGAGCAAAGGGTGCTTTAGCCGAGTTGAGGAAGAAGAGGACAAGGAAAGTTTTAATTGGTCTTGAAAACGAGTGGTTGTCGCATTTAAAACAATCCCCGACTTCAGGTTGGTCGATGTTCGGAAAACTTTTGGAAAAGCCCTCGACAGCATAAACGGCTTCTAGATGTTTCGTCACGTCTGAATGTCACTGCCGGAAGCTATAACCAACCCCCGTAGCGTGTACGACTTGATTTCCCTGCCTCTCATACCGATATCCCATGCGACCCAAACGTCTCAACCTGAAGCTTCATGTCAGAATACAGGTGGTACCCATAACGTCCTTGGGGATTTCGCCGGAAAACCCAACCCTCTTAACTTCGTTTCGGAAAAACCTTAGGTATACAAGCACACGGAACTTCGTGCTCGGCCATAGGAAATTTTTCAAACGATTCTGTAAACGTTTTCTCGATAGGTTCACTATCTCTCTTGTTCTTTCTCTCTCCCTCTCTGTCTCTCTCTATCTCTCCCGTGCTCCCTTCTCTCGTATAGTCTCCGTGACACGATTTCCATAGATAACAAGAGAAAAAAAAAGAAGTGCAGAACGGTGACTGATTAGCTAAATTGATCTGTAGATAGCTAGCTATAGATGTGGATAAGCGTAAACGAATGGTGCATGAGTAAAGATAGGGTGTTCCCCCTCTCACTCTATCAATCTCTGTACCACCTAGTCTTTCTCGTGAAAATCCATTTTACGCGAGAGGATGAAATTACGCAGGAGGTATACCCAGGCGCGAGTCTAAGTCTATCGGAAATAACGACAATGGCTCGTAACTTTCTGTGCTTGCCACTCGAAGGAGCAGCTACTTTCCCTTTTAGGAGACTTCAGCTTATCGATTAGAGGCGCATAGTCAGTAACGATAAGGCACGTGTAAATTGAGCCGAGTACGTAGATACCATATTAGTTCGCACTTAGATACCGAAGTCTACCGATTGGTCCCTCTCTGCCTTCTTTAACTAACAATAAGAAAATGATTAGGTATACGCATCGTACATCATACCTCTCGCAATCAGCCTCTAGCAACCTTGAGGAATGGTAACTCTCCTTGACTAAATCTGGGACAGCTATTAAGAGTACTTTGGTAAATTTGTTCCCGTCCTGTGATCTAACGCAGTTACTTAATTGATTAGGGGGAAAGGATGAATCCCGTTGGGTAAATCGAAGAGTATAACCCACGTATACAAGGTGATCAAATTGACTTCGACACGCGAACTTTGATTGATTCTGCCACGGTGTAGTAAGATATGGTTATTTGTTCAGTAAAATATGATATGATAATAATATCGCGGGAGCAGGCTGGTATATATATACAGTCATTTATATATTTTTAAGTGTTTTTTTGACATTATGACCAACAAATATGGAATTGGATGGGCAACTCGATCGTTTTAAACCCGTGGGAATACTCCCTTGGGAGTCACTTGAGACGCTTACATCCGTCCTAACGAACTTCACACTTCGTCACAGCCCTGGTCCTAAATCAACTCGTAAAGGACAAAGTAATTAAGGATATGCGAGATACTAGGCTGACCTTAGTTGCACCCTTGTTTTCCTAGAGCACAGAGTGGGTACATATGATACGAGTGTATAGAACCTGTAACAAATTGTTTTTTCGTCCAATCTCACGTGGTAGCTATTATAAGGGGCATTGCGTAAAGCTAAGAAACAATTTTTCTTTATTAAAAAATTGAACCTAAAAAATTATTGCCAATGTTTTACAAGATACGTAAAAAGATCCTATACGTATATTCATCGTACGGTTAGAATCTAGATGGTTTCTATATGAATGGCTGTTACTATATCGCCGGAAAATTTGTTAAACGCGAAGAGCCAGTAAAGAAGTCGACAAAAAATCCAGCCCGGGGCGCCCGTTAAACGAGAACGGGCGGAGGCCAACGGAATTGTCTGGTTCCGCGATTCTTAGCCGGTGAAATTGATGGGAAGGACAGAAGTTTAGTACGCGCCTATATATCTCTGAGGTTCTCCTGACTCTCTTGGCTTCTATCCTACTTTCCTACCTGCTCCTTCCGTATTTCCGTGTCCCACCCTTTACCGTCTTTCCGATCCCCATACTCCAGGACGTCCCAGGGCAGCACCGAATGCTTGTAACTTTCGTAACGGGCGCGGTGGTCGCGGAAAGAAGGAAAGAAAAGTAAAAGAAAGAAAAGAGGAGGAAAGGCCGTCGAGGTTTGCCGCAAGAAAGAATTGGTACACCAAGAGAGGGAGAAGAGGAAGGCGATATAGGCGGGGAGGAAGGCTGAGAAGGTTCAAAAGGGAGGTTGAAGATGTAGAGGGGGCTTTGGGAAAGAGGGTGCCTGGTAAAGCTCAGTCATCGAGAAAACTCTGTGGTCGACTGGTAAGACCGGACGTGAAATCGGCCACTTGTTTGTTGTCCACGGAGTAAAGCGTCACTGGTGTAGTAGGTGATAGAGCTGTGTATACATTGTGTATATACATATATATACATAATATATATATATATATATAAGCACAGCTACAAGTATAGTATACGTATATGTATATACTATATATACCGCGAAATCCCCAAACGTCTCGAGGACTCGAAAATGCGTGGGAAAACACATCCTCGAGTGTATGCCTCATTCAGATCTATCGATCGAATTGCAAACTCGAGATCTCATGAATAATATATCGGTCGTAAGAAAACATTTTTTTACAGTCGAGCATTATGGCCATCGTTACATATGAGAATAATCCCGAGAACTTTTCATCCCTCCGTAAGGCATATTCCATTTAGGATTCGTACAGGAGGTTGTATATTCAAGAAATTTGAATGCGAACTCGTTGACAAAGTCCTGCTCCACTGTGATCCTTATTCCGTTGTATAAATATAATATGTATGGTATAAGTGACAGATGAAAAAGTATCCGAACAGTTTTCTCCAAAAGACCATAACCAGGCTCGCCCCGAAGCCACCGTTCCAAGGACGTCGATGTGTTCGAAAATTTTGTCCGACTGGTTGGTTTGACTTTCAGCGTCTGCTGCCTGTGGCATTAAACTCGTCATGCATTTGGAGCGTCTAAGCGCCAGGTCGAAGGCCTGCAGTCCTTTCCCGTGGCCTTAGGTGTCTTCGGCGGAGATAAAGTGCCTCCAGCTAACGGGTAAGGGCAGCTCTCGTATTGGTGTACGAAGTATGAACGAGGATAGTTGGGCGGCAAAGGTATTGCGGAGAGCAGGAACGTGGATGGGTGGAAAGGCAAGAGGTGTTCGGTCGGTGTGTCGACTTGTGAAGTTGTAGAGGGCAGATCGATCGGAAGCGGTTGAGCGAGGATGGAAGGAAGACGAGGAGTCTGAAGGAGACGCGGTGGTGGTACACCAGCATTGGTACACGGGAAAGAGAGAGAGAGAGAGAGAGAGAGAGAGAGAGAGAGAGAGAGAGAGAGAGAGAGAGAGAGAGAGAGAGAGAG
>JARQSW010000292.1:1180077-1239323 GCA_030142375.1 Calameuta pallipes
AGAGAGAGAGAGAGAGAGAGAGAGAGAGAGAGAGAGAGAGAGAGAGAGAGAGAGAGAGAGAGAGAGAGAGAGAACTAGGGGTGGAGTACTGCGTCTTAATAGCAGCACCGACAGTACTCGGGGGGTTGAAGGCAGACTCAGCCCGTCTCGGTCAGGCCAATATTACTTACGAACCTCCTCCGTTCGTTCCGTCGACCCACTCGACGCCCAGCATCCACATCCTCCTCATCCCTCTCCTCCTCCAGAGAGCGATAACTTAATTCATGCGAGAGCAACGTGACTCGTCAATATCAAAATCGATTGCCAACCCAACGAATGGAAGTCTGTATTCTCACTCCTAATGTCAAAAATGACTGGTACTTTTTTTAAAATTGAAAATAACGGACTCGCGCGACAACGGTAACGATGCTTTGTCGTAGTCCGTCTAAGAGAAGCAGTCGCTTTTCATCGGGACGAGGGTGGTCGGGATGAAATAGATTCGAGGGTTGTTGCAATCGAAGTGGATGACCATTTCAACGGAAACTCTCGACTACGTTCGAATGGCAATCGACGAAACGACCAGTGGGATGCAGATTTTCTGCAGCCACCCTTAACCCTTGTCTCGTTAAGTCTTTGCTGCAGGTGGCAGCAGCAGTACTTCCAATATCCGAAATCCCCGCCGGACAGCTGATGGCTACTAGCGTCCATGAGAAATAAAGGACGGGGGCCATAACAGTATCGTGGACTCCTATACGGTCGTGATGCTCAGAGTGCAGGGTAGCGGCAACGAGTCTTTGCTACTTGCAGATAAAACAGAGTACGGCGTGGCTCCAAGAGACCGTTGGAATCTGGGAAATAAGAGAACGTGGATACTGCACTCGGGATAGCCGAGAGACGTGTGTTGGGCGAACAGAGAACAATGCAATTTGCTGCAACAAATGTGGCAATCGGCCGACGCGTCACTGAACGGCGGGAGTGATCGACCAAGTGCGAGGCGCGGAATGAACGCGGAGAAACACAGAGCGAGGAAAGCGTATCGATTGAAATTACCTAACACCCTCCCCCCTCACCCCTCCCTATCATCCCCTCTCCCTCTTTTTCCAACCTTTTTCCATTTCGACCACCATCCCAAGCCTCTCTATACCATCTAACCGGAATTCCCACTGAAAGGTGTTTAGCATCCATCCCCGTTTACTGTTTAAAACTGCTAATCGTATTACTCTCACGAGCCATTGTTCGCTCACTCGTACATGAGCCGCGACGTGTAATTACGTGTAGCAAGGAATAAGCGCCGCGACGCTCGCCGTCCGGCAACGCCCCATGCGTCCTTTCATTGCAGTCGGTCTGAACGTTCTACGGTTTCGCTCTTTTCTAATTGCATCGAATCTCCTCTTGCTTTGCATTTCTCGCTAGTTTGTCTCCTTCTCTTTTTTTCTCCTGCACGTTCGTTTTTTTATTACCTTTTTTTTAATCGACGCGAAACACAATTTTCTACTGTCTCAACATCACTCTTGTTTTTACACGAGGAAAGGACAAAGCATTAACCACAACCCGGAGTCGAACTTTAACCAATGGAAAGGGAGACAGCTAAAACGACAGAGTGGTAGGATCGTTGGCTGCTGGGGGCAGGAGGAGGAGGATGAAGAGTTTGTTCGTGAAGCGACGTACATTGTGGCTACCGCCTGTCCCAGACATGCCTTCGCTATACGTACAAGTACGTTGCGTTGTTTAATTGGCAACCGTGACGCAAATAATTATTTGGCAAAACTTTAATTTCCACGAGTCTCACCAGACGTATTCGAGAAACCTTGATAATTGACTTGCCGGACATGAACTGCGTTTACTTCAAATTCGGGATATCGAACGACGTGATATAAATTGAAAAAAAATTACTATAACATTCTGACGATACCTACCGTTATTTTTAAAGATAATCATTTTTCTTCATCTCTTATCTTTGTTTTCAGACAAAAATATATACCCTTCGATAATACTCTGTCTCTCGCTCTCTCTCGGTCCTTTATCCACGTTCCACTTGCACCCTCGTTGCGGCACACTTCTCTCCGTGACTGTGTTGATGGGAGATGGAGTACAATGGCAAATTGAAAGGCACCCTCGAGGCGAGGGCTTTGTGAGCAGACTCAAAAACAAAGTGAATAGGACACAGGGTATACACCAAAGACGGAAAACTCACGAGTGTATCATGGCACACCCGGTAGATCACGCGTATATCTAATAATGATTTGTATAGCTGCGACGAACGTAGGTAAGAGTAGACCGGAAGTGGGATGCTGGGTCCGGGACATAGGTATAAGTTTGAGGTTTGCCGTGAACGTCGGAAAATGAAGCAAAGAACCGAGAACTGCCTGGAAAGGAGATAATCTCTATTTATCTTGTAATTCCCACGTAATGCCATTATCTCGGCCCGGACCCAGAGGATCCTGTCTACATTGCGCTTTTTAATCTTTGTTTTTTTTTATTAAACCAGAGGGTAGAGAAATTCTCGGCAGAGGGATCTCGACGCTATGAAAGTCCTAAAGAATATTTCCTAATTTTTGCAACTTTCTAATTAAGTCGCAGCTACGACGCTTCCCTTCCAAGATACTGGAAAAATTTATGCCCCATTCCCCCACGACCAGAGACGGCGTTATCTTCACTCGCTATAACGTATCGTATTATTTAAACGTTTAATGAAAATTTGTGTACTTTTATGAATTACCCGAAAAATCAGATTTTCACTAAACTAACATCCAATGCCAAAAATGCCAAGTCCAGTAATGCCAAATCCAGCTATTCCATAATGAACCATTTCGTATATAAAAAAATGATTGTTATTATTTATCATTACGAGATACTAAGTGTACATGATATTCGATTTAATCTACTTGCTCGGACAATAATTATCTCATTACCGATGCACATTGTGAGGTGGATTTTTGGACTCAACGCTCTCCAAAAGATTTCTTATTGTTGAGTTGAGGTCGAGATTCTCGAATTTCGACTTTACAGTTCTAATCCATTTCGTTACGTTCTCGATCTTTTGTTCTGTGTCCCGCACTGCTTACCTGCCACTTACTCCGATCCTCTCTACCTCAACCTAGCAGCCTGAACGGTCGTGCGTTTCCGTAATCGTTCGCTCCCGTTCGTGCACCCAGTTGCGTTGGCTGATTTTACGTGACTCCAAAGATCAACACCTACGGTTGCGTTTCTCGATTTTACGCGTCCCCAAAAAGCGACAGGATCCGTTAAGTTATCTTCTCGTCCGATGAATTCCGTCAGAGCTCTTATTATGGCGGAGTTGAGATTTTTCCAGCTCAACTCCTAGGCGATACCGTCGATACCGTCTGGTCAGTTTTCGGTGAAACAAGAATTGGCTGGCGCCCATGGACGAAGGGTGCCCATGGGCGCCTGAAGGTGACCTAGGTCAGTTCTCAGATTTTCGTTATCGGTATCGAGTCAAGAAAATACATTACAATATATACAGAACGCTTGGCTTGATAGAGAAAATCAAGTATCGAGATACGTAATATAATGATCACAGTAAACTACAACTAATTTCAGTTCCCCCTGTTGCAAATTGGCGTAACAATATTTTGCCATCGTTGATAATTAGAGTCATGGGAGAATTAACATCGATAAATAATAACCATAATACACACGATCTATTTTCCCAATCCAGCATTATTAAACCCACATACCCACTTACAATATTACGTGAATAAATCGAGGATTATTAGATAGCAATTATTCGGTCGAGTAGTTCGAAATAATGAGCTAGTAAAAAAAAAAAAAAAAAAATAAGATGATTGAAATTTAGCAACAGAACAATTGTTTTAGCATTCGACTAGGATCAATGATTTATTGTCGTTTTACAGTTTATCGTAAAACGTTTGAGAAATCATGCGAATCCCCATAAACGATTATATGGGTAAGAGTGAGCACATCGATTTTCCATCTGGTTACACACAGCGTGTAAAACGCCTAGGGTTAGTAAAAGCGACTTGACAAAATTATTCTCCTAGGGCAAGGTTAGGTAACCCTAAACCATCTTTTAAGCATCGAGCGACTACAAATCCGACCAATCAGGCGTGACGTTGCCGATAAAACTCAATCGCGCGAAGATTCAATTTCACCGCGAGTCGCTACCCCTTTGTTTACACGAAAACGTCCTAGGCTACACGTTGGAAATAGGATTTTCTCGAATTAAACCACTTTGCAGTAATTGGCAAGACTAATAAAAAGAAATACTAAGTTTTATAGGGCAGTGCAGAGTACGGAGGCGCAATTGCGAAACAATAGACAGACATAATGGTAACGGCAGACAAGTGACCTGGGAATACCTATTGTTTCTCTCCTACTCCACTTGCCTTGCCTTAATACCACTCATAATGGCGAGCAGGGCCACAATACAAACAGTAAGTCATACACGCACGTATGTAAACACTACCGCCATCTTTTAGATCCATTCAAAAGCTGGCAATCCTCTCACCAACCGTCTTTACAATTTTCACTGATAATACTCTGAAATAAATAATTTCCCCACAAACCTCGCCATACACTTCCATCGCATCCAGCACGTAAAACAGATGAAAATAATTCTAACCTAAAACGATCATCCTTAAACTCCAAAAAAAATTCTCGTAAAGACAGCCGTCTCGATTCGCTTGGATGTTTATACCCATTATACTCGTCTATTCCAGTCGGAGTACTCGTGGATAAGCACCTACAGTATACACGGTACTTGCCAGTACTTAGTCTTGCTTATATTTTGAGGAAGTGCACGTTGTTAGTCTACGGTTCTCTCATTGGTTCTTTAAAATGCAAAACGTCTGACATAACGAACTACTACTAGCTCGGACGAGGCTGAAGATGCGCAGAGACGAACCCACCGACGTTATATCCATATACGTGGGAATATTTTTATTTGAACTAGGTCAGCCAACACTCGAGGCACTTTTATAACCGAGTACTTAAATCTCATCGCGAGAAAAGACGGTCCTACCCATCCGAGTTTATTACGTCTAGGACGTAGACGAGGCGAGAAACGCTAAATCGTTATATTCGATAGACCATTTCGACGAATCCTCATCCCTCCGCCACGAGCTTCGACCATCTACCCCCCCCCCCCCCTCTTTACGTACCATCGAATATTCTACGGCATATATCCAATTCTCATGATGAACGACGAATATCCAGGCAAATCCATTGTGCATTCGTATTCCCGGAAACTTATCGTAGACCACGGGATAGGAATATCCGGTTAGTAGGTATCAATATACGTATAAGTATATAGATATATGTATATTGAAGGGCGCAGAACGGAAACTAATGGCGACTGACTATTCTGTTCCGTGAGTACAGCATCGTTTCTCCTTATTTTCTATGTGATTTTGCACCTCGACTTCTTCCATAAGGAAATGATCTCGTACGAACCAGTAGAAATTGCTTTTCACCCAAATAATATCTGTTCCCCGTTATCTTCGCATATTGCTATGAAATCAATGGAGATGCTACCCCGACATTATAAGACATCCATGCTTTTACGTTATTGACCCAGATTCCTGATCCTCCTTCTCTTTCCTTCCAACCTACAGGATACTTTGTGTTTCTCGCCCGATATATATATATATATATATAGTATATGCATATCGAACCAGTAACCCCCATACCTTGGCTATATTACTCGAAGACATTCACGCTCAGTCTGACTGCTGGCTGGGGGTATGTATATTCGAGCGAAGTTAAATCAGGAATTTGTGGTAAATCCACCGAATCTCTCTCACGAAGGGTAAGGTAATTTAGCTGCTCTCGGTTTCCAATTATCTTCCGTTTAAATCTCACCGTCTAGCGGAAACGTATCGGTTTACATCCGGTTACCGGTTGCTCTACCGGAAAGGCAAATCGCCTGGTCTCCAGGAGCAAAAATAAGTAAAGTGAACATAACCGTCGTGTAGTTCACTTTGAGCCAAGAGGGTTAATTAAATTCATAGAGGATAAAAGAAATGAACAGAGAGTATAAAAAGAATGTGATGAGAAACCATGATAGAAAAAAAAAGAAAAAAGTAAATAAAATGACATAACAAGTATCACGTGCATTTAAAACATGTAGGAATCAAGGAGTGACTACCAGATCGATAAATCCACTCTACAAATGGACCACTGAGCGAGAAAGTTTACTTAAACGAAATTAAAAGAGATTTTCATCCACGTCGTGGCCGCTGCGAACCAGCTCATTTCAATGATGATATTTGGCTTGTTTATCTATTGCACCATCGAGGGAGCAAGCAAGATATAGTTTAACGAAGCGAGCAGAAGCCTCGAAGCGTTCGGATAAATAATTTTACAAGACGAAAATAACGATGCACCCAAGTAGATATACGGATGAGAATCTTGAATCGTAAGGACGGGATAAGGATGCCTCAGGGAGCCAGAGCGAGAAAGAGAAAGATGAAAATGTCGCAATAAGAGTAAATAGGGAAGACCAAGTTGACGACTGAAGCTTGCGAATGCTACGTCCGTAAAGGAAATCCTGAACGAGCTACCGGCTCCCTGAGTGACTATGGGGCACCGGCAATACTATATTCCTTTAGTTGTTGAGTACAGTGACGCTTCGAGTCCTGGATATTCCATGACGAGCCTACAGACGTACCCGTGCCCCATACCCATGCACTCATACGTCTGAAAGCATTTTGAAGCACTCGAATAACCCGAACGGTTATAGTGGATATTCCAGATCAATTTCCATGAGAAACATTTTTGACCGTGGGATTCGGTAGATTTCAGCGTTTATTGAAATTCGCCCAGAGGGCTAGAGAATGACAGACACAACGGATCCATAAAATGCTGTTGCAAAAGCCAGCGGCGTGTGCTCGATATCCCCATGGTATTCGCCAATCCCCTTTCGGCGGGTTTGCCGAGCGTGCGTCCTGCAAACCGTAATTGCCTTACGCCTAGAGCGAGAGAGAGAGAGAGAGAGAGAGAGAGAGAGTGAGTGAGAGAGAGAGAGAAAGAGAGAGAGAGAGAGAGAGAGAGGGGCAGGCCCTCTAGGCAGGCCTACAGGGTTCGAGAGTGAGAGAGAAGAAGATATAGAGAGAGAAAGTTAAATCAGTCGTTAAATCACACGGATGAGCAGACAGATATGGTATCCTGCGTTATGGCATGGATAACAGTCCTATATATGTGCGATCTAACTAGATACCCCGGTATCCGCTTTAATTTTTATTTCCATCTAATTCATATTCCCTTTTAATTCTTTTCTTTTATAAATAATAATTATTGCACGGCATGTACACGTTGTGTATCAATGGCGGTGCATCCTATTGATAACCGCTGGATTACCGAACTCCTAGCACTGATTCTGCCCAGTTGACTCGCTACACGTGTATACGATACATATGGTAGCGTATACATTATAAAATGTCGATTGCGTCAAAACGGATAACAGCGTGGGCAATCATAACCATCCGGAGCGGCGTCACTACTCTGCAAGTACCTACTCTGAACTATAGTAATAAAGAAGACATTTCGTTGGATTCTATTACCTAGTACGTACTATATGTCCGTGTGTCTGTATATATTTGCATATAGCGTACCGTATGCGAACTGTCGTTAGTGGAATGTCAGTGAGCTTTTGCCATAAGAGGAAACCGAGGATGGAATTCGCATTAGGAGGAAACCTTCATTAGGATGATCATAAACCCTGCATTTCGAATCAGAAACCAAGGAAATTTGTCTTACTTGAATCAAGACGGTAAACGTCATGACGTACAAGACGTGCTTCTATATACGAGTGGCGTTTCGAGTCTGGGTGTTAAGGGTAGAAAAATTGTGACGGCTGAAGGGAAAATCTTTCTACGTAGCAGAGTTTCTCTTCCTATAGTGATTTGCGACGTCACGATTCACTTCAAAGTTTTGTACCCGGCTGAAAAGTGTCTCAGAAAAAAAAGGGCTGAGGGGGGGGGCGAAAACAAGAAAAAATGTCCCAAGCTACGTCCAGATACGTGTCCAAGGTTTACGACAGTGTACGACCTGTCCAAGCTCAACAGGATAAAATAGCAGAACGTTTTTTAAGAAATTCTCGAACCTCTACTAAAACTACCCTTACCGTACAATTATACGTGACACACATAAAAGCAAGATAATAATTTCATAAGAGGAACAGAGGTTAGACACGCTCGTTCCATCTTCCGCTCTCCCTCCCCTCCCCCCTCCGCCGCTTGAAAATTGTTCATATTTATTACGTATACGTAGTCGTAAAAAATTACAAAAAGAGAAACAGTTCCGGTGAAAACGTTCAATGTGAAATTACAGTTGAAAAAGTAAGGCTGGTCTCGTTCTGTATCTCATTGGCAAGGAGCATGCACGAGGGAATAAGGATTGCTGGTATTCCTTTCTACGGCACAGCTGGGTATTGGAAACGCATCAGTTGTAAGACATTTTCTTGAAGCGTAAGGGATGCCAGGGAATCACCCTCCCCGCTACCTCGCCCCGCCGCTTCCTCAGGAAGAGTTGGCAGCACTGTATCTTCAGGACGGCGTAGCCACTGCGTCTTGTGACGGTAACGCCTAAACACTCGGTAAATAGTGGCGAGGGGGTGCAGCTACCCCTAGCCGGGAGACGGGCGAATAATGTTACCGCGCAAGCGAGACAAATGGCAAATCGATGCATCCTCCTAGGTACAACCGTAACGGTAGCGCGGTGCAAGTACGTCCGCTGTGCCGTTTCACCATAGCGACGCTTTCTCGTGACATACCGGGTGGCGTCTAATCAAATATATCAGATTCGGATACGCGTCTTCTGATAATAAATAAAAGGACGAATTTCAAGTACGTTACCGCATTATCTGTTAAAACATTTTCAAACTGGATGATACCTATGTGTGGTAGACGTTTTTTTTCCCAAGCGCTACTTGAAAGAGGATTTCCTGCGAGGAAAAGGGTGCTCGAGGGTATATCTGACGCAGGGTCAGTAAAGGGATTGGTACACGGAGTAGAAGTGATCGCCAGGGAAATTGAATCGGATACATCGAAATTCGGTGTCCCGACAAGAGAAAATGAGCCCAGTCAGCTCAGCGTTCTGGAACAGAAACACCAACACGAAACCATTTCAGAAGGATCGCAGGCACCGTTCTCGTTATGTATACAATCTATGTACAGAATATATAAGTACAGCCATATACAAGGCATTTAGATACGTCTTCTATGTACTACTCAATGTATACATACAAATCGGAATATCGTGTTAGACTCTCACATATTCGCGTGGGACACGGTAGCACTGCGCAGGAAATACAGAAACTCCGTGTAAGTCCGGGCAGCACATATATTTGCCTTTTGCACAATGTGAACTGATATATATATATATATATATTACAGTTTTTACTAGAGTGAATGCGTTCACAGAATCAAACTCCTGCCACTTTCCTTTACTACTTTTTCTACTTCTATTGTTTTTTTTTGGCGATGATTGAAACTTAAATAATGATATTTCTAAATTTTTAATATTTATTTTCTCGAGAACGCCGCAACCGATTTCATTCGGACAAATTGCATTTTGTTCTATTTTCAACGGAGAATATGGCAGTGCCCGTTGGGGAATAAGTCGTGGGACACCTTGTGTGTATATATATATATCTGTAGCCACCCGCGTCAGACACACCCATTTGATCCACGTACACATGCAGGTGCGCCATGAGAAATTCGACAGTTCATTCCTACGTTACCGATTAAGCTCATTCAACTCAAAGTTCAAGCAGCGCTGCGACTCGTACGTAGTGCAAACGTTTATCGTTGCGCACGTTCGCCCCAGGACCTTCGGAGTGGAAACGTACTTCGACGGTATTACACGAGCGTAAAAGTAGAGGAAGAAAAATACGCGACGACGAGCTCGATCCACACTTGAGAATAAGAATCGGTACAGGAAATAAAGGTAAAAGGACAATTTCAACAGCAGTGATTAAGATAACATTCTTACTGTTTTTCATTGCTGGAAGACATTGGCGTGTATACATATAGGTACGTATAACTTCTAGTGCTCCGCTCTATCGTGGCTCATGGGCTTCGACAATCGAACGCTTCTCGGCTTCTCGCGACTTCACGGAAACTGAGCTAAACGCTACATGAATTGATCCGTCAAACTTGGACACAATGGCGCCTATTCAGGTGGCTACGTGGCTTGAAAAGAAAGACTCACTGAGGGAGTATCGGCTGAGAGAACCTCGAAGAGGTGGATGCTGAGGGAAAAGAGCAGCGTGAAAACTTAAAGTCGACACACAATGGCTTTTTGCAAGGCCCTCGAGCCCAACGACGACAAGAGATAATACAGGATGTAAGGGATCCAGATCTAGGTATCTTACACTTTCCTATAGTAAAGCCAAAGCATCTCGATATATGTTATATATATATATATATATATATGCATATATACCTCATACTCATAAGTTGGTCTTAGCCATATTGTACATGTATGTCAACCCTCTTGACACACATATATATTATAAATCTACGATATAACAAAAGAGGGTTACACACCCCTTGCCGCAATCATTCTTCGAGAATGCATCACTTTGGATACCAATCTTCGCGACACTTCGAAGAAGCCGGGTCGGTATGAGTTATAGGGCGTCGCACCATTGTTAGACTGAACAATGAAAAGGTCGACGCTTTGAGAGTCGTCGAGTAAAATCATTTTTCTGAATTCATTCACAATTTGACTGTAATATCCAAGGATATGTTGCCCATTATCGTAACGGAATGACAAAAAATCTAGTGTCCCGTTACGTTACGTGATTCGTGGATCTTTTATTTTTTTATTATTTTTCTTTTTTTTCTTTATTTCACGTGTTTCTGGAATAAATCGTTATACCCTGGTACAGAGAAGAAGTAAAAAAAAAATAGTAGAATTACAGTTTCATCGGTTCAGTCGTGACTCGTACCAAAAACTGCTGGCATTTCCAGCTACAGGGTGGGAGGGGTCAGGGGGCAGGCGGAGCACCACGAGGCGCATACCAATTCGCGGTAAACATTTCCGCGCTTGGATTTATTTCAGGGCGGACAATTAGCGCGATATTTATGTGGCTGGTAAGCACGCCATCGTTTGCAGGCCAACGAGTCACGATCACGATCGCCACTCACGTGACACGTTTCGTTTCGTTTCGCGAAGCGACGGTCGTCGGAGGACTTTGCGCTTTGGTACACGTATACCAATATATATATATATAAAGGGGTTACCCGAGGCTTGTACTAAATGCGAGTATACACAAGTATATATGTATATACGTACGTTAACCTAGAAAGTACTTTTAATTTGTCAAAGAGTTACTTTTGCTATTTAATAAATAATATTTTTGTCAGAACATTCGCTATTACATACATCAATCGTATATCTGGAGTATGCACGTATACAGCAGGATACACGAATTTTATGAATCGTTATCGTTATTTAAATAAAATCAAAATTCCTTATCGCTAGGTACCTACTCAGGATAAGGTATACGGACTCTCTGACGGATTATCAAATTATATTGCTTATATTAATAACGCGCTAAATTGGACGTTCACCTATCGGAGATACGGTCAACCCCAACCCACCTGAACGTTTCGCTAGGAGACTATTGTTTCGAGAAATTATACTCATTAAAGTGGACAATGGATGAGAGAAGAGAAATGACGGGGAGTTGAGGGGATTGAAGCTTGTCCTCGAGTCGTTGCTATATATATAGTGTAATGTATAGTATATTTTGTACTGGTATTACAGCCGTTGTAATGGGTAGTGGGCTTGAAAGGGTTAACCTTCACTTGCGGTACGTGGATCTATAAGTGTCCAGGACGCGCATGCGGGTCCTGATGCCAGGCAAATAATTTCGTAAGCCACCCCCAAAGGGAGAGCCAGGGGGGTACGTGCACGCGCAGAGTAATTGATTTCGTGTAGTTATTGACCTAGGATACACTGTCACATATTATCATTGCTTAATACGTATCTTTCTAATGTTTATTTATCTATGCGAATGGTACTGAAAATGCACGTGAAATTAGAAATAAGATAGACGATAATAGCGAAAGGGGTCTCTGTGTTCATACTGACTAGTCTTGATTAAATCAGTCGTTAATTGTTTGGCTGCGGCTGCTAGTTAAATTAATCTTAACGGAAAAGGATCGTTGGATGATATAGAGAGAGGTGGGGAATAAAAGTCGAGCGGTGATAACAGATAAGATATCGGAGAGAGAAAAAGAGAGTAAAGCTATTATGCGGGGTTATTCAATATAAACGCATTAACCGAAGTAGGCTCTATCGTAGACATCAAGTGTAGAGCCTAACTTCAGGCTGGTGCGTTTCGACTCAATGATCCTGTATATTGGTATCCTGCCACCCTGATCAAAAGCTACGCTCTCGGGTTAATTCGTACGGTTGGCCAATGCTCTCGAAAAGATTTGTTATTGTTGAGTTGAGATCGAGGTGCTCGAATCTGCCGAGGAGAGACCGTCTCCACGTACCGGGTTGCCCAGGAGAGGAGAGTACCCGACGGAGACGTCTCCACGTGCCGGCAGAGGTCCGAGTGAGATACCGGCGCCCCGCTGGAGAATGGCAAAGGGCTGTAGAGCGGGTGGAGATTGAGTTTTTCATATGGTTAAGGGCAGGGCAGGAACACCCTGGTCCGAGTTAAGGACCTGATGCTCAGCTGTCGTCCGATGTCCTGGGGAAGCGGCCGTGGAGGATCTCCAAGAGTTGCGTACTGATTCTCTAAGGAACGCTCTCGATTTAGTTTAAAGGGACGACTCGAGGGAAAGGATAAGAGTTATCGGCTACAAGGATCTCGACCAATCAGAATGAGTAGTTCCCGAATTCGACTATTGTCAAGGCAGTCTGCCTTGGGACACCGATCGTGGTGCCTGGAGGTCACTCGCGCTCTCGTGCTATTTGTTCATAGTTTTTCTAGTTGTGTTTCTCGCTTGTGTAGTTCTCGCGATATCCAGAAACTCGTATAGATTTTCTGCGTGTGTTTCAGTGGTGCCGTGTTGTCCTGTAGTACAGTGCCCAGCCGACAGTTCTTTGGATGAAATTCTCGGCCTTCACGGATTAGCTGAACCGACTCCGGGGAGAACTCCTAATTATTAATTGGCGGAGGAATTTCGATTGTATAGCTCCGGCGCCGTTTGATAAGTTTTCGATCAATTGCTCTTTGTTTTCGACTTTTTTTTATCTGACGTTTACTTCGATCCTGTCTGCCTCAACGTAGCAGCGTGAGCGACCGTGCGGTTCCGTGACCGTTCGCGTCCGTTCGTGCATTCAGTTGCGTTTGCTGATTTTACGCGTCCCAGAAAATCGACAGGATCCGTTAAGTTGTCGTCCTTTCTGATAAGCTCCGTCAGAGTTATGGGTTTGGTGGAATTGAGATTTTTCCACCTCAACTTCCAGGTCATACCGGCTCGTCAGTTTCCGGTGAAAAAAGAACTGGCTGGCCTCCGTCTGGCACGAGGATACATGGACGAAGGGTGGACGGCCAAAGGTGACGTAGGTTAGTTCTCGGATTTTCGTTATCGATATCGAGTTAAGAAAATGCGTTACAGTGTATAGATAGCACGGAAATGTCCATATGGTAAAGACAAAGCCATTCCCCTTTAATTACATTTTTGGAAAATATTGAGTTACCATGTGAATGAGAGGGTGAGAGGAAAAGCTAGTGGGAGAAAGAGGGAGTCTTAGAAGAAGAGGAAGTAAGATACACAGAAAGTCAAAAGGAGTAAACTCTATGCCATGATAAGTTCAAATATAAAGGATCCTTTCTCTCAGCGTTCCAGTTGGTCCATCGCTTCTGTCGCAGACCTGGTAAACGACAAAATCACCAGAATTCCCATAATACACAAACTTCAAAAGCACAAGGCTTTTCCTAGTGTTCCGCTTGGTCTTTACTTTCTCCATACCGAGCAATAAGGTAATAGTATCCGTAGGATTTTCATATCCCAACAGACGTCTTACTGTCCTACCGAGACGACCTTTAGTGCAGCTTCCGATAGAGTGTAGTACCTGCAGATTGAATCTGGGCGGTACATACAGCCACTATAACTCGAGTATAAAGGCGCGTTTCAGCCCATAGTGTCTAGAATGGCGAAGAACGAAGAGGCAGGAAGTAGCGGGAGCAAAGAGAACGAAAGAACAAAAGGAAGGTTAAAACGAGTAGTGGCCGGTGAGAGCGTCAGTCCAGAGGAACCAGGTCAACGACATCCTTAAGAATATCGACAGAGTGAAGAGTCTCGAACGGGAACGGAATAACGTCACCGGACGTTATTCCGCGAAGTGCAGAAGAGCATTCTTGTGCGAATCGCGAGCTACAGAATTCCCATGGGATACAGTCAGTTTATGGTACTTAGGACGCTACCAGGTGAGGCTTGGTACTTGAGAACGAGGAACAGGGGAACGTAAGGGTAAGGGTCAACAGAGAGCTCAGCACGAGGAATGGCTCCAATGAGGCTTTCCCAATGAGCACTCATCTACCTGAGGCCAGTTGTCGTTGGACCTGGCTAAGATCTTCGCGATAGATAAAACTTAATCGCGTTGATAGATAATAGACTTTTCATTAAGGTCTTACCAGGCTGCGCTCACCCGTTCCCTCATAAAGAGGGGGCGGAATGATGGGAGGGGGGTGAAGGAGAAGAGGATGCCAAAAACCAAGAATAATTTAACAGTGTAAACTGCTTTTTATCCTATAAGCTGCCGACCCTCCGGACGGTTACGAGCTCTCACATTAAAAGCGCCACTCTGTAGGTATCGTTTAACTTTTGCCTTTGATACCCAACACCGTATAGCCTTTTTTTAACCCCTCGTCTCTCGACGGCACAGCTTAACTTTTCCAGAAGGAGAGGTCCCGTCGACTCCACACGTAGGCGATACGAGAAGCTCTATTGCCGTTACGTGTGACCCGTTGACGTGTGCGTATCCATCCTTTTCATGGCCTGTACCAGCTATTGATTCGCGGGAACCGAGCCATTCTATTTTTTCCTGCTCGGTTCCTTCCTTGCGAATTTTTGTGCGCTTCCTCCCGGTTTTTTCCACCGCCATTACCTCCCTCCATCACGACCTCGATATTTACGTGTATGCACGTATAGCCGTAGTTCTGGTTCGGAGAGTATCGCGAAATAGGTTAGACTTCTTTTTATACCACAAGGGTAATCAAGCGTTTATCTTCCTAAATCGTTCGAGCCATTATTCAATCGAATACAGATTTTTATTGAGCCCCGAATCGACCCGGAAGTCGAGGTCCTCTCCCTCGATGATCCTCAGGAGTCGCATTAAGACTCTTAACACACACTCTCTGTCTCTGATAATGGAGGACCCAGTTACAGGTAGAGGTCGGGCGTAGTGACTAAAGCACTTAACCCGTACCAAGGTGCGATTACCATGAGAGAAGGTCCGGACGATCGTTGAGGGTTGCCACGTGACCCGGGATAACTTAACATTTACCGTAGTTCGCTTCATTACACATCGAACGAAGTCGTTGCCAAAGTGAGTTTCAAATTGCGCGTTATGTATAATTAATTTTTTGCATTAATTTTTTTTTTTATTAAGACAATCAAGGAATTAGATCCCTTTTTCTCCGAGGGGATCAAAGTATTTACCTATCTCTCTATCTCCGTCTCTCTCTTTCTCCTAAAGTCTCTGTCCCTCTTGCTCTACCAGCAAGGAAGACGAACATTTCGCTTCCGGATAGCGTATGGAGCATTTCGTCGGGAATTCCATGAACGTTTTCTTAACCCCCTATTTCTTTCGGGACTGACGTCGGTGTAATGTTCTGCGCTCGCTCGCCGGATGGCAACCATCCAGAAAGAAAATGTAGATGATACCAAGTTTACTTTGGCCCGCGTCTAGGCGATTTCACGACAAATCGCATATACTACAGTCTACATGTCACACAAGTGCTATATATGCACGCGCTATCGGAAACTCCACGAGATCTAATTAACACGGCAGCCAATTACCAATATAAGGCATAATGTAACCTATTCCTGGAACGATGATATTAGCGGCCAGACTACGATACAGTGGCTGTAATTAAACCGATTAAATTCCGACACATTTCATTATTCGTACAGAACCCGAGTGACTGCAGCGAGAAGCATCGTTACACTAATGACGGATTGTTAGTACCACGAATGTCAATATCGTACTCGTTAAAATTTTTTGTTTGCATGTGGCCATTTTTTTATTCGTCATCATCACGAGCTACATAATAGCGCCACATCGAGAGTGGCTCCTCGTCGAAGCACGAAAGATTCGGAGGGGGGGGGGGGGGTGGCTGAGAGGAGAATAAAAATTAGGAACATTAGAAGAGCACCGTGAAATTTTCCATTGCCCTGACCGAATTAGAAACCATAAAGGCAAGCGAGGTCGACGGAAGTTGGGGTTGGGCCACCACGGTTAAAGCATCTTTCAAAGTACATCGCTCGAGGGTTACGGCAGCCAGGGTGCCACCCGCTACACGGCTTCACTCATCGTCCCGCATTTCCTCCCCGAATCCTCCTTATCCGAGACATTATCATAATGCTATCGCGTGTTACGTGACAGGAAAGATGTATTATTTCCCAGGCGTTCTAGTTTCCGATCTACGTTGAAATTATTGCATCCGCTGTTAAGACCGACGTAAATTGCTGCTATTTTCCAAAAAAAAAAAATAAAAGAAAATAAAAGAAAAAACGACGTTTGACCTACAACCGAGAATATAAAGGATAAAGTGGATCGAGAAACGTAGCTTCCGGAATGAGCTTCTTTTTGAGGCAATCGTCGAAAGACACCGGAACAAGATATCCCCGGGAGTGCAGAGTGTTTATCGATAAAAACATTTAAGAAATTAAAAAAAAACGGTAAAAACAAAATTAGAGAGATGGCTTCCCCGAAAGACCCTTGGAGATAAGTGTTAAAATCGTAGCGACCTGTACTGGCGGACCGAGAGAATTGGACGACAGGGTGCGGGTCGGTTGGCCAGGAGCCAGACGACACAGGTTTCTTCTTTCCCTGGCAAGTCCAAGTAATAATCCTAACTTGCAGGGTTAGTTTGGGCTTAATTAGAACAGGGGTTAGCGGCTCGCTGGTTATAGTTACATATCCACTATTGGATACCGTAGGCCACTTACCTTACCCCTCGACTTCCAGTTATCCAGCAGTACCTACGCGTATATAGATGACTTCCCACCAACCTCCTGCCAAGATGATAATTAAACCAAATCGTTGAGCTGTTTCTAAACTCCACCTCATACTGCATCCAACGAATTACCATTTTACCTCGTCAATCCTATTTATATCTGATTCCCTCTTTGAACGTGCTCAACGCGATACTTTAATATCGTACAAACGTCTTTTAAAATTTTCGTCACGGAATTACTTTCAGTCGCAGAATCCGCCATCCCCCTACTCGTCACTATTCCCGTTATACCAATTCGCATCGAAAGTTCTTATCCGGAGAAATCTTCTGGCAATTCTCGTAGGTCGACAGGGCCAATCCAACTTTATTCGGCTCGTTAATAACCTGCTGTATTAACCGTCATGAAATTTCGGACTCCTGGAATCTAAGGGTCGACGGTTATCAGAGACCTATAGGGAAGCCAGTCACTGTTCTGCAAATGCGCCAACACCTTCTCTCAGAGACCTCTCTAGACCCTGAACTGTCTCTATTCTCTCCCAGCTCAAGCTCTCTCCTCATTTAACGATGAAAGGGTACCAGCGACTAAAGAAGCCCTCGGTCGCTCTTCTTTTGTCACTCTCGACGCTCGACGACCGTAGAGAAAGAGAAAGCCGGGGTAGGCGTGTTACTTGCAATTCGAGGACAATGCTTCAACGAGTTTTTCGAAGCTGGTAACTAAGATGGGAATTCATTGAGAAAAAATCAACCGGCACTTATACAGGAGTAAAATATATTTGTCGTAGCTTCGATTCGTTAAAGCGAGAGAGTAAAGTCTGGTTTCGCAAACCATTCCGGAGTTAATCCCATCCGATAAAACTGTCCGGTACTTTGCTGATGTAAAGAGGGTAAGGTTGGATATGGAGGACGGGTTACTGGCCCGATATCGTCAGGATACAGCGTAAAGATTAGCCTGGTATACGGATACAAAGCGAAACCCCAAGAGCCGGAGCGGCATTTCTTAGCGATAAAAGGAAACCGACTGGCCACTTTCAGGAACTGTACCGCAGCGTCAAGGAACTTTTGTCACGCCCCAAAGCGTCACGACGACGTCCTGTCGTCTTTCTTCTCACTCTATATCTATATATGTTTACTACTGTGTACGTATACATATATATAATTCCAACGTGTAGATACCCAGACTCGCTAACGCCGTATTTTATGCAACCCATCTATACATGTATCTATTCATCTTTACGCTCCTCCTTAATGGCCATGAATCCTGTAGCTGTTATCCTAGCACCTATGACCCAGCATTAAATTGAAAAAAAAAAATCTCAAGAAAAAACGTATAACCCCGTTTGGAAACGCTTTCGGAATTCACCTCGAATACGTTTCCCATTCTTTTCCACTCTTTCTTCGTCTCTTTTGAATAGCACGCTCATGTACTTCGCGTATAGGAACTGGCAAAACTGCTCGACTGTAAAGTTCGCGGAGGCACGCCGCGCGGCTTTACGGAAATAAGAGGAGCTGACGGAAAAAGAGGACTGCGATAGGTGAGAACTCGAAGATTCAAGTGCACGAGCAATCTACGCGTTAAGGAGATTAGATAAATTTTGAAATTTGAATTTCAATAATTTTTTTACGATACTGTCACGTATATCAAATTTTTTCAAATGGTTATCGAACACCTACTCTACCGTTTTCTACGAGCCTTAGAAATATATCCCAACAAGCAGATAAGAACGAACCAGTCATTAGGCCCTGTTAGCCCACCTCACTTATCGACGGACCAGTAACGGTTGAGTACGAGTGCATCTCTGGTACCACTTTGCACTGATATCTAATCACACACTTTATGGCGACGACTTGCATCGGTTTCTCGGCTGATTTGCGTGCCCGTTTGTAGCCGCCCAGAATTGCCAAGGCTAAAATCTGGTTGAGGTTTCAGCGCGAGAGACGATAGGATCGACTATCGATTTCTGTCCGTTGCACATGTGTCAGTGCACATATGAATTTCTGCATATGCGTCGCATGAGTCCAATCCAAGTATTTCATGTTTACGTATCTCTTGCACGACCTTATAAAGCACAATTTTTCAAACGTCATTTTGCAACTAAGGACTGTTCCGAATAACTAACCTGAACCGGAAGTGTTACCAGGTCGATCGGTCGTTTATCTTATTAAAGACATTATGCGAACAGGAAGAGATGAGGGTATAAGTAAGACAGTGAGATCGTGGGGGTTGAAAAATTCAATAGCGTCTATGTGCCGTCCAACTGGAGATTCTTTAGTCCTCCCCCCCCCCCCCCTTTACCATCAACTTCCTCCTCAACTAGTAAAAGGCCTCTCTGACTTCTTCCTTTTACTCTTGGCCCTCTTTAAAAGCATCCCCAAGACACGGATATGACGTTGTCGCGGTAGCTGCACACTTTTCTCCCCCTAGAATATCACTGGTAGACGAGTTTTGCCCTCTCTGGCTACATTCGCTCGTTCTTTCTCCTTTCTCTTCGTCGTGTTTTTACGGCATGAAACGCACCGTACATATATACACACATATATATAACATACACTATATATTTTCTATCTCTGCCAAGGATACCAAATATATATATACATAGACCATGACTCTTTTCTACGAATGCTCTTTCAGTCGGTGAACAAGAAGGTAATACGAGTAGGTATGTATACCTAAAGTGAAGAATGTCTTTGAAGGATAATCGTGATTCTCTCATTAAAAAGAAAAACCAAGATAAAGCCCATATACGATATTTGGGATTTAATCTTCCTTCCTTCCTCCATTCGCCATTAAAATAAATACACGAGAATCAATGTTCTCTCGCGCACGCGGTTACATACGGATACTTACAGTAGCATCGATCGTGAAATGAAATTGTTTGCAAACTAATCTGCCCTCGTGCCAGCTGAGCATAGCATAGGTACCAGCGGTATGGAGAGTCCGGATAGTAATACGCGGCCGCAGGGAATGCTGGGTACGGGGAATCAGGGTACCGAGATCGTACCGTCGCACCGCGTGGATGGGACTGCACAATTAAAACGTACTATCCCGTAACCACGTGTACGCGTGTTACATCCGTTTGGCGCAGGTACAGAATCCAATGTGGGATACGTTCCTAGGTTACCTGTAGCGTTAATTACTAACGGTACGAGTGGCAACTTATTGAAATATACGTTTTAGTATAAGGGTTACGATACGTCTGTGACAGGGTTGAAATTATTGAATTTCAATTTTGAAGGTGGTCAGGTTCTTGATTATACGTCAAATAAGCTTATAGGATACTGTTTGGGTATACCCTCTTCTAGGTATATGTATATGTATATTATTATACAGAAGCTATGGGGTAATATACGTACTAGTCCCCACTATATTTGCAAGGGGGCTCAAGGATTGTAAAAGAGGGAATCTCGTGAGTTTTCATCATTTCGGTCTGCAAGCGAAGCTGCCACTGTCTCTCGCTACCGTTTCGCATTATGATTCTCATATTCTTGGGAAAAGGCTGGGACCGAGAGGAGGATACGCCAGACCCATATTCCGAGGTAGGATATAAGGCGAAGAGGATGATATGACGCGAACGAGAAGAATACCACGCGATTCGCTTTATATGGCTAATCTCTGAGCCTACCTTCGACATCTAACCTGAGTTCCTTTGAATTCTGTATTTACACTCGCAATCTTCGAATTCTCTAACAGCGTTGGATGGCCGATGATGAAAGTTCTGTTTGGCACGAAGATTCATTCTCCGTATATCAGAGAGGTTTCTATGGTGGTTGTATATAGTATACACGTTATTAGGGGGATAAGCCTTGGGATGATAATAACTCAAACGTAAGATGTAGCTATGGTGAACGAATATACTTTCTAAGTCTTTGAGAGATACGTTAAGCCGCTCCGAAAGGAATTTGATGATCGGAAAAATTGAAAGTTAATCTAAAAATTCGAGATTTTATGGATTTTCTTAGTAGTCAAGAAACGCAAGTTTTATTTTATTGTTGTATTTTTAACAAACACCATTAATCATCGTTAACGCGAACCCACGTAAATTTTAAACCACGCGCCTAATACATTTTTCTATACTTGTATTGTAATCTAGGTATTGAAATCTAATGGTAATTTTTATTGATAATAGAACTATAATATTTGTAATTATTCATCTTAACGAGTAAGGCTAGATCTCATTGTGCCTGTGTACCGAACAATGGTCTATGGTGCATAATGTACGTATACCTAGTTACCTAGGCCTAATTACTATTAACATTAATTACAGACCCTCGTCTCGAGACTTTAACGACCCGTCGGGTAAACAATCATCCCTAAGCAGACTATAGTTACCACGTTGAGTTAATGATAAGGGAGATGACTCTGATAAGATGCCTGAAGTATGCATAGAAAATCTTCAGCATCCTTTCCTCGGTTCGAGAAAAGAATACGGAAAATACCCTTTAATCCGAAACTTTCGATTTAATCGCTTCGCTCGAGAAAAAAAAACACAGCAAGTTGTAAATGACATCTGACGCCTGCACGTAATCAAAAAAAAGGAGCGTAGACAGCGACGAGGGCTTTTAATAGCCAATGGGTAAATTTTGAATCGGTAGGAAGGAGAAACTTTTTAAAACCCTTAACCTCATTCAGCGCGTTACTAAACTCACTAACAAACTAACCGGCGCACTCGAAAGTAGCTTCGTCGCCGTCTTAACCCCATGGAGACTTAACAAGGCGCACTGGAGTGCTCTAAATTGTAGCTTCACCTGCATGAGCGTGTCTTCGAACTTGCCACGGTCTGACTCTCTCTCTACCTTTCCAGTGGTTCTGCTCGCGCCGACAGGCTGGTAGGTAGATCGGGCGTCGGAGCAAAACGCGACAGGGTCTACCTCGGTTGTAGGTAAGGAAAAAACAAAAACCAGCCAAAGTATATGGAATATGACTGAGGCCAGTGTTGAAACGTAGTTTGACACCGGCGCATCTGGCTGACGCAATTCGCATTCCTCTTGATGACGTTGACGCTACGTGTCTCCGACCTAAACTATAGCAGGCACCCGGTATGCCAACGGCAGGGTCCCTGGTATCGCCGGTACCTTAGCCGAGCGTACTTTTAATAGGCTACTTCACTATGCACTCCAGCTGGATGAAGTTCCAGACCCCTACAGTACTGGGGAAGAACACTGCTGTACCACCCGGTCCCGAATGCAACGCAGGCATAAATCCTGATAATCACAATCCTCTTTACGAGTCATTACCGTCCTTCGTATTCCCTCTATTAATTTTGCTTCCTCTTAAAAAGTAGAGGCGGATCAACCTTTGCGAATTATATCGAGCGTATTTCCCATGATCCTACCATTGTGATGCTCATTCCTGGCAAAGTCCTTGGAACAGTTTCTGACATATGGTATATACATACATATATGTAATATAGGTACGCAGATAGCTCGCCATATTGCTGATCCACAGGTGAGAGAGGTCGTTTTCATCCTACGACCGTCAGGCGTAGCATGCAAGTGTTCCCCGAGAATATATTCAGAGGTTATAAGGGTAAGAGATGCTCGAAAACGTATGTAGCTTGTGGCGGGGCCAACTAAGGCTTGTGGTGCTTTCAATTTCCTCCATTTAGCCCTTAATGAAGGGCTGCTCGAGGTTCACAACGGGTAGGCTGCTACGCGGCAACGAGGGACGACGTCGAAGAAAGCCCTTGACGCTCAGCTAACCCCTTTGACCCCTTCGTACCTTCGTACCCTGTAGTAAAAGGCAGTTGCCGTCACTGCTGTGACGTCACACGGCAGAACTTATCTAATATACCCGACCCACCAACGCATGGAAGACAATTCCTTTGCCCTTCGTCTCTGCTTTCTCTCAACCCGAAAATCCTTGTATTCTAGATACTGCACGAGTCTAAACGTACGGCCAACTTATAACTGCAGTCCTTACGTTACGCGGTTGGGAAGTCACTATGTTATGTATTACGGGCATTACCACTGACGGCAGGCAGTTCGTTAGCCCGTTATGATTGGACGACATGGGTCGAGCGCGGTTTGTACTTAACCTCAGCACGTCTCTGGAGCCTTACTTAGGACTCTTCTCTTGTTTAACCTTCGGCTTAATTACTCCCTGTGTAGATGGGTTCGAGTTTGGTCATTCAACCAGGTTACGTAAGGCTTATTAACACTATGCTAAAAAGGCTCGGATAAAAGGCGAAGCGACTCTCGAAGAATATCATTCGGGATAGGCTAAAAATTATTATCAGGGTTCAGTGAATTTTGTATTATTATTGGTAATGCTGAGTTTCTTAAAAAAAAATAATAATAATAATAATAAAGGTGGATCTACGCATGCGGTAGGGAACTGAATGATTTTCGAATTTTTCAAACAGGAACAGAATGAAATTTTGATAATCTTTATAGGGGATGGTAACCAGTCGGTAAGTGAATTCGGGGGGTGTTGATTGAGTCTAAGTAAGGGATCAGTAAAAGTAAACGTCTTGTTTGTGCTCGAACAACTAGGATATTGAGAAGTTAATCAAGTGACTTTTAACGGGCCACGTGATCACGCACACGCAATTTATAAATAGGGGACGTCGTTCGCGAATCCAAGTATCCCGCGAACTAACTGAGAAGGATATGAACTCCCTACAGACGTGGCATCAAATTACAACGTCAGATTACTGGAATTTCCCGGATCATCAAACAACCCAGCTAATACCTGGGGGCTCATCGTGCAGGGCCTTCCCGCCCCGAAAATAATCTAAATCTCACCCTTTCGAGACTCAAGGGGTCAAATTTCCTCCGCTAGTCGGTGCCAGGCGTCAAAGTGGTGAGTGAAGAGGTACGGTCGGGCGTCGTCTGCTTCATTTGGTCCTGATATGAAGGTTTCCCCTTAAGCCACATTTATACACCCCCAAAACTTCTATTAATCCGACAATGAGTTATCGATGAATTTCATCCCTTATAATACCGGACCGTTTCTATCCACGGTATAACTTCAACGCGTTATACGCTTTTGGCTTCCCCCCCCCCCTACCCTCCCTTCTTTTATACATCCAATCAACCGACATTATCTTTCGTGCAATTTTATCAGTGTAAATTGTACAGTCGTCGTATTAACGATACGCACCGAAAAAACGTGCGAATGCAAATGGCTGACGCACCACAGCTCATACGTGATCCTGAGTCCCCAGTTGAAATCACGTCAGGGTGAAGAGAGGTGAAGTTATAATGAGAATAAGCTCTCAGATATTCTGAGCTGCATTCCTGCGCAGAATTATTATTATCGTCGTTATTATAGAGTACGTGTTCTCGAAAGACGTTCAATTTCGGTTTCACTACGGCTCCAGAGACAAAAGACAAACCGACGGAAACCTGGCAGACGTTTGTCATTAAAATGGAGCGGAAACCAGGCCTAAAGTAGAGACGGAACTCCGTCTGATGAGGTAACACTGGGTATGGGAGAAGAAAGAACATTGTCGGGAATGAAAGTGGTGGCCCGTAAGGGGTGCGACGAGGGATGAGATTTAATAAAAGATTGGCCTATGCCTGTAGGTCACGACGTACCTATTCTAACCCAGAACGCTTGTACGCAAGGGATACGGGCTTCTTATGTCACAGGGTTAAGGGTGCTTTTTCCTTGCGAATTGTTTTCGAGCTCGTCATCGCCCTAGGGGGTTTCCGATCAGGACTTTCTCAACGAGGATCAGTGCTAGGGAGTTTCCGTAAAAAAAAAAAAACCAAATCTTAAGTCCACACGAGAGCCCAGAAATACCGTAGGCGAATCCCTAATCCGCAAAAGCTAGGAAGAGCTTCAAAGTAGTTCTCTACGTCATTCGTTACGTCACTTTAAGGTAAAACTCTGTCGCACCGTTACGTAACGTAATATTACCCTGATGTGCAACTCGAGCCTAAACTACTTAACGCGGGCTTTAAGTATATGTATACCTACGTATAGAATGAAGAGTACTTGAGGATTTTCTCTGTGAAGAATTTTTTTCTCTTTTTTCTTTCGACGATTACGTTCTCGGTTAACAGTACACGAATAGTCTGTAATCCTTCATGCTCCGATACCGCTCTTTAAATCAGTTATCCCATCGAATGTTTGGATTACTGATGTAAACCTTGTCTCTCTCTTCTCTGATTTATTAAACGCCCCCCCCCCTCCCTCTCTTTTCACTGACGAACTCAATCGCTGCTTTATTGTTTCGATTCTATCGACTGAAAATATCTAGGAAGTCAGCCGGAAATAAACTACTTTGACGTATTAGCTAAACTTACAGATTTGCGGATACTTCCGATCGCATTGAAGTAATCCAGCCTAAGAGCAATTTGTATCTGTTCGCATGAGAATATTTGACAGAATTAAAGAATGCAGCATCACTGTCCTAACGAGGTGCCGCGTGAATTCTTCCACTCGAGGAAACATCCCGCCCGCGAAACCCACCAAGAAGATTTCATTAAGCGAGCCTTTACCCGTTTCATATCTGCACGGAGATAATAGAGCTCCAGCGTAGCGAGAAAAATGTCAGTCGCTCGACTCGAGTGTAATCTTTGGTGAAAAATATTACCAACCAAGCCAGAAGAATACTTGACCCCCAGCTGTAATCTTCCCGGGAAGAAAAATGTCATATTAGCCCAAAGCATACAGCAAACAATGAATTCGCTTGTCAAGTAGAATTTTAGGCACGGATACTTAAGATTATAGATGGTTGTATTAAAAAAAGAAACTAGATAAGAAAAAAATATAGTAAAAGTCCCTAGGCTGGTACCAGACTGTAATCCAAAGTACTGCTGCGCCATAAACGCGTCTGTACTCGCACCTTCACAATCCTTCGCACGTGTCCCGCGAGCGTTTTAAGCACGGAGAAGGCGCGGCGCGCGATTGTCACGAACCTCGTCAACGTTCTCTTTTTTACTTTCTTTCAACGTGCGAGCATTCCATTCTCCGTGCGAGTGAAAGCATACCGCGTGCATCGTCGAGATGAGGTGTACAAATGGTATGCATTTCAAACACTCTCGCGTGTGCTCGCGCTAATGCTCTCGTCCCTTTTCCTACTTTCGTCTCTTTTCTCGGGGGCTGCTTTTTTTCACTGCTTTTTTGCCCCTCTCATACGTTCTTTATACCGTAGCTACTTTTCCCGTCTCATCCCGGAGGCTCTACGGAGGCACGCTTCCTGCAAAGTGGGGAACGTGTCGAAGGTGCCAGCTCCGTAAGATTAATCCTCGGCAATGTAGAGAGCCGCGCATCGTATTAATGACGTCTTCAAAAGTTGACTCGACTAAGCTTGCACGTAAGTTTCGAGGATCGACTGGATGATCGTGATAACGATAACGATGACGATCGTGCAATTTTTTTTCTCAATACCAAAATCGGAGTAAAGGAGAACGTAAAGATTCCAAGGGGAGACGTTATGGACGCGTGGCAAACGGTCGTAAGGGCGGGGAGGAGGTCATTCCGGCAGTAGTTGCAGGTGTATTATAGCGAGGTCGTAATTTGATTAGGGAAATTCACCGATAATTTATTGAACCCGGGGCAAAAAGTGGATTAGGGTTCGCGCGGGGAATTTGAAAAGAGCGTCAGCGCCTTCGGCAGCGGAATATTCAAAAGGTAAATTGATATAACGAAAAGCTTTCAACGTTGTACTGCCTTAAGTAGCAGGTACCGAGGTCGTACGGAGAGGAGATTACTCCAGGAGAGTTTGAAGCGTCCCGGTAAATCTTGAGTCTTGAAAATTTTTCATTAGATGAACTAGACATCTATCAGCCTCGAATACTTGTCTACGGTCGAATCTAATTTAGCGGGGAATTTGGGGCAATTCAAACCCGCTGGTCAAGCCGTGACTGTTCTACCCGTTTACACTGGCTTGTATACGTATAGCTACGCCGCAAAACTGATTAAAGTACTATTTCCGTGAGCGGATGACAGAGGCGAGCGAGTACCAGTGGAAATGGGAGGTCTCCGTGCAGGGTAGGTATAGGTGGGTAGGTACCTACCCCTAGCGAATCACGCAAACAGAAGCTCGGAGAATATTTGAAGCGTGGCCTCTCTGGATCAATATACAGTGAAGCTGAATGGCGTGAAGGTAAAAGGGGTGCGGGACCCGAGATGTAGGAGGGTCGTTGGAGGAAGAAAGAGGAATAAATAAGAAAAAGAAAAAAGTGAGAAAACGAGAGATCGTCATGTACTGGGTGGGAGCAGAGCGGGTCTCATTAAAGGTTTTACGAGAATTTCATGAGTAGGCGCGACTTCTGTCCACCCACCTTTCTACTGCTACCCTTCTTACCGAAGACCTTCATCCATCTCTCGTTCAGCGAAACAAAGAGCAACAAGCGCGAAATGACCAAGGAGAAATAGGGGTTAAATTGCGAGCCACCCCAACTACCTGATACGTAGTGCATAATGCGCCTGATGCCTGAGAATGGTTGCGCGAGGGAAATTTATTAAAAGTGCATTCATTGTCGCGATTTCTGCTTACGGGGCAGAAATGGGGTGCTTCGTACGTACCTACTAGTCGGCACTTGAATTCTGATGGGGTAGATATAAGGGTGAGAGGTAGGTGATGTAGGGTCTTTACATATGTATATATGTATATAGGTGAAGTCGAACCCTGTATAGGCAAAGAGTATAGGCACAAGTGGTAGTAGGAACTTTGTCGTGAGGGTGTGTGGGGGTATAAAGGAGAGTCTGGCAGGCAGACTAATCGCATCTAATGAGCCGCACCCCGTCAGCGGAGATTAAACCCACCCGTTACACCTAGCTAAGTGGCTGCGTCATCGTTGCCGCGCTCAAAAATTTTTCAGATAAGTTCAGCGCTGACTGCGTAACACCTATAGCCCTATGCTGCTGACTGAACTTGGATCTCCACGATTAACGTGGCAGCTATTTAGTTCATGAAAGCTACCCCCCCCCCCCCTCGTCCCCCTCACCCGTTATCGGTATACGTCATAACAGATAACACTGCGAGACCGAGGTGCCATTCTTCTCGAATAGTCTGAAACTGAAGATTTCGAAAATGATAAAAGTCAATTTATGTGTCCCTTTTACTTTTCTTCATTTTTTTTGTCTCCCTCTATATCGCATGCTCCACTCATCTTCCACCCTTAACGGAGAGGTACTAGCAGTCGCGAAACAAGTGGGATCCTCTCGCTGGTAGCTGCTTCCTCGGTAGTCCAATAAATCCTACAGTCCCCAAGGATCGATATCTATCTATACAGCGAATGGTAGGTAAGACTGATAGAAAGAAAAGAGAAAAAAATAACAGGTATATAACGAGGACTGATGTAAGGGTATAAATAAATTGCCTAACCACCGGACGGAGGCTGGAGTCAGTGTATAAGGGAGTCACGCGGTTAAAAAAATCGAAAGCGTCGATCCAAACCCGGACCTACGCCATTACAGGTATAGTATAGCCACATCATAACAGTTTTCCCAACTTACCTAGTTCGCTTACGTCTTAACGACAGAACCGCAGGTTCAACACGTTACGTACGGACGACTGATAAGAGTCTGACCATTGCGGCCACTTTTCCCTCTTTCCTTTACAGAAGGTCGTATACAAGTGCGTGTATGTCGCAACAAGAGGGGTTGTGCTTTTATGTAGCTTAATGGTCTTCTGTACTGCTACTCCTGCTTTCTCTTCATCCCCTAAAAGCGCCTAACGAAAAACCAGCAAACCCCCGAGGTCCGGAACACATAGGGGAAAGAGGGGGAGAAGGGATAGAGGGGGCAAGTGGGAGGGATGACGGATAATAACCCTGTTAAAAGGAAAGCGACGCCATTCCCGACCTTTTATTTCGGATTTTACACTGCACCATTGACATTAACCCTTTTGATATTATGACCCCCAGAATGTCGACTACTCCTGAGCCGTTTAAAGGTTCAGACCTATACGTATAGGTATTCCCGCTAGGCGAATGCCCTTGCAGGAAATAACGTTACGACAGTAGACGTGAATTTCACCCCCCCCCCCCCCCTTACTCTTCCACCTTCCTAACTCACCCCCTCTTAAGCGTACAGAGGTACCCGGTCTACTTCTCTGCTCGTCTGCTTCGGGTCCTCGATCCTTGCATAGGTATTGTACCAACCCCTCGACGACGTCTCCACCAAAACTCACGATTCAACAGCAAACTCGATTCGTCATCGCGTTAACTTTTCGCGTCTCCCGACGCCCGGAAGAATGGCGAGCGTCGTAGTCGACGTCAACGTCGTCGTCTCGAGTAGGTACGCGGATGCACGTGACGACCGACCCCGACGATTACTCCGAGAATTAAAGCCAAATGAACGACGGCGTAGTAGAAGGGTGAAACGGAAGGGTGAAAGCTACTAAGGAAATACGTCTAATAATCGGGGGAGGGGGTTGGAGGGGTGCAGCGACGGGGGTAGAAGAAACGCCCAAGGTAAACGCACCCCAGCGACCCTTAACCTAATGGAGAACCGGAAAGTACTTCGCAGTCATCCTAGGCCAGCGATAAAATACAATTACGTGAATCCTCGAGCGTCCACGAGATGGAGGAAGCGGCGGTGGCCAACGGGAGCGCACGAAGGATACTACGATATACATATATGTATACACGTGGTATAGCACATAGCGACCAGACCAAGGGAGGATTACGTAGTTTACGATGCCATATAGCTCACCCACTGAGATATGAATACGAACCTTGTGATCTTGTCCATATACCTATACGTATACGTAATATATAACCCATGAACGCTTATTATTGCCCCCTGAGCCACATGATCCGTGCCTATACTACATTCCGGGATCATAACTCATGAGTTTTGGGACTGTATACTTAGTCCTCTGTGTTTTCGTTTATCAGATACTAATTGCAATTATTGCTCTCTCTGTCCCTTCGATAGTAACTACCACGTATAGTCAGAGGGCCTTAGCTGCGGATACAAAATTAGAACAGTCCCTGTAGCAGATTTTTCTATAATGCATTGCCTATATGTAAACGAGTATTGACGATCAATAACCTAACCTTCAATATTTTCTTACAAACCAACATCGCGATATCGTATATCCACGATATAAGAAATACAGAAAATGCACCCCAAGTTAAAATGGCCGACGGTGAATTTCATGCGATGTAACGCACCGTGTTTGCCGTGCACTGTAACCGGTTCGTCGCGAAAGTCAATAGTTCTCAAAGGTACCACACAGGCGGCGCATTGTGCATGCTAAAAAAGTTAGGCAAGGTTCGCGAAGGACGGTACGCGAAGGGGTTGAATAGCGAAGCTGAGTTGTACCGGGTAGGTAAAGGGGTGAAGGAGAGAATGTCGCAGACGGAGTAGGGGGCAAATAGTTACGACAGAGAGAGAGAGAGAGAGAGAGAGAGAGAGAGAGAGAGAGAGAGAGAGAGAGACACCCTTTAGGATAAGCGAAAGACATATATGTATATGCGTTATAGACATACATACATATATACATGCCTCATCATGCATATGTATGTACATGCACGCGCTTTACATAATATCTTTGCCATTGTAAAATGCAAAATGCGATATAGGAAGGCGTCGCGACGCAGCAAGCTGAGCCAGCTTTTCCTTGGGGCGGGTTCGCACTCGGGGCGAGTATCTCGAACTTCGAGTGGAAGTTTTTGTCTTCTCATGTAATTCGACCCTACACACCGCGATTGAGGACCTAAGTACATATTTTCGTATTCCACGGAAAAGCCGCCTATCCTCTTTGACGCCCGAGATATAATGTATACGTAAGGTATATGTGTCTATCTATACCGACACCCTCGCGAATCCTTTCGCAGTGGTTACGAGCACGTCGCGCGGGACGCCACGATTATTTCGAACCCGTGCCGCCTCGTTATTACTCGCTCGTGAGCAGATAATACCCAGCCTATTTTCACTCTGTATATCGTATTCCATCCTATCCAGCCGTTTCGTATCCCTCCTGCCGCATATCCCATATTATATAAAGTGGAGTAAAAAAAAAAACAGTATTTCGTTTCGATATCGAGTCTCCGATTTATCAATTTTTCATAATGTATCCACGCGATGCGCCGACATCTGTAGGTGTATTGAAATCTAGTCTAATACCAGTGAGACTTTTGATTTGCGAATTTCAGATTCATCTGCTGGGATTTTGCTTTCAACCAATATTACTCGTTGCCTTGCATTGCGATTGTACTATGTATTTATGTTACATGTAGATGCATTGAGCCGTGGATAAGATGGATACGTTATTACATAATTTGGACGATAATCTAAGGAATGGTGAGAAAAGGTTGATTTTTCATTAAAATTTTCGAGTGTTAAAAAACCACTCCACTTCATCGAAGGGTCGTTTGACAGCCGTCAAACGTGACTTGTGCACTTCTTGCGTGTAACCCTGTATCGCTGTCCGAAGATTCCAAAGCTTTTATCCCCCAGGAAACCGTACGAGGAAGTTAAGGGCTAATCCCAATTATATTATGTTGGCAAGGATGAAATTTGTAGTTATCAACCAACTTTGCCTTTTTTTTCTACAAATTTTATCCTTGACGACCTGATTGTTATACTCACTGAGTTGCGCCTAAACCGGCAGTGCTTAGGTAATACTCGATTCTCCATATGCCAATAATTCTCCTAGGGTAACGTTTAATTACAAAGTAAAATTTTACAAAGAGGGAATCAATACCAGACGACGTGCGTGTGTCACATGGACGAGTTATTACTTCTCGAGAGTTTCATCAGGGAGCTGTCCCCGATAGACGTAAATGAAATTTTTCTCATCACCGGAGACAAGTATAATCGTTGATTAATGCCGTAGATCCAATGAAAATCCGAGGTCGAAAGGTCAACTTATATAAAAAAAACCACCCATAAATCACAAATACCTACAAACAAACGACCCGGCGCTAGTCATTGCGCAACGTGATAATTTACCTTTGGAATTTGCAGATTGACAGATCATCCAAAATTTACGAGGATTCCCTCATATTTACGCGTAATCAAACGCGTAATTGGGTTAGCCGAGATTTCTGTCGTAACTTATTAAGGAACAATAGCGCACGAGGTCAGACGCTATTTTGAACCGAGAAACATGCGTGTTAATACCAATCAATTTTTTACAATAACAATTAATTCGTCATTCGATACTTGAACAAGACTTCAATGAGCATTAATTAGTAGGAAATAAACATGACAATATGGTTGAATCGCAGCTTTGCGTAACAAAGCTAAAAACATATAATTCATATTATATAACCGTTACTTCCAATAGAATTAACACGGATTAAGCGCAAACCAATCGTAACATCGATTACGAGAATTAGGTAATGGCGGACACAGTAGGTTCGAATAGGGTGTCTGTGAATTTTTAAGGACTTCTCTTTTTGACAGTTTAAACGTCAAACGCTTTAATTAATTCCCCAAATCCTTTTTCTCTCACTCTATTCCACGCTCACGTTTGTACGCTAATGTCACGGCAGACCGAAAGTTCGCGTAGAGCTCATAATGTGACGAAGAGGCGCCACATTCGACAAAGGAAGTAGAGCGCGCAATGCTACAGCAAAGGCTACGTAGTCTACATCAACGGCTGTCACGGCCACCTAGTCTATAGCAACTGTTGCCTAGTCTGCAGTAACATCAGCCACAAGTCTGCAAAGACGAATAGTACGATAGAAGACATATACTTAGGAATATCATACCGTTACTTAACCATATATCTATATGCATGTACCTTTATGTCTATCCACTTTAGCGACCTGGAACACAGTCATAATACATAAGCGTGGATTATTTACTTGAGTTTTCGCAGTGGGACTTGTTCCATTACTCGACTCTACATTTCTATTTAGAAGTCGAGTCTTATTTAACGGACGAATACGACGACTTGATGGTTAAATACGATATACGATATATCATGTACTAAAAATAAAAAAAACTTTATTCAGTTGTAAATATAGATAGGGACTATAGTAACTATGTCATAGCGCATTAGATATTTAATTCCAAGTTCAGTCAATACAATTAATTTGTTTATATACCGTACGTCGTACAATTCAATCTTCAATTTTTTGTATAATTCAAAATAACCAGCGAATTCCAAATTCCGGTTCTCGACAAAGTGACAGCTTGCGGAGAGGATAAACCGGCCTAGGCAATATGACGTCTACATAGACGTCAAACGCATTAACCGTATTCATTCTATGATATAATAGCCTAATCCATTTGAATTTTCTCCCCGGCGCTTGACAAGTCAGAAGGTAAACAATTATTTTTTCATAATAATCTTCAAGGTAAGTAAGAGGGCGGTCCTGCATAAATTCGATAAAAATTTATCCGACGAATCCAATGGCACAGGAGTGGGATTTTGATTTTTCCACAATAAAACAAAATAAATATTAAATATCGAAGGGTTGTTGGGTAGGGTGGTTTTAGGATTTCTGCACGAGTATACAGATTACAGTATACGGGATTGGGTTCATGCAGGAGCATTAATGGATGCAAGGGCACACACCCTGTTAACCCTTGTTCGTGTGGGTCCACGTATCAGGGTAGTTAGAAGGGGTGTCTCGACGCAGATGAAGGTACAGATGCGAGGGTACTGTCATTCAAACACGATTTCCATAGAGACTATAATATCGATAATCACAGGTCAAAGTCGTCGATACCGATACTATCTTCGTCCAGACGCACATACACATATCCCAATAGGATGACCTGCTTATGGTAGTGGTAGGTAGATGCGTATATAGATACTAGACGTACCATCCAGGGAAATAAATGTTAGCGGTGATAAGAAACACGGGAATGGTCCGCACAGAGACAGGACTCCGGTATCGTTCCGTCTTGGAGCGCTAATGAATTTCGAGAATCGATATCGCAGTCCGCCAACTCGTGCAAGGGCCTAAGCCACAGCCGTCTAGAGTCCTCGGTGGCTCCTAGAGATCAAAGGAGCACCAAATGAGACCACGAATATGCGACTCCCGCGTGCACAACAATGGCATAAAAAAAAAAGTATATCAAGCCTACTGTTCGTACCAAACGTCGCAGCGAATCGAATGCAGCATAAGTAACGTAGTCATAATATAGTCATTGTGTATAACCCCGTCCGCGAGCTATTAACGTAATCTAGATGGCACGTGGATAAGGCGCAAATTGGCCCGATTATAATCTCTCGACACGCGGATTGATCGGGCACATCGGCCGGTCGCGCAGGATAGGCTATACCCACTAGCTACTCGGTAGAGAGCGTCGTATTCCCGTTCGACGTGGAGATCGATCAACCGGAAGGAGACCGTTCTAAAGGAATTTCCTGCAGCTCGGCCAGGCGAAATATCGCCTCGCCTTACGTTTTAAACGTTTACCATCACAACCGCCATCGACAGGACTCAGGAACCAACCCTTAGACGCTATTACGCTACGTGTGCTATACGTACTTATAGCTGCAGTGTGTGCTGTAGCTTGACAGGGGTCTTATACCTATACGGAAGTTTTGAGACAGGGTAAGAAAGAAAAAAAGAAATAAGAAAAGCCCAGAAGTACAGAACGAGTGGGGGGGGGGGGGGGGTGAAGGTTCGAGGAGGTCCTATCGTGCTCTTCTACTGGAAGAGATTGCAGCGCAGATTGCAGCTGTGTGTCTGGAGTATCCGGCGGCGCGCGAGGCACGCCTTGAAAATAATTGCGCCCTCGCCATCGCCATCGGTCAATACGGGACACACAAAGATAGAATAGCGGTGGCGTTACGCTGCTGGAAAGTGGTGGCGTTAGCGTGGAGGACGGGAGGGACCTCGAGGACCCTGAGGTGGATAGAGAAGCCGGGAAGGGACTGGTGGAGAGCGCGAAAGAGTCGGAGGACGTGGGAGACGTCGGAGGAATAGTAGATAGGGGGTGACGGGAGGGGTTATGCGGAGAGGGTGGATTCGGGGGGAGGGTGGACGCCAGGAGGGCAGCTAACAGATTCTATCTGCGGAATCAACGTCAGGTTAACGGTAATGTTTTTAGAACGTCGCGCGCTTACGGGGGTTGGTCTGACTGGGATGGGGGGATGTGTTCCCTGCCCTACAACCTGGGCTGCTCGGTATCACTATACGTACAGTCTATATTCTATACTCCATAGTCTAACGGCAGAGGCCGGAGCAAGGTTGGCGCAGGCAGACATTGACCCCCTATTCGCTCTAGGGGTGGCTGCTTCCCGCCGAAGAGGACGAGGGGTTCGAGCGAGAGGAGTGTAGGAACCAGTGGCGTCTCCCAATCCTTTCCTACCCTGTGCTATGCCCTTGCACTATTCCACTCTCTATACTCTACTCCATGAGTTTCCACTGGCTCTTCATCTCCCGTACCTCAACCAAGTCCCCTCTTCTACTGCTACTTCAGATACCACTCAACCTGCACTAGGAGTCTTAAACTCGCGTCATATCATATTTAGCGATTCACCCTCTTTTCATTAAGGACGTTAATGATGGTTACTAGCAGTTATGCCACGGTAGGGGCATTCACCGAGGCTTGGCTAATTTACCGGAAATACTTGCTCGATCGACGGGATGCGATCGTCTAATGACGCAGATTTTAATTGTTGACTCGAACTTCACTGATCACTCGTTATGTTTAATGAAGAGGGGGTGCGGGGGGGGATATACGAGGGAGAGATAGTATTTGTGATCTGCGTTCTTTATTTTTTTTATTTTTCAGTTATAACGAATGGTCCAAAAAAGCTGCCAGTAATTTGATCGGCGTAGATATTTTTAGCTAAGCTATGTGGTGCGTTATAATGTACGTATATCCTTTTCTGAGCTTTTTCACTCTTCCCGTAGAGATACGTGTTTTTCACTGAGAAGTCAATTAAATTTTACGACTGGCTGTAATCCATAAGTGTATCCGTTCAATTTACAGATAGCAGTTCGAAACTACTGAAGTTTGGAAGCTATCCATGAAAACTTTACGTTTATGTAATATCGAGAATGACTCACTTGCGTGCCAATAATCTGGCAACATCAAAAGCGTCTAAAGACTGTTTGAAAAATGTAGTGATAGTTTCCTCTTTTCTTTGCGTCGACTATTCAGTCCGAAATTACATACCCATCAAATCACGAGAAATGTATTAAAAGCCAATCATACTTAGGGATAGGTACTATGCTCCACAGTGACGATGATAAAATATACGTAATAAAAAGAAAAAACACTTGCACGACATTCATAATCAAAAAAATTATTCTGTAAAAAATCACGTTGAAACCAAGAAAAATCACACAGGAAGCAAATAAGTTTGAGTGAAACAAAAAATAACAAAGAATTTCAAAGAATCAGTTAAAAAGAAGAACGAGGGTGTGTCCTCTTGTCAAAGACTGCTTACAGAAATACTTGAGCAAGTTATAATTAGTTCTGCAGTTTAGTATTAATTTAATTCTCTGGCACAAGGGTGCGCACGTGGCACTTGTATCGAGATTTTTTGGCTTCGCATTCTTACGAATTTTCCTTCGTCCCTTGGCAAGTATTTTTGATAAAATGAAAAAAAAATCCCACGTGCCAGTAGCTACCCAATACCGTGTAGGGCAGCGTGCACGTATAAGCTGCCACCTAAGAACATACAGTCCCCTGATGTCGCTTATAGCACCAATGGTAACCTTCGAATGACGTCAGGAGCTTTCTTTTCTTTTTCCTTTGCTTTTCTTTTTTTGTTCTCTCTTTTTTATTCCATTCACCCTCGTACCTCACGTATCCGTAAACACGTCGCGACGAAATCAATATAGCCGCCGGTGAGATATGAAAATCCATGTACCCACATGTATAAGTATGTACCGTAGATAAGTATGGTGTACGAGTCGTTCGGCAAAACGATGTATCTTGGCACGATAAGGATAGCAGCCATGTAAACGGTTAAAGTCACTGATAACAATAACGCGTCGTTGCGTTGCATATCGTGTTGAAGCTGAACACGCGTGATGACACTTTCGATATTATATTGTCGACCGTGCATAAAATAGTTCTGGATATATGTATAACAAGTATAGTATTCCGTGTATTTCCTCCAGGACGCAAGATCAACGATAACAGCACGTTAATCGTAAAAATCGAAATTTGGTAGAAAAATTTACGAAGTATATATGAATAAATTTGAAATTTTTTTTCTCCAAATTTCAATCACTTTTTTTTCATGTATTTTCTACAACTTGCTATCTCGATACCTTATCATCCCTGTTATCTCGCTCAAATTCATTCCCAATACCCGACACCCTTATCTACAGAATTTTTCCAGCGACGGCATAGAGAGAAGGATATAGAACGAAACGAAAAATTCATTTCCCCCGGAAATAGGATGAACGCGAATTTCGCAGCAGGGATGCTGTGCGGGTGCAACGAGTGTAGAGGATCTCTCAGTTCTCCTCCTGGTTCGCTTAATAGATTTATTAGCTCCGACTTTTCTATCCTTTCCAGCTGCTCCGTCATTCCGATTTAAATCCCGGTCACAATTCCAGACATGTATAAAACCGACCAGGATGTGAATATGCTTTTAAATAAAATAATTTTGTATTCCGAGTAAACTGGTTGGTCTGTTCGGGTTTAGTTTTCACCTCGTGAAAAATGAAAGTGGATGATTTTTTTTTTCTAATAATCTGTCAGACTGATATACCTCGTCGACTTGACGCGCAACGCAGGGTGAAAAAATTGTGTCCTCTAGTAGAGCATGGGGCGTATATAGTGCGATCCGTCTCTGTTGATCTCGTTGCAGAAATCTCACCAGCGAGGACGAAAAACAGGCCGTAGATTGTAGTTCACCGCAGTTGATTTTATAATTCGCGTGTAAAATCGGGTATTTCACTCACCACACATCAGCTGTATAAGAGATCGTAACGCGACGCACGACATAATATTAGGCCGAGGGTCCGATATTTATTGGCACCCTACCATCGCGCCCGTTACGGACCGACTGAAAACGCGAGGTCTCCGTCGTTTGAGGTTATGTCGGAGCCTCGGGGGTTGCAGGGTGGCCAAAGCCGGGGGTGGAATCGTGGTTCGCCGGTGACTGCCGTCGTTCGCCCACCGGGTAAACCAACCCCTAGAATCGCGCATGCGCTCAGTCCCCTCAACTTCATCCCTCACCCACCAGCATCACGAGCAACCATCCCTACCGCGTAGCTCGGCTCTCTCGTGCTGCACTAACCTAACCTATCCTTACAGCCCTTTGCGTTCAATGCACCCGTTCCGTTCGCAAAATTCATGTATTTACGTCCAAATAATTCCGGTTCTATTAAATGGCACTAGGATTTGGCCTCTAAGATTTCTACCAAGAGAAAGGTAAAATAGGTTAGATATAATCAATCGGGCTTCCAGACGTCTTTCAAGGGGATTCCTGATGTAATTGTCATTGGTAGGAGCACGGTCGGAAGACTTTCAGGATCGAAGAGACGCGCAAGAAAGAGAGATTGAAAGGTTCAAAAGCGTGCTTGGGTTTTAGCATAGGAAATTCGGTACGGACGAAATCACGCTGACGCATTTTGATGCTCTTGAAAAACACGTCTAAAAATGTTGTTTCGGAATTGAATATTCTCTCTCTGTCTCTCTCTCTCTCTCTGTCTCTCTCTCTCTCTCTCTCTCTCTCTCTCTCTCTGTCTCTATCCTCACTCGCAATCTACTCACTCTTTCTCATTGGATCCTCTTGCTGAGCATCTTACCGATCAAACTGTGTCCCGAGTAATATCAACCGGCTGCAAAAATGTTACCAGGCGCGCTTGCATGCACCGACGCATCGGTGACCCAAATCAGAATTTATTAAAACCGCGATAGATAAAAGTTATTCAGTGAAAAATAGAGAAACCCGTGAGATCGTGTCTAGTCATAAGTAAGTGATCTCGGATAGGAGGCGGAGGAGCGTCGGCTGGCACCACTTCCACCTCTACCACTTGTACATAAGAATTCTTCGTACGATGGGATATCCTTGCGACCCGACGGGTATACTTATAGATACCAAGGTACATCCAGCCCAAGTTGAACTATAGCTACCGATAGCGAGACGTAGTGGCCCACGGCGCCATAGACTAGCTCAGGTTTACCCTAGACCAGATAAGTCGACTTTACCGTCGTGCCCGGAGGACCGAATCTACGATGCAGATCATCGCTCGAAGAACCTCTATTATTTATCTCAATCCCAAAGAGCACGACCGCCATCAACCTAAACAGACCAACCTCAACTCAGGACATATAAAGGCTGATCGACACACCCATCAGCTACTACCTGCTGCAACAAACTTCTCCAGTCAAAGTTTCCAGGAATGAAAATGCTGGCTGCACTTTGAAGGCAGATACAAGTGCATTCAGAAGTGAGTAAGACGGACCTGAAGGGGAAGTAAGAAATGACAAAAAGATAATGGGAGGAACTGACGCTCTAGCTTCTACAAGGACCACCAGGAACATTGATTCTCGTATAGCAGCGTTGGTCGTGGGCAAAGGATTCTACGATCCTACGTGGCTAAGGGTTGGAAGGAGCAACACCAGAAAAAGTAATGGCGAAGAGACGGGAGAGAAAACCAATGACGATGAGAGAACGAGGATGAGGGTATAAGAGGAACCAGGACCTAGGGCGAGTCTGAAAGATGCTGGGATTTGATCGTGTCCTAGTAGCGAGATGGATGCAAGAAGACGAAGACGGGGTGGAAGAAAAAGAAGAAGATGGAGGAGGGAAACGATACGAAAGAGGAAATGGGAAAATGAAATGAACCGTGAATAATTATGTATTGCTTTTAATACTTTATGGTTTACAAGGAGGGAGCAGGAAGTTCGAAAAATATTAATGTCAAAGGTGCTTTCTTCATTTTACCTCGGTACCGGCTCTTCTTTATACCGTCAACGACGAAGACGGCGTTGCGTCGTCGGAACTGGGATCAAACGATTCGTAAAGGATTCGCTAGCAATTTTTTTTTCCCGCAAACCACCTGAATCGGAACAAACCATTTGATGGTATGGAATCTATAATCGAATTTTCAAAGCGATTTCATATAGTGTATCTTACAATTAACCATCCTCTACTTATACAACTTCATTATACCTGTAGTGGATGATTTTAAAAAAAATGCCATTAATCACCACAGATTTTAATAAGATCCTTTATTGGAGCCCAACGGGATCAACGAGTCTGATGTTATTTTTCACGAAAAAGTAAATATATCTGTCAAACGTATTTACGACGTTGAAAAATATTTTTATATCACAATCATCCTGTAACCTGAGTGATAAAAAACTATGTTGTAATTCAACGAAGTATATTATTATATAAACAAATGTTCCGATAGTAAAGTATCTTTTGAAGTGTAAAGGATAACACGGACGACGTGAGTCGGTTATCACGGCAACCAAGAGCAGGAAACTTTGATCAGATATGGTTTGCTTATTCCATAGACATCTAAGGATGTTGAGCAAGGCACATATTCTCAAAGATAACACACGCCGCATAATTAGTTAGATAATGATCGCACTGATATTATCCGGCGTCTACTGCCTCTCTATCCGTTTTATCAAATTAAGACTTGCTACCTTGCTTATCACCGTAAACCTTATTACTTGTATGTCAGTGAAAGCGCTTTGATAGCAGCTAACACTGTCTATATATGTAAATTTGGCGTTGGAATAATCGGAGACGATTTCAATATATTATATATATGTATATATTGTGACGGTACTTTTTATAAGATGACGCACAAACAATGGCATCTGCAGAAATTAATATCAGAATATGAAATTATTGGGCGCCAGGCATAACACGAATTACACCGCTGTCTCCTAAGGACACCCTGTCCAGTTCTTCGACGGTGGGTTCTTGGATCCGGGAGACAATAATACAAAATCTGAAAACTGGGGAGGTCCACTCTAAAAATCTACAACGAACAGATACTAAGGTTTCCAAAATTAAATACGGGACCACAATCTGGCCCGATTTATTAAACAAAATAAGAAAGATAAATGGAACAACGGTTCATGAATAAAATTACATTGGCTTTCCATAGAATGGGACCGTAGATTTCCCCAAGGGAATTATTAAACCGGCGGTCCCGAAGACCTAGTGGCAAAATAGTATCTACAAATTGACAAGACCTTAATATTCTACAAAAAAAAAGATATTGTACTCGATACGATAAGACAGTACACAAACAACAGAATATTTTACAGAATTTAACGTTAACTAGTGCTAACGGACTCACGATACCCTTGCGCTAAGGAAACGACTCCGCGAGGCGTGGACTGTATAGGCGGTAACGCAAAACAAAAATTTGATCCATAAACGATATTAAATAGCACCGATCCTCCAGAGCGTCACCGATGAGCAATCCGCGGATACAATAATGATCGGGAATGCGTGAGGCACGACACTGCGACACGGTCTATCTATCATTAACGTAAATATGGTCAACTCACAAAAGCGTCACTCACCGCCTTCCTAGTCGCTCCAAGTATCCTCAAGACACACGCTCTCTGATACCGGATCCCTCAAACGATCGCAAAACGGCTCGATAGACTATACAAAACTATACAAATTAAAGAAAACTAGGACAAAACAATACGATACTATACAAAATTTATCAGACGAATACACGTCTGTTCCTAGGCTCGGCCACACCGTGAGTGACGCTATGAATTTGGAAAATCGGGAACCTTCCCAAGAGGCGCGCTGTAATACATCGCTTAGGCCAATCAGATTAGCGGATGCATCGACTTGTCCAGAGCATTCGCGATCTTCAATTGTTTCCTGCGATCCAGATAAAATAGATCCTAGCATCTTTCGTGTTTCGGATGGCTGCAATGATATTTTCGAGAGGCGGGAATCACATCCACCTCTGCTCCCTCGATGGACGACTCCAGGCCGTTACTGCAACTTCCGTATGCCCTCTGGATCGGTGAGACGCTCGCCGAGTGTCCCGCTAGCTGCCCTCTTAGGCTGTTTGCTCCGGTCTGGCTGTCGCATCGCCTCGCCAGCGCGCTACGCCAGGCCCGTAGTTGGCACTCTCGGGGCCCGTCGTATTCAAATTTTGACAGGATCCTTTCGGATCCGCTTGAAAAATATAAAACACAGAAAAAACGTTCCCACGAGGGAAATAAGTATAAATTTATATTTTTGAAGACATACCTCAAAATGACAAACTCAGGGTTTCTTGAAATCGGCCGATTGCTTGAGGGTGTATATTTCTTGATCAGTCCTCAAATCAGCCCCTAAACAAGTATTTTTGCGAGGTCCGACTCCGAAACAGCCACAAGTCCTTAGAGTATTCGATTTACTGAAGTAATTGTCTCCGCAGTAGTCCTTAGGTAAACACACACACACACACGCGCGCGCGCGCGCGCATGGGTGGGCGTAGAGAGAAAGAGAGAGGATATATAGAGCTTTGTACGCGTTTCCGAGACTGGTCCAGATTTTCTCTTTACACGCTAATAAAGAAACGGCAGCAGCAGTGGCCCAAGGAAGAATGCACTCTAGGAATTGCTGCATCCAGCCTGTAATATCCATTGATTCCACTCCTGTATGGAATGCACGGGATGCAATTCTCTAAGGTGTCCAATCTGAAGGTGGTATACCTTTATTTTCTCTCTCTCTCTCTCTCTCCCCTGCTCTCTACTTCACTCAGTCTCGTCTCTGACCAAGAAAGAAAAACCTATAAGACGTTACACAAGGCCCCCCGGATGCTCGAACCGCGAAACTTCGTATCCCAACACGGCGGCCTCGTTTTCTTTAGTGTCCGACGAACTATTGCCAAAGAAGTTTTAAACGTGGCTTTAAGTCTTCACGATGATAAATGAGTACGAAAATCTCAAACTAATCTCCCCCGCGCGCGAAAACATTATTCAAAGTAAAATTTGCCCTGGCAAATTTATGCCCAACTCTTGGGTTACGCGAATAACCTGAAAGAGCGAGAGCGAAAACATTTCCGGCCAATCATCTTCCGGTGAGATCCCTTCAGACCGGTGATGACTGAAAGGGCGAAAAACGTTGTAGATTAATTTTTCCTGTTGAAATAAAAAATTTCGTCTACCTATCTCTGTCACGTGATACCATTTAATAGATCCCGTGCAACGTCCGTCAGAGTCCGTCAACCACCTCCCATCGGCTAAAATCAATCGGAACATCGACATGGGTATTTACGTACGTAAATCAATTGACCGTATAACGTGAAAATTTTTAACGCGGATACGATTTTTCGGTCTCAAATGGTAATTGGGTACGATGAAAACTTTGAATGCGAAAGCAACGACAGGGCCACTTGGCTTATACTTTGAATCTTTTATTTTATGGCTGCTAACGCGAGGACACGTTTACCTGACTACCGTATACGCACACTCCTCTATCCGAAAGGGTTCTGGCGTTTATAAAACATGTATAATAAACACGTTTCAGTCGGTGCGCATGCGTGCACCGTCCCTCGTAAACTCCCGTAGCGGGAAGAGAGCTTTTGAATCGATCCTTGAGCTTTGTCTGTGGCCGTGAGTAGAGACCCTTCATTTATAGAGGATGGTCAGCTTCCGTCAATGGCTGCAGTCTCACGAGCATCGCTTTACTTTCCAGCGTCTCGTAAAACTTCTAAGGTTCTTGTCTTCGAGAAGTACAAAAACCGATATTGGTATACGGCGTACACCCGACGTACAAAAGATGCCAGAGAAAAGACGCTACAGTGCAAGAAATTAATAGAGGTTACGGAGACGGGATTAAAGCGAGTAACAAAAAAATTTTACAAATAAAAAGAAAAAAAATAATAATTATCACCAAGTCAAAACGAATCTTTCGAACTTCAGGTAATGACGGGTACCTTAAAAAAAAATTAATTTTTCTATCCCAAAATTCACTTACGCGATTCGTTTTTCAAAGAAGTTCGTCACGTCACGATAATCCTTGAGAAATTTGACGTTAAGTGTTAATCAGCATTTTAATGAATACGGTACTAGTATGGGGCCTCGAATATCTCGACGAGTAACATATTGTAGTATCTAAATGAGAAAGAGTGGCTAAAAAGATTCCCACGTCACAGTTTCGGCAACCATGAAAAGTACACGTAAAAAATTCGTAAATAGCTCCGATCGGGTTTTACGTTGGAAAAAGGTCGAGACCAACTAAGAGAGAGAAGGTATAATAATTAATATTCTCAAAGCATAATAATGCCCGGCAGACTTGTCTGCTTAAAGAGAAGGGCGCGGCTGGTGCCATGGCGAAACGATAATTTGTGAAAACGCAAAGGACCCTAGTATTACACGACTGTGAGGGGCAATCCAGCCGGTTAACTTCCGAGATTTGATTTAATAATTCACAGCAAGGTTCGTATACGCGAAGAGGACATTTCCATGAACGTGTATACACACACACACTCGCGCGCGCACGCACGCACGCGCGCATACACACACGACAGAGATTTAAAAGAAAAAAAAAAGTAGGTAGTATCATGGCTAGGAAAAGTCAAGCAACGGCACTCGGCGCCGGCTAAGTTTCCGTTAATAAAAAGAAAAAAGAAAAAAAAAGTAAGGACGAGAACAGGATATAGGAAGCAAGGGTAGGAGGATAAAACGGAAGAGGGTACAGGGAGGATCCAACAAGAAAAGGTTACCACCGAGAATAAAATATATGTTGAGGCGGCAGCGACATCTTGACCTGATAATCTCCTCGCACGGACTACCCCATACTTGTACACCAAAGGAGGGTTACAAGACCCCAGCCCAATGCGCAAGAAGAGAACATTCGCTAATACAATATATATCCGCGCTGTTTTTACGACCTTTCAGAATCCTATTACGAAGCCCCTTGTCCAGAATTCTCCACCCACCGGTCCCTTTGATAATACAACACCCGACCAAGAGACAGAGAGTTTCGCCCGAAAAAGGCTAGGAAGGTCTGGATAGAGGGTAGGGAAAAAAAGAAGGGGTTAAAAACGAACCCATAGCAATACCGTGTTCCGTTTCCCTGAACGAGACACATCTGTCTCGGTCCGATACGATCTAGATAGAATGTTTCGACCCGTATTTGCCACTGCATAATAATCCACGAGTGTTAATAATCGGCGAGAGGATCCCTGAAGATCTTCCAGGGCAAATAGAAAGTGCGACGAGAGACGTCGCGAAAGGTGCGCGTGAACGTCACAACGAGTATAAGTATAAAGCATATAGTGCAGACGGTTGGGCATATGCGATGAGGATGCGCCGCTATGACGTAGGTAGCCAAGCCACAGCACGATTCTCTTCGGCATATTGCGGACTACGTGGAAAGGCCGTAAGGCGAGCAACGAGAAAGCAATAACCGCCTGGTAAAATGACAAATATGACGGCGACGTCGTAATACGTCGTAAATTTGTTCCCGTCGACACATTTGCGACGGGTAACGATTTTCGACAGATTACCCCCAGGTCAACCTCGTTGCACCGAGTAAAGAAAAATACCATTTGTCTATGTTACACTCAGACCATATCCAGTTTCATACTTGAGCGTCGCTGCTTTGCATTATAAACCATATAACAGTTTAAATTGAATTGATCGTGTAACACGATCCACGAAGCTACGACGTTATTTATATACCGATCGAAAAATCGTCTCGAGTCATTCTTATCGTCCGATCCGATTGTCAAGTCTGACGTGTACGGGGCAACGTTCTCCTGTGGGTAATGTGCCCTTCGCGTTACGTGCGCTGATGCACAGTCTCCTCTGTATGACGCCTGTCGTAAGACCTTCGTGGCGGACTTGAAACTCGTAGATTACTCTCTGAGTAAAGTATGTCGCATGGTTAGAATGACGAGGCAAATGCACGGTAGACTCAGGTGCGATTTAATCACTATCCGGAGCAGCATAACACGCAGACGTGACATTCGAGGAGTGTTGGAGGGAAGGACGAGAGCAAAGCAAGTGGGGTAAAGCGAGAGAGAGAGAGAGAGAGAGAGAGAGAGAGAGAGGTAGAACGAGTGAGTCAGTGAGAGACGAAAGAGTAAGAGGACACGCGGGTGAGATGCGTGGTGACAAGAGGGAGGGAGGGGCGTAAGGAGGGGGGTGCAGTAGGCAATTGAGGGACAGAGAAGGGACGAGATGTTTGAAGAGCATGCTAGCAGGATGATCGTATGTCTATCAATTATACAGCTCGTGTGCGTTACACCACCCTCTGCAACCCCCTATATGTCATAGATGGGTGTACCTATTATGGATCAGTGCTGCATAAGCAGATTCCAAAGTACCTTTGCACCTGACACCCCGTCACACTGATCTGTAGATCTTTTACATTTTTGATATATGTGTGACTTTTTTTCCTTTACTAAAAAAATCCATGTAATTGGTTTTTGAAGTGAAACTTCTTTACGAACGGGGTAAACAAAAATTTGACGTTACGGAAGTTGAAACACTCTGAGGCGAACGGAAAGAGCGAGATAGCGATAGTGGGGAAAAAGAGCCAAACATTTTCATACGTGAAATGTCATTACCTGTCAATATGACGAACTCTATAGACGAGGTCATTATCAATATCGTTAGAGAAATCAAATTCGTTGCGTTTTCGTTTTAATTATAGATATTGACATTTGGCATTATTTACTTTATGTACAATATTTTTGATAAGTAAGTGAACAAGTGAAATAAGATTATTCATTGAACTTGAAATTCACATTTCTTGAATTTTCTGTGAATTTTAAAATATTGGCAGGCAGAGATAAAAGCTCTGATTATGAGGTTGATGTCTCTGGGCCATCAGTGAAAGTAATAAAATTGAATTTAGACATGATAACTACTTTATCATGTTCAGAGGAACAAGGTTTGAATATCAATATTCAATCCATTGTTGATGAATCACAGAGGTTAGTGTACCTTTCCTTATAGTTTTTGGCGCTATGAAAATATGAATGAATAATATTTCAAAATTTAATAATTTCAAAAATTATATCATTTTTAGAATCTCACAATCACAAATGATTGGAGATATTGTGATTGAATCATGTAAATAACGAAATGGTGGTTGATAGCGATCATACCACACAAAATATTCAGACAATAAAAGCAATTATTCAAGTGAGGTAAGCCATTATGAGTCATTAAGGATAATCTGAATATAGTGTTCTAACATTGAGAAAAGAATGAAAATTTGACAGATTATTTGACAGATTATTTATTTTCCCTATTTAAATACGTGTGCAAAGTTTGCAGTCGATTGTCTTATCGGTTCAATGTTTATTCAATATTCAATTTAACATGGGTTCTTATGGAGTAGCAGCACATTCTTGCATTTATGAACGAAATTGATAAAGAAGCAACATTGAGATTGTGTTCAAACTTTTTGCATGTGTTGGTCCAATTCTGGGCAATATTTGTTCGAAAATATTAGAAAGGTGCTCTAATTCTCGTTTCGTCTGTGAATCTTAAAAAATGGAATAAAAATTGATTAACTAAAAATAGGTTGAATAAGACACCTGCAACTTCTGCAGAACGTGGTCGAGAGTTAAGAGCACGAAAACGGCATTCGAAACAAAAAGACATATGTTTCATATTTCTCATACCATAAGCCAATTATTTCTTCGTTAGAATCTAATATTACAGTTTCTGATGTAACGGATGAAAACGATATTAAGTAATGTATCAAATAAATAAAATTGTTAGCACTAAAAAAATTGAATTCCTCAAGGAAACCAAAACAATATAACATACATAATGATTATCGATTAAATAAATACAAAAGACGAATTTAATTAAATTGTCCAAAAGAAGTTTCACTTCAGCCGTGTGGTCTGAGCGCACGCGTTTTTTTATTTGGTTGATTTAGCAAAGAAAACCACGGGGCACATTAATTGCTCGTTAGGTAAATTGTAATCTTTCAGAATAGATATGCACGATCCTGTATTTGTTCAGAACGCTACAGAGCCTCTGTATGTTGCCGCGCGAGGCGCGCGTGTCGATCTAATTAATATAAAATGTCTTTTCAATTACTTTAGGTACATATGCCACACCTGTTTCGAATTTGAATATAAAGGGGTGGTTTATATGGGAAAAATGTTTATACTTACTACTGGACGTCCTATATGGCTCTTATGGTGTCAATTGAATATTAATAAGATAATGAGAATGAAGTGCTCTCTCGTGTGTTATTTTAAGTATAAGACCACATAACCTATTTAGTTGTGAAATGTAATAACGTAGGTTAGGCGAATTAGCGGTTACCTCGAAACCGGCGCGACAGGAATATCTCATCTCAGAAACATGCGCTTGTTGTTAGGTACACTACGAATGCACATTGCCGTCATACGATTCGCGAAGGGTGCTGCTACTGAATTTTACAGTGAGCGTTCCGGAGGCAACCCCTTGATTCCGCGTGACACGTGTCACTGAGCCATTACCCCTTCTGGGAGTGGAAAAAAACGAACGAAGAATCGAGAAACTAAAACACGATCACAGAAAGGTACCATTGAAGTAATACATCACGATATTCCCATAGGACTCATTTTTCTCCAAAATCCTCATTAAGCCAATCGATTCGATCAAGTATTTCACCCCTACGATTTAAAATTAGCGAACTAAACGGTATTACGTTGTTATGTTCTAACATTCAATTTTTATTGTGACCAGTATAATTATAATTCTAATCGATCATCTCCACAAAATCGAAATATAATAGTGATACATTATTTGTTGTCAAATTTGAGCAAGAGAATTTTCTGAAGCACTACACCGTGTTTTTCAATAAAATATACATAAAAAAATCGTTTCACAGACACACAAATCATCCATGCAAGTAGACACACGCAACATTCATTTCATATCCATCAATTTAACTAATCGATATTATGTCGACAGATAGTATAGAGACTTGCGCGCGATTACAAATAGAAATTATATTATTTTAATTGTTTCGGTATCTCACGCTTTAAGTAGGCTCAGGCGAGGATTAACGGGACTTCCAATTGGTTGATTCATTTCGGTGTCGTCAATTAATATTTTCATGTATTCACCAGAATCATCGTCCCATGGCCTTCCAAGGATTGAGGATAGCGTATGGACCCCGTCGTTCCTCGTCAGAATAACCACGTGGCATATAACGGGGCACAGAACGGGGCACAGAACGGGGAAATAGAATTAGTGACGGAAATCGTAATAATAAATTATAATTATAACTAAGAAGTACCTGCATGGATATTCAGGCGATCCACAAATGCGTGTACCCTGTCGTTCGTCCAGGGGTGAATTGTATGGATATTGGCTATTAGATAGAAGTAGGGATAATCCCTCGACTCCCCGGACATCTACTTACAGGCAGTACAACTAAGGTGTATCATATACAATCGGTATGGTAATTGTTACAACGTACATCGAACAGACACTGAAGAACCAATAGCTACCCTTAGTACTTTACGTACTTTAAGTAAGGAGTCCCAAGTGCACTTTACGGCCCTGTCAAATGAGCCTCCCTATATTAAGCTACAGATGAAAATCCTCACGTGCCAAATGCAACAACAATGATAATATGAGGATCGACATTTCGCTCATCTTTAGGTACATATATGTACAAAGTTATATATGTATACATATATACAGATGCACCTATGCACAGTAAAAATCTGTACAACGTGTACGAAATTAGTGGACCTTACGAATATGGCGTATTTCAGAGACCAAAAGTAGCTAATGAAAATAACCTCGAAATCATGACCTAGACAAAATGCCCTACATTCGGAACGCGACCCTCTAAGTGAATTAAACAATGGCTTTTGTGCCATTGATCCAATTTATCCAATTATCCTTTATTTACCCACTCATTGGCTAATACGAAACAAATTAATTGCCGATTCGCCAAAATTACTTGAAATTATTCCCGATTTTCGGTAATCGCCCTTTCACCGATTCACCGTAGCAATTGTTGGCCTTAAGGTTTCCGAGGTCGCATTTTGCCGCGTTACTTCATCACGTGAATTTCAAAATTTTCTAGGTAGTACCAATCATCGTATACCCAATGAAACAATCTGGAGCTATAGATGCGAGAGTTCGTAGCGAGGTCGATCCAAACGTCACGTTACAATACACATAGTATAGTGTATATATTGTGACGCTACTTTTTACAAGATTACGCACAAATAATGGCACCGCGTAAAATAATTAATAAATACTAAATTATTGGGCGCCAGGTATAACCAGAGTTACACCGCTGTCTCCTAAGGACACCCTGCCCAGCTCTTCGACGGCGGGTTCTTGGATCCGGGAGACAATAATACAAAGCTAAAAATTAGGGAGGTTCACACTAAAAACTACTGAAATCAATTCATACCACGGCGAACTACCGGAAACAAAATCCAAGGACGGATCCGATTTATTTTAAATAGAAAATATAATAATCAGGTGGTTGAATACAAGTGATAAGTAAGAAAACTAGATCGAGATGGTACAGAACGCACGGGGAAATTACTCGCGCGACATTATACAAAAATGTTCCTGCTGGAACAACGCAACTTACGATACGGCGTGGACTGAACGATTAGATGCAAACACGAAAAAGAAGAAAAGAAGTGAGAGACCGATCTCTCTGTTTGTCACCGGATTAGCTATCCTTGGACCCGTAGCGGTCAGGAAAGCGCAGGGTGACACGTAAGATTACGTCGAACAGAAAAGATCGGTTGATCCCGTGAGTCTAAAAATAACCAAAATACCCTTGAGCGTCACTCACCGTTGTCCAGTAGCTCCTATTATCCACAGGAACACACTCTCCTGGGTTATAGGTCCCTCAAACGGATCACGATACAATACAAGTCCCAAAAATCGGTAACCCACGATAGCACGTCTATCCCTAAGCTAGGCCACGCCGTGAGTGACGCTACCAATTTCCAAAATCGAGAACCTTCCCGAGAACGCGCCGTAATACCACCCCCTGGTCCAATCAAGTTCGCTGTTACATCGGCTCCGCTAGCGAGCTCGCGATTTTCAATTGTTTTAACGATCTCGATAAAATAGATCCTGGCATCTTGTTACGTTAGGATGGCTGCAGTGCCGTTTCCGGGAGGCGGGAATCACATCCACCTCTGCTCCCTCGATATTCGGCTTCGCGCCGCTTCTGCAACTCCTGCATACCCTCTGCTCCTGAAGACGTTCGCCGCTTGCTTCGCGTAGTTAAGCCGCCAGGTTGTGTGCTCCGGTCTTGACGTCACCTCTCCTCTACAGTGCTCCGCCAGACTCGTAGTTGGCTCTCTCTCGGGCCCCGTCTCAATAAAAATTGCGGCGAATCCTCTCGGATCCGTTGAATGGACTCAAAAACAAACGAAACGGTCCCCACAGGGAAATAAATACAAATTCTTAAAATAAAATTAGTCCAACGCCACGCGAAACGCTCCGTAACCCATCAGGCCCCACGACGTAGCCGAATTCGCCTATTTTGTGACGTGCATCAAAAGGCCACGTCACAATATGTATATACGTATGCCGTTCACCGGCGTCGCCTACAAATAATCCGTGGCCGCTCCCAACGTGCTGAAATTCGAAAAAGATTCGAAAATCTAATTGTTGGGCGCCAGGGTGCGGCTTTCCCGCACCACCATCCCTCACCACGGCCGTTTTCCTGATTTTCTCGACGGCTCAGCCTCAGCGCACTGAAAATGGTAGAGGGGAACATGGGGGCGACGAGAGAGAGTTTTGGAGTCAATGGATAGGCGCGCAAAATAACTACGCAGCGAGTAGAATACCGTTTCGTTTATTACTCTTAAATAAACGGAGGATTTGACAATACAAATCCCGTCGCGCACAGTGTGCTCCCTAACGGCGGCTCACGACTATCCGGAGTCGTGGTGGCTAGCCTGCCCAAGACCTGTCCCTATTTCGGTGTGCCTACCGAGTCCGCGAATCCCCTCGCGGCGGGATTCGCGATTCTGACAGGTCTCGTTGGAGACGAGTTATTTCTTCCTCTGGATTGTGCCCTCTGACGTCGGTAGCCCCTCTAGGCATCCTTGTATCGGCGCCACTCCCGCTCGGCTATCCTTTCGCGCGAGATATTCTCTAAATAAAACCGCTCTCGCGGTACTTACCGGAAACTGGCGATCCCTCGGATCTCTCAATAATCCCAAATAATGGTGGCCGTGTCCCTTCCGTCTACTCCCATGGTGCCGCGTCCCGGCTCCACGAGGGCGTCCACGGGGCGCTCGGTGTCTCACACACTTGACCACACACTGGCACGATATTATTAAAGAAAGAAATCCGCGAACCATGATTCCTTGCGAGAAATCCCGACAATCGCGATACACGATTATCCGATAGATCGGCTATCGTCCGAGTACGGAAGTAAACTCATTTCCCCGCTGTCTGCCGGACACCCGTGTCCTCTAACACGGACTCCCCGCGACACACTCTCCTCTCTGCCTACCGCTCTCCGCGGTAGGTCAAAAATCAAAACAATCCTCCTCTCCGGCGCCCTCCCCGCGGACCCGCAAACCGTAGCCGGTCAAAGTTCCCGGGGTACCGGCAGTGCGTCCCGGCGGTTGGGCACCCCTTGCATGCGGGCTCTCAACCCAAAAGGGCTCCGTGCCTCCGCCGCCGGTCCACTCTTTTCCCCCGTTCCCACCTCCCGAGCCCCGGACCTACGAAATCGTTGGAGATGGAGACCGGAGGCACCGCCGTGCTCTCGGCAGCGCGCGGAGGTGCGGGGCTTTTGTAATGTGTCGTCCTGACGCCACGTTACAATACATATATATATATATATATATATATATATATATATATATGTATCACTTGTAGACACCGAATGCACATAGGAATATGCACCGCGAGTGGCACTACGAGCGACCAAATTCCCGAGTCATATTCGAATGTTTAGACTTTGGGATTCACGTGGGAATCTCTGGCTGCCGAGGGCTTCGTAACATGTATTAGGGTCACGTGCAGATTTCCCGAGAAGTCCCTATCTTATGCATTCCACGTAGACTCATCTCCGCATCAGAAAGCCATCATGAGGGGGATGCAAGAAATTTCGCGGCTCGCTAAGATCCCCCTGCCACTTGTTTTCGTCATTTTTCTCATCGAAGCCGAGATTGTCCAGCAATCGGGCATCGAAAACATCCCCTTGGCTCAATAATTCCTTTATACATTCTAATTCGAATATCGATTTCCAAAATCGACCGCGTCGTAAATTCATCGGGATAACGAGCGACTCGTTACACTTGGCGCGCCGCCCGCGTTCGGATGTTGCGAATATATATTTTTTTTCATCCCACAACCCTCCGCGCTCACATTGTCAGCGTTAACAACAATGAGTGGGAAGGAAAAAAGAAAGTAAAAGGAAGTAATACCACGAGCCCACGCTACTATTTCGCGAGTACGAGTGAAAATAATAGAGGCGATTGATTGCCGGAGTACGTAGCCGGGATCCTGGCCGAAACGTGGTTTACTCGCGGGACAAGGGTATCCCATTTCCTGGTGTTTCATCAGCGTCTGCTTTCGATCAGCCCAAGCCAAACCCCGAATCAACGCAAATCTATAGTAGGGAGACTGCCATTCTACTAGTGCTTGCGAAAACGTAGTGTACTTGACAATCAACCCCCTCGTGTCCTACCCATGCCTCCCCCCCCCCCCCATCGCGTCTCATTCCTCGTTGAGTCACCGAATGACAAATATTTGTCAAGACAGGACAATTACTTAAGGCGGTCGCAGGATGATTCCTTGTAAATTTACTTTGTTCCTATTGTGAATACTTGGTAACCAACACCCCAAATTCGCCAAGGTAAACCGATTTCTATTACCCTTATACCAGGGGTTTATGTATTTAGTGGAGGAGGCGGGAGGGGGGGGGGGTCTTAAGCGAATTGTTCTTAATGCCTAACCGGTATCGGTATATGGAATTCCCGTATTAGTGATTCCATAAACAAGACAATGTTCGACAGCCCTCACCCACCCCTCACTCTGCGCCCCGACATTTCAAAGGATAGCGCTGCGCAAAAGTATCAGTTATTTCGAGAAATCAGTGCAGCACGTTACAAGTTCGGAGAATCGAGTGAATGCCAAAATTTTGCACGGTTCGAAATCCCTTCGCGTAATCCTATCACGGGACACGCTCGAATCGTTTATGAATTATTGAAAAGCCCTTCGCGAGTATTACCCGAGCGTTAACATTTGTCGCGATTATTAACGTGAACTTTGATCGAGGTGACAATTACACGAAATATCTATAACGTCGAGGGCGAGGGGTTCGCATCGCGAGTGAGCCTAGTGGTTAACAGTTTTCCCACCAATATTTCAAACTTGCTACGAAAATTGATTAATCCAACGATTCCCTGGAACGAGCGTGGGCGGGGCTGGTTTCATATTTTCCTGCCACTTTTTATTTTATTCTTCTTGTTTTATTGTTCGGTCGGTACGCTTGTACTTGTTCTCGTCTTTTTAATCCGCGCTTCAGGATAGGATACCTGGTATTATATACGTAAAAATATATATATATATATATGTTCCCCTTTGTATTTGTATTTTCTGAAGAGCGAATAATCGTTGACGAATATTTTTGATAAATGTCTCACCAATATGCGTGCTGGTCCTTCATCAAAGGACTAATTCAGCGAGATAAGCTATCACGTGCGAAGGTCCATCCTCAGGACTCCGTAAAGATGACGTGTGACGGGATGCAGGTGCAAGGGATGCATCAGGAATACAAAAACAAGTAAAGTATCGATTGCTCTAGCAATCGATTTTTCTATGGACGCGGGGTATACGGTGGCTTTGTATCAAGATATAGTAATTCAAAAGAAAGATGGAACGAAAAAAAAATAAATAGATACTATGGATATACATATATATATACACATATATATGTTTTCGTAAAACTAAAGCTAGCCGCCATAACACTATGACATTTTCATGGTCATAAGGCTTTACATCGTTCTCCACTTCTATACGGTCATACGTTTGATATATTTTTCAGAAGAAACGTGGGACTCCTTCATCCCGATTGGCGAAAGTTTCCTCACGTACAGCTTTACGGATGGACCGCGCACCACGAACGTCAATGGAAGTATCTACACAATATGGTGAGATAAACCAAATCTACTTTCATTAAAATAATAATAGCCGATCCATCTGCCTTTGGTAGATACACAATATAAGGTCAAAAGCAATCCTCCTCGGTTCATGCAACGTAAAACCAAAAGAGCACTTGAACTACGCATACCTAACAGGTATACCTACGTAACAAAAATCCGCTTGAATAGACGTAATTTTTTCACCCACTATACGATATCTGCCTTACGAAAAATAATAATAGCAAATTAAAGAGAATAAAAAACATAATTTATACAAGACAATACACATAATAGAGCCAAAACTCGCGAGCATCAGAGTCTGGACTAAAACGAATAAATGGCAAAGTAACGTTAATTAACGGCAAAGACTCAGCGTCAACGGAACATTTCCTCAAAAGGATTTACTTGCAAATGACGTGTACCAAGACGATAGGCAAGAGCCGCGGGCATAAGAAGCTTAGTTCGCGTAGACTTTCATCTTGGTCGATCTGAAGAACCGCCTGGTCGCAGAATCGTACCTATTGTAGATCCTTGTAACGTTTCGTTTTTAATAGCTTCCATTGGCTGAAAGGTGAGACGACGACTCTAACGAGTACGAGCACGAAGCACATGAGATGGGATCGTGGTAGAGTACTTACGACGGTAGTACCTCTACCCCATTCAGGGGAGAGAGTGAGAGAGAGTGAGAGGGGGCAGGGGGGGGGAGAGAGAGAGGAGGGATGATGGGGCTAGAGTGTGTAGCAGAGTATGATGACGCAAGGGTGATTTTCATTGGTGTGCTAGAGGAAGGCGAGCGTAAAGTTTACAACTGGTGGCGGCTTTAAAGTTAGCTGATATGAAACCAACCCCGATAGAAGGTCGGAGAGCTCTGGAGACCTACGAGGTTGTACCCACCCCTCGACCCAAGACCCATCCAGGAGCGACTTCGTTCCCCGACAGGATATGAGTCCACGAAAGGAAGTCGAAACATCCTTACAGGATAGTCTGCCATTGGGCACAAATCATGCAACCTCCTTGGGATGCACAGAGAAGGCAGAGAGAAATGCAAGGGAAAGTCCTAAAGTATGGGGAATACTCCAAGGATGCTAAAGGGGTGGGTATGGGGTGACTGGATAGTTGGTACCGGTGGAGGGGATGTCATGGGCAAAATGGATCGGGAAAGAACAAGAGTGGAATTGCTGAGCAAACATGGGGAAGGTAGACGCGCGTCGGAGATGGAAGGGGCCCTTGGCTAACTCGACCAGGTTTGCCAGGAGATCGAAAGAAGGATCGAGAGAGAAGGTGGAAATAAGGAAGGACGAGAAGAGATGCGACAAAGAGAACCAGAAGAAGGATCACACGATCCGTGCTAAGAGCCTTCGAAGGAAGAGACACCGTGTACCTTTTCTTCCGTTTTCTTTTCTTTTCTTTTTCGTTCTCTTTGCTGAAACCATTCTTGGCCGGTTTCCAAGCCTCTCTCGAAACGCCTGAGCTCTACGAGCGTTTAGGAAATTCCGTCGAGGTATAACGGCGCAAATTATTCCACCTTTTTCAATGTCTTTCGCGAGAGTGGGATAACGACTCTACTATTATATGATCTAGGGTAAGAAAATCTCGGCGGTTTTACAAAGAGCCGCTATACCTACTGCTATTGGGTTTGGCATTAGACAGTCTTCTGAGGACGTAGCGGAAATCAAGCGATATGAAATCTAAGAGACCTTTGGGAGGCTTATGTCAGCCAAGGGAAGACAGTACGAAGATCTTAAGTGTCTGCTGCTCCAGAGTGAATTAAGGTAGAAGGTTAGTTACCCCCCTAGACTGACGTGGAAAATTCGAACCTCTCCATTGTGTCCATGAAACTTGCATATAGTCTTATAAGAGGATTTCGTTTGTTCGCGATAGCTCGACCTGAGGAGAGGGGGAGAGAAAGTGAAGAACGAGGAGGCAAAGTGAGCAAAGAAAAGAGAGGCAAGAGGGAAGCGGGATGACGGCGCGATACTGGCCACGCTAATTATTAGGCGGGCAAAGTTTCCCGGACGAAAGTCTACCACCTCGATCCTGCTATAGAGAATCTTGCCATGAGTTGCCAATGAAGTATTAAAGGATAGGTAGAGGAGTTTTCGACGTGGAAGCGCCAAGTTTCAATGGTCCTGTCGCAATAAACGAGGACGATTTTTGGATTTTATAAAAACCGTAGAAAAGGTCGTAAAGTTGCCCCGTCAAATTTCAGGTGATGGCAATTTTCGTGTAATATACTTTTTCCACCGGCGGACCATGGGCACACTTATTAAATTCATTATCAAAAAGTATACAACGTTGTATAATATTGCACGAACGTCTATCGCGAGTTAAAAAGAAAGATATAAGAAGAAGGTGACTCATCCCAAGATCCTCGTCGTTCTAATTTTTCTTATGCGTAGTTCACAATGCTATTTCATCCTTCGGTACTCGGGATCCATTCGCGCGACTACTTGCCGACTGGACCCTGACAATTATTTCTTGCACTACGTGTACTTTCGAATGCGGACTAATTATTCACTTGTTATGACTAGATCAGCACGCGCATTTTCACGGGCGATAGAAAGTTAGTGCGACAGCATGGGTCGCGGTCTAGCCGATACGGGAAGAACTGCTAGGAAGCTAGGACGAGAGGACCGCAAAGGGGATCCCTGTCTGTGACACGGTTCAGGGACGGGCAGGGAGCACTGAGAGACGAGAGTACGGATTTTGACAAACAACATGAGTTATGTGAAAAGAACTGGACTAAGCTGTTAGGCTTCCGTCGCAAACTCCGAACGCTGGAAGAGAAGCCAAGCTAAAAAATCGCGATCATCCCTAGTCGAGTCGATCGCAACGAAAGATGACGAAAGCAACGACTGACCGAAGTCCGTAGATCCTCAAGAGATCAAAAATTACGTTTACAATCTCCATCGGTTTCCCGGGACAATCCGAAACTGTAAAAATTGTAAACCAACCAATCCTGGGATGTTAGCGAAGATCTAGAAGGAAATACATTCAATGTCATTTGCGCCCGTGCGGCTTCTTTGTTTTGATAACTCCTTGAAATTCTGCACTTTCTCGGCACTATAAATTCAAAGAACAGTGGACTGAAAGAAAGACTAACTTGATAACGCGAAGACTGCAAATGAAATGCTTATAAATTTGAAAAGCGCCAGTGATTACAAGTAATCTCAAAATACAAATAGATATACTAAACGTATAAATACACTAAACTATTTACATTATACTTCGTATACTAATTCTGCGTCAATCATCAATTTGCCGAATTTCTTCAGTCTTACGCGCAACAGTATAATCGCAGCGACAATTAAAAGTTTTTCTAAACACGTCATTGCGCAATATGTCAATTTTATATCAGCCTTATCACACGCCAATGAACGTGAGCCGATTTTACAGTCTCGGAGTAATAGGACATACGGGAAGTGTTTTCCCGTGAATAACATACCAATAGCAATATCCTTACTATGGGATAATATTCCAGGTAAGAGACGTGTTAAAAATTCACGCTCCAGCGTCCTTTCATAAAATTTTCCCGACCTCGAAAAAATCCTTAGCCTCCTGCAATAATAGATATATTCAATGATTTAGAGCATTCAAAAATATCAAAGATGGCGACTCGTTATCCACTTCTATCGAAACGTATCTTTATTCCCGTTCCTTTCATACCTCGGTAAGACCAGGCAATTCGCAGGCGACAGACTCTCTTATGTGATTGCAGATCGTTAAAGGCGCCTTGGAATCGGCTTACTACGCCACGGAGATGCAGTACAAGGCGGCTTCTTTGAGCAACCAGTACACCGTCCTCTCGAGACCGATTGTCAGCAACGTAAAGGAGGTGATCGAGTTGCTAAGGCGGAATCAACGATTCGGCAATTATTCGCACAGTCTTGCGGAATCTGCAGAATACGACGCCGACGACGAATCTGGTAATAGGATAATCTTACGAGTTTATCGCTTCTATAGAGAATAAGGATCGTTCCCGGAGTATTTTTCTCAGCAAGACCAACAGCACCGAGCGAGGATCAAAAGTCACTTTGAAATATGTATGTGCCAATGGCTTACGGGTGGGATTTTGCTGCCGGGGGCTTTTGGCGATTTTTCTCCCTTCTGTTGTCCCTCTTCTGTGTCTCTTTTATCCCTTGACATTAAGAAAAAAAATAAAAATGAAAAAAGAGGTGTGAGTGTCATTGTACTCACGAATGATGTGTAAACATGTTGTAGAAAGTTCAGTGCGGGAAACTATTTATAATTG
>JARQSW010000292.1:1246050-1260407 GCA_030142375.1 Calameuta pallipes
CAGAAAGTTATATTTACTACATTGCCCTGAAATATTGTACAATATTTGATTCAAAGGCATCAACAACATTGCTGTCGTAACGAAATATTGGAAATATTGTTGTAATGTTTTTGGAATATAGTGTGCTGTGTGGGATCCCCAGGACCATCTAACAGCACCACTAACCCTAATGCTCGTTCCGCTCTATTTGCCGTTCATTTATAAATGGTCGAAATATTAAGTCCTGAAAATTGACGCACGTTCTAGTTGTAAAAAAAATAAATAAAAATTCCTTTACTGCACTTTAGTGATAAATAAATTGAATTCTTTTCCATTTTTTTTTCTTTTTATTACTTACTGCAATCTTTTTTTTTGTATTCTTCATACTCCGTATAGTGATTTATGCTCTTCAGATACGTGACCAATAGGTTTCGACAATTACGAATATTTGCGAGTGTGCGAAAAGCTTCAGGTATCTTACATGAGAATTGTATTAATGTGCATGATCCTCGAGGGTACGTTTCCTACATTGGTCTAAAGTATTGAGAGAATTTACCCTCGAGCCAATCGGGCAATATGAACGTCGGACGGATAATGGATAAAACGGAAGAGGTAAAAAACAAGGATAGAGATAGCACGTTAATGATTTTTCCTATGCGGATGCGACATACGAAATTAATTGATAATGCACTGGCCTCAAACGCTTACGCATTTTGTTAGATATGGGAAATAAAATCGTTTATTAACGGATAATTGATATTAATGTAAAATTATTGATGCACATTTTGTGTTTCTGGGATATTCATAAGCCGTGTACCTCGTTATATTTCAAAATGCGTAAAAGCTTCATCAGATTGACGCAAATGACACCTTTCAACCAATAACGAGGCTAGAGCTGCGAATTGCTGCATTTAACTACACGCATACCTATCGGTTTCCAGGAAACATTAAAAAAAATGTTTAAGGGTCGCTTTCGTGTTATATAAAAATGTATTAAACACCATATTGCACACAAAATTCCATTTTCCATTGTACGCATGGGTAAAGTATGCCGTACAGGATGTAGATGTATTTGGAAACTATTCCTATGCACTTAGGTCAACGATACATAAAATCTACCGAAATTGAGATAAAAATAATTCATCGCAAAACTTGAATACGTGCATATACCGGTGTTACTCAAATATTAAGAAACGTATACATATGATGTGGAGGAATAGTAAAAACATTGGAAGTTTGTTTCTGAATAATTCTGAATCATGGACATAGGCGAGCAATGCACGTATGTATACATGGTACGGAATAATCATAATTAATTCATAGCAGGTTATGTCACTGCCATACTTTGTATAAACAAAGAATTACTAGACGAGGCGATTGGAAATTTTTATAATTTAACGCAGTTCATGAAAAGCACTATGCATTTCTCCGCATTGTCGAAGAAGAACGAAATATTCTCAATAATCAATGCGGAATGTAAAAAATATACATATGTGTATACCTGAAAGATCAAAAGAGTTTTTCTTTCATTAGGGATTTCCAATATCGTCATAAACTCACCTGCGTATACGAAGCGACTATGAGTAAAAATGTAGTAAGAAAACATCCCCTATGATATCTGCATAATTGCGAGGAATGGTCGAAGTAGAGGAAAACATGTCGCCCTGGGAACAGATGTTACCGTACGGAATGTTTCCCAGGGCATTCGGTTTCGCATAGGGGACCGTTGGGTGGAGTACTCCTGGATTTAAATACAATATCCTGGGGCCATTGCAAAAATGAAGCGACCACCCTCTATCCTCACCCAGCCAATATCATCCCCGACCTGGTCGACGAGTACTTCCGTTCGCCAAACAACAACTATACACTCACCCTATCCACGCGCATTATCCCATATTCTACCAATATGCTTCACCACGCATATAATATATACGAGGGGGGGGGGGGGGGGGGGAGTGCATTACGTATATTTAAATCGTTATTTCGTACCAGAAAACTTCAAATATGTGCAGATATGCAATGGAGAAGATACGGGACAGATTAATTATCGTAGAAGTCCAATATTAATATACATATAGAGCGAATCATGTTTAAACATGTACAGTGGACAATAGCGAGAAACGTTTTTATACCAGCCAAACACATGGATAGGTTATGAAATACGAATGATCCCAAAGTAAGGCCCATCTCGTTCTATCTCCAAAAGGAGTCGAGAAAAACGCAAAAAACGGTTTAAACCATACTTTTGACTTATCGCTTACCGTGTCCTACTCATTTTCGCGCACTGATCACGAATCTGATGCTCGTTTTGCGATAGTGAAATTAAGTTAAGCTAGGGTGAGTCTTTACAGGACAGAGCTCAGATAAAAATGAATAAATTCATTCGATGACTTTCCTAGGCAGCTCCTCGAATGAGGCTCTTGACAAATGATGAAACATTGTCGAGAGTCAATGACGTCCTGCAACAACACAAAGGATTCCGAATGGCGGGTTACGAATTGAGATGAAACATTAGTTCCTTTGTGGATACAGAAGGGGTTGTCAGAAAGACAGTGGCAGTACAGACAATTGCTAATGTGAAGGGTTTAAAGTTTTCACAGTTATGTGCGGATTCGATTGCGTATGAGGTGTATTAGCATCGGTGAGGACGCGTCCAATTAATGCACCATCCACAAACCCGACTTCATGTAGCATATGCAACAGTTAATATTCATATCGTTACTGACCCGTTACAATTCGGTACGAATGATTACATTTGAATTAATCGTATGCAATATGAACTCTTAAATGTTACATTAATCGGGAATCTCCCTCGTTCTAATGCAGGTACTAATTCTTTTTTACTGAAGCTCTAAATAAAATAATGTATTGATAAATCAATGAATAAAGGGATACGCAGGAGACTATATAAAATAGTAGGATTTGTATATGTCGAATAAGATAATTTGATAAAGTATAAACAATTTTACTTTTATTGCAAAGAACATTTTATGCAAATTATTCTGCGGATATCTTACACATATTCATTCAGCACGCGCACGTACGTATGTACTCACTATACTAGTTCGATAATCATATTACGTGAGTCACTTTCTTTTAGATTTCATTTGAACACGCCTGTTCTTACCAGGTCTCTGCTTTACCTTTCCTTTGCCCAATCTTCCTGATTTGCTGGGTTTACCTGGTTTTCCTGGCCTCTTGTACTCCGACACATCAGCCGAACTGGATCGTGTATTCTGTTTACTACCACGTTTTTTGCCTCCAAAACCATATTTGGAGTTTTTCATCTTTAATTTGGATTGAGCTTTCTTGTCTACCCTTCGCGGAGCTGCTTTATTTGATACAGGTTTCTTTTTGTCATCCAAAAAATCAAGATCACGTCTAATGCCTTTTCGATATTTCTTTACTTCCTCAAGCATTTTTCTTTTTTCTGCATGCTTTTTCAGATTTGCTTCAATCTGCATTTGTTTCCCCACTTTCCGCTGTTGTCTTAGTTGCCTTACTCTTTCAGAACGTTGGGCTATAACTTGTTTCTTCATAAGCTTTTCCCTGACCTTTTGCATATGTTCGTCTGATTTAGCCATTTGAGCAAAATAATCATCTGGTCTGGTAGTTGGCAACCCCAGTTTTTTCAACCTAGCAATTCCTTCCATAACTGCACCTTGTGCTTGTCGATGAAACATTGTTTCACGCCGGAAATCATTGAGGATAGGATCCTCTTCGGGAGTATACTGAGGTAATTTTTTATTTCCTTTTAATTGCTTTGCTCGTTTAACTTCCTGTTCTTGCATCTGCAGTGCTAACTCTGGTGCCAGAGGTGCAGGAACATTGATCATATCGAGCCTTTCGACCCATGGTAAAGCAAGTTTTATTTCATTTAATTTTTGCTTCATCGCACCCTGTAAATAAAGAAATAAACTGTATATCTAAAAGTTCAATGTACTGTGTACTGTAAATTTATTTAATACTTTGATAAAACTAGAAGTATATCATAAAAAATACACATACATATTAATACAATTATCAATGAAATTAGAGATAAATTAACATTCTCCACTACTTACAACATTATTTTTGAGCTGTCTTTTCTTTGGTTCAACTGCATTTAAACCAGGCTTTAATTTTCCTTTCGCAAACGCCTCTTGTAACTGAAAAACACGTGAACGATTAAGGTTAAATACTTAGCGTAAATGTTCTCTTTACTTTTAGGAAATGCTACAACTTTACTTCTTCATCGGAAGAATTATAATCAGATTCGCCTTCGCTCGACGACATTGTTAAATTCTACAATCACTCTTTCTTGAAAATTAAAATTAGCAGTTGAAATTCGCTACAAAATTGACAATCGTAGTCAATAGTGAACAGTAGTGGAAGCGCGTCTGTCGCAGTCTGTTGTGTAGAATCTTGCGAAATATAACACGCGCAAGTGGCGCCATACAATAGCACACATAATTTATGTAAAATTCAAAAAAAATTACTTCAGGTACTTTTTTTAGAATTAAATAAGTTTGATATTCGCATTTAAAAATTGCATCTATTAAGATATAATAACATCTGTTTTTAAAACATATCAGTAAAAAATTTAACAATTTTCATATAAAAATATGCACGAAAATGTAGCATTTATTGACATAGGAAAAGGAGTACTGCACCAACATTAAGGCTGAACAAAATTCTAATCTATTTTATTACAAACTTCTAATTATCTTTAATAATATTATATCCCAATGGGAATTTCCCATAAAAATATGATAAATGACTCTTTTAAATTTTATTAGGAGTACCGAAATAGCTGATAGGCTTTAACATTCAAAGCCTCCCTGATAAGCAGCCCAAAATATTTCATTGTCATTTCACGCAACCAATTTCCTCGCAAGGAGTTTGTTTATTTTCGAGAATAAAAAATACTTGAATGGTGCGGAAAGTGTTTACCAAGGTGTATAAAAGAAAGGTACTCTACTAATATAGGATATTTAAGAAAATGACGTTTTCTTAGCATTGCCGTGAATGCGCAGATCTCTTCGTGAGTTTACCTACCATATGAAAACCGTGGCTTAGTCCAGAAATTTTTGTGTAGTTGGCTGACGGCAACGAAACATCATGGCGTCCACGGATGCAGAACCGATGTCACGTTTATTGAAGCTCGCCAAAGAGTTTAACTGCTTTTATCTGTCAGGTAAGGAGATTAGCGGCATTAGGCCAGGAATATGCTTTTGCAATGTCCTTCTCGCATTGTGCATAAGTTTTTTCCTCGAAATAATGCTCTTTCCGTACTGTCTACTAAGATATTGATTTCGAGTGTTGTGTTTCTCTCAGTCGTCTTTCTCCAATATACTTAGTAGAAAAATTATCAGTAGCATAAGGTTTTTTAAACATTTTTTTTAATATGTCCCTTGCCATTGATGTTCCTGTTCTGGTAGTCAACAATTATTTCTTAGCTTTCTCTATATTTGTTTCGCTGCGTTTCGCCTGCCTGTATAATTATCGGTAGCGCCTTTTAAGGTGTTGCTATAAATTTATAGCAATATTAGGAACACCAATTGCATCTTTTGTACTGACATTATGAATACTGTTCTTGTCACTTGTACTGGCATGCAGCACTTCTTTATTTTAAGAATGTATCTTTAACTTGATTACTTTTTATTGAACACAATACAGTACAATGTTTATGTAGTGTTATTGATGATCGTTAAGCCGTATAAGAGCGATATCTTTCTTTTCGATAAAGCGTTCGTCGCTTTCATTGATAATTTTATTAGGCCGAATAAAATGTGTTGTACAATTTTCATAGATTTACTTGTGTGTTTTAGAGAAATCAATTAGAACAATATGTTCATCAGGTCTTTTTTATATTTTTTATTTTCTGTTTCTGCTAAACACACCTAACAAGTTCTAAAAGTTTCTTATGATTGTTTCTTACCTGTCAATGAATTTAAGAGTTTCACGTGCCAGTCTCGATAAGAACACATGCTAAATCGATGAATGCTTACGGATACATAACTTCTAAACTAAAAAGACAATAGATTTGTAATTTTGCAGATCTGTTCAGCATAAATGCACATACAATGTGCAAAAATGTTAACTCTGTCATGAATATGACATATAGGTTAAACATCCTTAAATAATAATATTTTCATCTATGAAACAAACTTATAATGCTCGTAGATTATTCGATTTTTAATTCCATTTTGAAAATGGTAATTATATTAAATTCTTTATCTACTGCATTTCTTGGTTTATAGGTGTATAGGAGATTATCTTGAACAGGTAATCATATCATAATTTGTAATTATGTTGTAAATTGTATTATTATCCTAGTCTTTAATGGTATTAAAAATAAAATTATTTTCTTTATGAATGCATATGTCAGAGATCATGGGCTATTAACAAATATTAAACATATGTAATATTAATCAAGGATGGCCAATGATGTAAAAATAGTATTTAACATATGCCACATCCACATGGCACTAAATGCATTGAGCAATTGACCCTGATCCAAAAATAAGACTTGTCGTACTTGTACATTTTAGCTTCAAATGCTACATTCCTGGAAATTGCAATATACTGTATGTTATAAAATTCACCAATTTATATTTGAATTTCATTAATAAAATATTTTTTGCATTAGAATTTCATATGTCACAATTGTATTCATCCTCCTTCTATCAATACTTAATTCTTGGAAAACTGATTAGATAAGTCTTGTCATGTATACAAACACAATTTTATTATATTACATATACTTTCACGATTGTCTTCAATCATTGCTATATAACATTAACTATATCATATTAAATTTCCACAGCTTAATGAACAGGATCTCTGATGTTTGAATATTGTAAAAAATATTTTGTTATCTGTCATTGAACTCTCCTTTGAAACAGCATTCCTAATCTCCCGACTATGAGTAATTGTCACACTGTACTTTTGTAACAACTACAGTATCACAATCTACTACTTTTTTTTTTACAGAAAACAATACAAATAAACTTATAGTTAGAGTCAAGAGTATAATGCTAATTTTCGTGGCGTCTTACGGGATTTTCAGGATTCCATGCAGGTGAATGCAGAGCTTTCGTCGTCGATGGACAACAAGTCGGTCTTGTTCGACCAGACGTGATGAAAGAAATCTTGAACTATCCAGAGGTAAGTTTTTTAATCGATTTTCTGTAATACAACTAGTGACGTACAAAATAGTCCCAAATTTCTGAAAATTAATAAGCAGTAAATATCACCATATACTCATTATATATTATAGGTTTTTCAAGTACAACCAAAATACGTGCAACTGAACCCAGCATTTAGGGATTATGCAGAAAGAAGTGCGCGCGTTGATGAGGTCCTTAGAGAATGGCGAGCAGGTGGGAAATTCATCACGTTGCGAGGCTGGCGGGAAGAATGTCATGAAGTCCGCACACGATTCAATACGACGCCTCTACTCAAAATGGATCGTTCTGCAACTTGTAAGTGATATATGATGAAATGATCGATCTAGAAGTTGCTTCTTTTAAGTATTTCTTTACCATTCATTATAACCAGGTTTATTTGGAATTCGGAAGTACGGAGTAGACATTAATGGATACGTAATGGATCCCATAAAGGGATTGTCAATCTGGCTACAAAAACGCAGTCCCAATAAACAGACATGGCCTGGTTACTGGGATAATATGGTGAGTGGTGGATTGAGCGTAGGCTTTGGGATTCATGAAACGGCAGTTAAAGAAGCTGGAGAAGAAGCAAGTATCCCAGGCAATCTCATTGGGAAGCTCAAGAGTGTAGGATGCGTATCTCTCTTTTTTGAAAGCGAAAGAGGACTCTTTCCGAATACCGAATTCGTCTACGATCTTGAACTGCCACCGGAGTTTGTACCAAGTAACAGTGATGGAGAGGTGGAAACTTTTGAATTGCTTCCAGTAAGTGAATGTTTAGAGAGGGTACTATCTTCCCACTTTAAGACGACTTCCATTCCCGTCGTTCTGGATTTTTTGATTAGACACGGATACATTACTCCGGAAAATGGTAAGCTCTTGTACATATTTAAAAAATTATTTTACGTTTACGCATAATATTTTCTATAACTTTTAATCGCCGATGAGTGAAACACAGCACTACACAGTTGAAAAATTTTAACTAAGTAATATTATCTACATTCATCAACGTGTATGTTTCAGAGCCTAATTTTATCCAAATTGTGGAACTTCTGCATGTACCACTGCAAACGATGTACAACCAGCCACAAAGAAAAAATAAAATAGCTGCCAACGGCGAAGCGAACACGGGTCTATAGAGTCTTTAGGTTACAAATAGGCACTAATTTCAATCATGCTAAGGCTACAAATCCAATAAAATGAATAAGCAGTTGTTCTTTTCATTTCCTTATGATTTCAGGGTCTAAATGTTTGGATTGTAATGTTTCTTTGTTGATCATACATCGCGAGAAACACTACATTTATTAATCTAGTATTACTCAAACATTTTTTATACTAATAGAACAATTATAGATTGTTAACTGCGGATCCAGGATCCTGAAAATTGAAAATCCAAATAAGCTTTGAATAACGTTAAATAGAATTTTTATTCATTTTTAATGACTTTACGCCTTAACATAATTATCCAGCTGTTCAGTTAGCTGGAACGTGGAACAGACCTCCGTGTGATATTTGTGAGAAAGTAAACAGTTGAATGCAGCTCTGAGGGTATTTTGCCGTAACAAGATTATAGCTGTGTTTCAACTAAAATAAGAAAATCATATATCTATTGACAAACTTATTTTTCTTGAAGTTTTTTCCATTAACAAATACTTTTTTGTATGTAAAACGATTGAAAACGTCCAAATTGAATTTTCTCGATTTTAAGTTTATAATTAAAGCAAGTTGTATTGGAATTTGTATGGTTACTAGATATGCTGCAGTCGAAACACAGCAGGTCTTAATTTACATTATGACAACTTGCAATTTATGTACTTTCAATTATTGTGAGAAACGATAACCAGTTAAACAAGTTTTTAAGAAATAATGCATTGCGACGTAATGTGAATCAAGACGCAATCTTGAATATCAAAGTATTAACACTGCATTCCGAAAAAAAAAAATAGATTTAATGTGAACAAGTTGCGTTTTACAAAATAGAGAAGCCGATAAACCCTTTCTGGTAATTGACGTTAAAATTTGGTATCGATATTTAATCAGGTTCGAGACATTATTACCGGCATTGGTTGCACAAATTCAAATTATACTTCAAAAGTCCATTCGTAGTTTTATACGGTTATAATGGACTCAATGCAACTCTTTTGATACAGTAGAAAATTAAAGATTCAATCCCTTACAGAATTTTTTCTGTTGTACACTAATATGGAACGTAGCATTTTTATTGGCCAGACAGTTTTTTGGGAAAGGGAACAAAAATCTTTATGTTATTTATCGTAGATTATATTAGGTAGGTTTTTTTAATTGAACGATCATTGTAATCAGAGATTTAATCGATGTTGCATAATATCTCTGAAATGATTGTATGTACACCTGAGAGCACAGAAGTACTGATGCGATGTAATTGCGTTTTTCTTTTACCAAAAAGAACGTTCGAGTTATAATTGCTTATTAATCCCGTATAATTTACGCACGATGCATTCTTCTAAAGATGTTAAAATGTATATACATGATTCTTTTTGCATACAGTTTACCCATGATCTTCCTCTTGAGTCACAATTAATGTTTTCGTCGTTTCAATACTTTTGTGCAGCAGGTTTAGCGTTTACTTAACCGTACGTATTAATTAACGGTACAGAGGTATTTATTGTTGAATAGATATGTTGATGAAAAATCGGCAATCTTAGTGATGATCATGAAGTACTATAATTCTGTGAAATACACACAGCAATTTATTCGAACGCCCTAGATGCGGCTAATGAAAATTCAATGACATTTACAAAATTTGCGATATCTGAAATTATTAGGAATTAATTGATAATTAGAAGGATGCATATTGAAAATGGAAGTATCTCGTGCTCATCCACGGATTCGCCATTTGAGTGTGGAATAGAGTCCAGTAATCTTTTAATAGACTTCGGATAGCTTTTAAGTATGACATCTTAGCCAATATCATAGAATAGATTGCATAACTTTAATACTTTTTTAATGAAACGAAATACTTGATGTGCTAGTCACCTTATGAACGTTATGTTGTCTATATACTCGAGTTTCGATCAGCGAACGCAATTAAAATTCATTTTGCAAGTATCTTTTGTTGGGAGGAACTTAACGTAGTCATTGCTACAGTCACGGAAATCATTGATTTGAAGGTGTCATTTCTTTACATTTGTACAATACGTGTTAAGCATTTTTCTATTTTAACAATGTGTTAGTATAACTGGATTCGATGTTTGAAAATTTGTGAGCATGTTGAATTTATGCCCTGAATTTGCTACTTGTATTTGCGCACAATTACTTTCGTTTATATTTAATACATTATGGAAATTTATGCTGTGGCTTTTGCAGTTTTCAATAATTAATCGTATTATTTGTTGTAGTGTCATCACAAAAGGTATTTAAAGTAGCATTGAGGTCTAACAACTGTTACGGTATTAACGCTTCATCATACTATCTACTCGAAAATAGTTATGTTATTTGTGAATGAAAGAAATTTGTTTGAAATGCAAAAAATTCTTTCACAAATCCAATGTAAAAATTCTAAAAATCTGTATTCTTATTTCAATGGTATTAATTATATGACTTTAAATGCATTTTTAAATCATTTGAGTTTTGAAATGAAAAAAATCACTTTTTATCAAAGATTCATTTACTTATTTAAGGAATTTTAATAAAAGAGAATAAATTGCGCAGATCCAATTTTAGTATTGTAGTGAGTTTGACAATATATATAATATAAAAATTCATTTACTCTTTATCAATATTTCTTGACACATGTTCTGGCACTTATCAAATTCAGAAATAGTATTCCAGCAACATCGACTAAGGAGTTGCTTTTTTAAATCAAATTTCCTTTAATACTTCATTGATTAAATTAATGGTTTTGAATCTCATTAACTATTTTAAGCGATATAATTATTTTCAATATCAATTTCAAGTAAACTAAAATTTCAAACTGCGCACAAAAATTTAATTGACGATTGTATCAACCCTGTAACTTAATTCGTTATTTTAATTGCAGAAAATGCTCAAATTTATCGAGATATTATGTATTATACAACATTGTCTTTTTTTCATATACCCATTAGTCTGTAATATGAACGGCAGTTCTCATCTGAAATGTCGAATGTGTTTGAGAATTTGGGAATGAATTGTACATACAACAAACTATAAAATTGTAATTAATCTTGGTTGATTTCAATTTAGTAAATTAATTTAATTTGAAATTGCGTACAACGAAATAAACTGCTACTTTATGTGACAATGGTGTTATAATATCTGAAATGCCACTTATATGTAAAAAGGTAAATAATTAATGTTAAAAGAAAGACAAGTGATATGATCTACAATATACAGAGTGGTCCACGCAACTTGCACACCTGTATAACTTGTAAAGAATGCATTTTATGGAAAAATTTTGTATATAAAATTTGTACGGTTTTAAAGGATACGTTATGCAATGCACAATTTTTATTTTATTGGTGGAGGCGTTTCGGAGATTTCAAGGTCAACGTTGACTTTGTGAATGGAATGCTACATTTTTTATACCAAATTGTGAAAGAACGTGAAATTTGAAGTAAAAGAATACTGATATGTATTAGCCGTAAACCTAACTAATAACAAACGAATAATTTTACTTTGTTTCTTAAAAATTGTCTTCGCGTAATATCACATATGGATTGATCGTTGTGGACAATTTCCGTGGCGTCCACGCTCGCCGGATCTTACTCCTTTAGACTACTTTCTGTGGGGGAAATTAAAAGATACAGTGTATCGTGAACCACCGCCAACACCTGAGAATATGATACATCGTATTCCTGAAACATACATTACACTTGATGCAGAGATGATTCAAATTTCAGTTGCTTCATTAGTTAGTAGATTCCATCACTACTGTGTTTACTACTACAAATTCTGTGGAAATTTGTTATAAGGTTGAATCCCTATTTTGATATTACGAAATGAAATTTTTCAAGAAAGAAAGTGAAATTACCCGTTAATTATTAGATTTACGGCTAATACAGGTCAGTACTCTTTTACTCGAAATTTCACGTTCATTCACAATTTGGTATAAAAATTTTATTTAATTAAAAAAACCGTTTTCTGGAAAGTATAAAAAGATGTAGAAACTTATTCCACTTTCATTCAGTCTCTAGCTATAGCTGCGTAAGTGTCTCCGCTTTTCTTAAGCTCGTTGTTTATATGTAAGGTAAAAAAGGAAGAACAAGATCAAGAAAGGTTCGTATATCATCGAAGGTCCTTTCAGAATTAACAATGTTCTATAAATTAATCGTGACACGTTTTTCTTTAATTTGAAGTCCAGGATGTCGATTACGTACACGACGATCGATGATACCATTGGAGAATAATTAAATGATATTCGTAGTAATAAACCAAGTTTTGGGGAAAAAAATACTGGGCAATGCATATTATCTTTCAAGTATATTTTTTATGATTGAAAAATTCGGGACATGACAAATTCATGAGGATGACACGTGGCTGGTTTCATAACCCCGTACAGGTATGTACAGGGTGTCCCATGAAATGTTGCAATAATTAAACGAATCTTTCCCACCTTTATGACCTTGGTGCGGATTCTACGGACTAGGTCCGCATTCCTGAGACTGCGCCGTTTCATTCTAGTCATGATAGAAGTCAAAGTTCGCGCGTCAAAATGAGTGACCTAACAACGGAAGAAAAAGGGTTTCTTATGGAAGCTACTTTTCTAGAAGTATACTGTACAGCTTTTAGAGGATTTTGAAACAAGTTTGGAGCCCACAGTGCTAGTGAAAACACTCTCAAGAAGTAAGATACTGGTATTTGTTTATATCCATGTGCTCTAGCATGTGCATCTCATGACGGTTTTTGACAATTACACTGCATAGAAATAATTTAAAGTGAACAGTTCTCAGAGTGATCGACAATTTTCTGCAACACGGCACGTTTCAGGACCGAGACATGATAATCTGGGTCTTTCCTATTCAGTGATGACAGAAGATATACGTTAGAGGATGTTGAGAAGTATTTTGTCGAAAATCCCAATGCATCCGTTCGAAAAGCTGCCCAAACGTTGAATATATCGAAGACAACGTTACACAGGATCCTTAAAAATTGTCTAAAGATATCTGAAAAAAATTTTCTGTGAAAATATTATACAGATGTTCAAGAACGAAGAATTGAATGAGAATGCAATTATTTTCTCGGACGAGGCGCATTTCTGGTTGAACGGATATATGAATAAACAGAATTATCGTTTCTGGGGAAAAGAAAATCCTAACGTGATCTCTGCGAAGCCTCTCCACTCAGAGAAAGTTACAATATGAGCAGCAATTTTAGTAAAGGGAATATTCCTGCATGTCTTGTCTGCAAATGTTGAAGATAAAATTCTTTCCTCACGCAAAGAAAAGGGGCCTAGTGAAAAATTTCCATTTCATGCAGGACGGTGCAACACCACACTGCACAAAGGAAGTATTCAAAGCAATTCATAGAGTGTATGGAAATCATGTGATTGGTTTGGGTATTCAAAATTTGCTCACGGGGGAATCAATTGGTCTTCCTATTCGCCAGATTGAAACCCGTGCGATTTTTTCTCGTTGAGTTACATCAAGGACTACTGCTATGCTGGAAACCCCAAATCAAAGGAGGAACTAATCATAGCAATAAAAAAAAGTGGTCAATGGTATTACAACGGACATGTTAAAGCGTGTTTTCTACAATTTCCGCAAAAGAAAATAAATGACTATTGTGCAAATTCTAACGGTGCTCACTTTGAAAATATTTACCATTTGGAATCCTTATTTTTGACACTTTTAGAAAAATTACTTAATTTCTTATTCAAATTTTTTTTCCGAATCAATTTATATGTATGTGAATAAAAGTGCGGAATTTGCTCTAAAAGATGTAGTATTACTTATCCCATTTCATGCATGCATTAAAAAATAATAGTCGCTTACTTATTGCAACATTCCATGGAACACCCTGTACATTTCTGTGGCAGGAATATTGATTTCTGAATAAGATATTATACAGAGTGTATCAGCTAAGATGCACGTTTGAGATTTGCGGCGAAACTGTACATAATTTCGAAAATCTGGTGTAGCAACCATTGAAGTTTTTTTGATTGCGCATCGAATGAGCATATTATTATTATTCATTTAACTTCCGTTCGCAAATAAAAAAAATTATCTTTGCCATTTCAAATGATAGTGAAAAAAGTTAAATGCAAAAGTT
>JARQSW010000299.1:0-188206 GCA_030142375.1 Calameuta pallipes
CTCTCTCTCTCTCTCTCTCTCTCTCTCTCTCTCTCTCTCTCTCTCTCTCTCTCTCTCTCTCTCTCTCTCTCTCCCCTTAGCGCTCTCCTCCTCATTCCCGTGCTCGCTCATTCTTTCTCGTTCTTGCACTCCTCGCTATGTTACTCTCACGGAACGAGCGTATATATGCACCAGCGGAAAAAAAGTCGCCTGCTTGATTGGTGGAAATGAATTCAAAATGGCTGACTGCCCGAGTAAAATGGCGTCGCGACGTTAATAGCTGGCTATTACGATAAATTTGACGTTTCTATTCATCCTCGTTGCGATTCCAGGAGCGTAAGGTCGTCGTTGTAACTTCGAGCAGTTCCTGTGTCCGTGGGACGCAGGATGGATTGATGGATTGAAAATTCAAGAGTTTCTCCGGTACCGATCAAAGTCCTGGACGTCGGCCCAAATCGTTTTAGGTTGGCCGAAGGATTCGATTCTGCATTTTTATGTCTATTGGATTCCAAGGAAAAATCAAAAGACGCAGACACGTGGAAGATCGGAGAGATTGAAGCCCGCGGGCCAAGAGCGAACGCCGAGGCTCGACGATGCACGGATTCTTAATCGGGCCCATTATCTCCGCGCGATCATCCCGAAAACTAATTCGTATTTTTTACTCCGAAACCGAAAACTCATAAATCAAACCATCCCGGGGATAACGGGGGGCGCTGGAGCCTGGGCAGCGTCTAAGACAATGCGGCTCCATTTAAGATTCGAATGGACGCAATTTCCTATACAACTTTGTAATTATGGGTCGTTTGTTGGTGCATCGGATTGCCCTAGAACCGCGGAGCGAGAGCAAAGGGCGCACCTTTTGTTGGCCTGCAGACCATAAAAATTTTCGAATTAAATTAAAACCAGCCAGACTTTTATACTTTCGTTGGGTTACGCGTCCTCGATAATTGCCAGTAAGCCAAAAATTATGACAAATAAACAAGCATTTGAGGTTCTCGCAAAAGGGACCAGAGCCCTGCGAACCCAAGAGCCAAGAACCAAGAACCAAGAAGATATGTACGACCACCGTCTCATAAGTATTCACCTTCGGACCAGAAGAGGCTGAGCTACTTCGAAATTCTTTGTTAAATCTCCCAGAACTCCGATGGCCCACCTGTCATTTCTTATTCCTCACAGGAGCAACCTCAGCAGGGTGGAAAGTCTACGTAGCGTAGCAGCCATGGACGGAGATCCCCTGACGCGAGGTTCCACGTATGAAAGGGAACTGGTGACGCAATGAATAGACCAGGACGATGTTTAATTCCAGCCAATTTTCCACAACCTGTAACTAACCTGCAAGCTCCGCCTCTGTTTGATCCAGCTAATATTGATGATCTCCTGCTGCTCCTGGCTCTCCTGCCTCTCCTCGCTGATCCAGATGCAGAACTTCGATCAGCCTCGACTCCGGCAACTTGTTCGCGACAGCGAAAGTACCAACGACTCTTAAAGTAATGGCTCCGCTCTAGTGCCGCTCTAATATATTTATGTATTTATTTATACGTTACTCCTGCTCCTACGAACGAGGGACCAATCAGTCCTCGGGCTAGAGTACAAAAGTCAGCTCCACTGTCTGGCGGCTCCCTCCAAGATTTATTGCTTGTAATGAGAAATCATTAGCCGCAAGGTGTATTAGACGATTTTGGTAATTGCCAAATTGCTCAGCCTCCGCCGCAGTAGCACAGACTGTATCGTGGGGGACCCATGAAAAAAAAACAGCAACGAAAGTCGCTCGAGTCAAACGCGGTAAGCAATTTTTGTCTGCTACCACGTAAAAAGAAAAAAATATCCAAATCTCACGGAAACGTAATAAAAGCCGATAAGGAGGACTATCCGAGAGACACGGCGTGAGATCCAGTGAAAATAAAAGCCATATACACAGTGACAGGGTCATGAGTGATTAAACAATGGGATCGCAGGGATATGGGAGATATTAAAAAAAAAAAGAAAAAACACAAGTCAGAGTGAGAGATGCGACCGAGAGGGGTCATCGGGGGAGAGAGAGAAAACCAAAGCGAAAGGGACGTCCGGTAGGCGGTAGGTGGACGAGAGCGGCTCACTCAGCCCAGCAACATATGTACCGTCCATTGGACTGTAGGGGGGCGGGCGGCGTCGGGGCGCTTGAGGCTAAGTATAAAAATCAATCACACGCGTTGACGTCCGCACCGATCTAAAACAGTGCGCCGCGTGTCAATAAAGAATAAGCCGCTGCTTCTCGATGATCGATGTGTCCAAAGTCCGCCACGCGGGATTCCATTTCTAACGAACGCGCAGCGCCGGAAGCCTCGTGCCGCATCTTACTGAGGCGGACCGAGAGACGCGTGCGGAATTTTAGTGTCGCCGAAGAAGCCAAGGAGGAGCTCAGGGCAGCATAGGGAATGTACGGCGGTGAAAGGATGTGGGGGTGGACGGTGGTTGATAAGATCTGGTGCACTCGAGGTGGAGGCAGTAGGTACGTGGCGAACGGATAAGGTGGTCAGACGGCGAAGGGCGCGAGAGGACTAGGGGTTAAGGGGTGGTGGGGACTGAGGGAGGGTAAGCGGCCACGGAAATTGGTGGTACTAAGGGGTACCAGCGGCGAGTACGATCGAAAGGGTTGGCCAATCTGATATATTCCGAGTGGCTCCGCCGATGATTAATGGCTCGCGAGCTGGGTTTTTTGTTAATTAGCTGATTGGGAACGCCTAGTATGATATGCAGATTTTGACGAGATACCTCGCGGTTATTTAATATCGGAGGGGATGTCGGAGGGTAAGGGTGCTGCTTTCGCATTACTTTCACAGTCATACTCAAAATCCATTCTTACGGTTGGGTTTGAACTTTTTGGTACGATACTGTAGCTGCTTGGGTACACAGGTCGAAGCCAGGAAGTAGATCCTAAATATTATGCAAGAACATGACGTACTCTTGGATTAAAACAAAGTATCTGCAATTGATGCTGCAGCTGCATGTACCAGAATAAATCTTCTCTTTCGAGATGTCTGCCGCATGTCCGTGCATACGTTTCCCGCCGAGTTGCACTTTGTCGAACGATACTGCCCCTCACCTGCCCTCCAGCCTCCCACCAGCCCTCGCAGCATCCCTCATATGCTTCCAGCATTATCATTGGTATTACGGTATCTTCTTACTTGGAAGCAACCCCATATAATTTCCACACTCGTCGCCACTGCTACCCCTTTATTTGGATTCTCAAGAATTTTCACGTTGCGGGACGCTGGCGCCCCATGCTCAAGTCCTCGTGAGCTCCTAGGGGCAAGACCTGCTCCCCGTGTTCCAATCGTTAAAGAGTACTCGAGCTCGGTTTTGCTCTCGTAGAAACTATCGTACTGCACCAGAGCAATTATTCCATTGCAGAGCAGTTCAAAGAGATTAATTCCAGGGTTAATGTATTCACCCCTTTTTACTTGAAACGAGGAGATTTCGTATGTATTGGCAATTTTGCATTTATACCCGCGGTGCTCCATGAATAAATTCATTTCGGATTCGTTTCGATTATGATTTACTCTCTCGTCTCACCTACGGAGAAAGTATTCGCGACTTTCTCGACTTTTCGGACTCGAAGCCGCAAGGCTGAGAAACACACTGAGCGGCGGAGAGTTCACCCTCCCCCCCCCCCCCCCCGGGCTATTTCACGGGGATGTTTTTCCTCTCGCGCAGCCGTATGTTAATTGCCGCTGAAATCTGGACTCGAGGACTTTCGGAATGGTGTCACCACGAGGGTGAGTGGATCAGCGCGTATCAATCAGAGCAGTGTCTTGCCCACGCACCCCCACGCACCCCCACGCACCCCTTCGGCATCGTCACACACTCACGCGACACAACCCCCGAGACTCGCACTCCTTGTCACTTTCCACGTCGAGCGAATCGGGTGGTCTCGGTCGGCGGACTGGGAAGTCAAGGGTGGAGAGAGAGAGAGAGAGAGAGAAAGAGAGAGAGAGAGAGAGAGAGAGAGAGAGAGAGAGCCGGTTCGGCTGGATCGGCCGGATTGGCGCGCGTTGCCATTTATCACCGCAGGGAAAAAGTGCACGTCATCGCCCGTAGCGATCCGTGCCAAAACCCGGATGACTTCGTGAGACGCCTGTCAACAATATTGTTCGCGGCCGCAAAAAGAAGCGCTTTCCCAACAGGGCCGTCGCATTGTTTGAGCCCTTATTGCGCCAGTTTTCATAATCCAGGCGATCGGCTAACCTCCTGACCCGGGCCAAAAATTACGGTCACCTCGTCCTACGTACTTTAGAGAATCGCAGCATCTATACCCTATACCGTAGGGGTAGTATGTACGACGGAGGGTAGTATACGTGTCCGTGTGGATGAATGGGACGAGTTACGTATCGCGCACCATTACACCCTTGCCTCGTGGCCATACGTGATACGTGTGCGATACGTCAAGGGGGACGAAGGGGGCGCCATGACGCAGACGCAGACGCAAACGAACCCAGAGGGAACACGCACGACGACAATTAACCGGCTCGTCCATCACGCAGTGACACGTCCTCGTATCGACTGTTACTTCCGCGCCACGAAATCTCATCTCTCTACTCTGGCTTCCAGCAGACAGATAGTTCTCGAGCCCTTTGAGAGGGACTTCGATTGCCTGGCAGATTTCACCCTGTCGAAACTCCCTCGAAACTTAGTCAATCTGCTCTCTAGGTTAGGTCCTGCTTCCTCTCCCCAGAGCCCCTCTTCCCCATAGTACACACTACCCCTTTAATCGTCGAGAATTCTCCTTTCTTTGGATAAACCCTCTTGGACCACCCTCCAGTCGATAAAACAATAGCACTCAGCCCTCGTCTTCTTTCGATACGACGACACTACCCTCAAAAAATATATTCTACGAAACGACAGATAAGAAGATACAATTGTAGCCAAGAGCTAAGAGACACCGTCTGATCCTGCAGAGGCTGTCTTCTCAAAGATGATATTCCGTCGTGGTCCAGGGGATGGGAGTCGACGTCCTGCATACCAGTCTGTACCAAGGTAGCGCATACTTCGGCCGAGAGATTTTTCTCACCCCCCTGTACACGAACCAAGTAGCTAGGTCAGAGGGTAGGATGACTGGCGGATGCCTTTCAGGACTCAAAGACATTCTCGTCTTCCGGGCCGTGAAGTTCCTGTCATCCTGCCATCCCGCCAAGGAATCCCTGACCACACGGTAAGCCTCGGGGCTACCAACCTACGCGACTTCAGTGACTTACCAACATCCTAAGCATTGCCCAGGACTTTTATTGGTTGTTGGTACCTGAAGGCACTGCGCCCTGAAGCACTTGGTCCCCCACCTGGTCCGTAGTATTCGAGAAGAGAAAGGGGCCAATGCGAACGTGTTGGAAGGGATGGACCGTTCTTCCTGGGGGATGCTCTACCTATTCCGGTGAAAACAACAAGGCGAGTCCGCAACTCCGAACGTCTGGTCGAACGGGGGCAGTAACTTTGCTATCAACCGGCCGGCCAGGTCGACGCCTGACCAACACCAGGTACCCTGGTACGTACGTACCACGTATGCTCGGGAGCTGCAGCGAGCAATGGTGTGTGCAACGCTGTATATCGTATGTTCGCGATGCACACGGTTATTGCATAATGTTCGATGCAACGACGTTACGATATTTAGGCGAGTCAACCTCGGGAAAGGGCGGCTGTCCACCTACACATACCATATCCTATCTCTAGGTATGTACATGGATGCGCGATATAGGTAGGTAGGTTGGAGGGCCTAGGTAAACTCGCTCGACGAGGGTAAAATGAGCTGAAAGGGATGATAGGACAGTAAACGGAGACTAAGGGTGGCTGCGGATAGAATCAGGGGAAATAAGGAGGAGACATCCTGATGATGGGGTGCAACGGGACTGAGAGGATGGGTACGATGGCGGGAAAATTTAAATGGCAACTAGAAAGTACGAAACACACTGAGATTTATTCTTGGCAGGGGTACCTATGGTCTAGTAGGAAAAGCCGAGCATTAAATCAAATAACAATAATTACGGGAGTCGGAGGCCATAAAGTCCGAGTTATGGGTTTTCGCGAGAGAATCCCTTCGCGATGCTTCATCTCACTCCGACTCCCTTCGCTTCGTCTATCCCCGCTCGTCTCTCGCCCTAATAATGGATAAAACGATCATAAATTCGAGGGCGCCCGTTTCGTAGAGAAGAGCTGGGCTTTTTGGCCTCTTAGGAAATATTAATTAAAATGTAATTGTTCCGAACGGAGTTAAGGAACGAAGGGGTTACTCTCTCTCTCTCTCTCTCTCTCTCTCTCTCTCTCTCTCTCTCTCTCTCTCTCTTTCTCTCTCCAGGGCATGCCCTTGGATCTTCTCCGTAGCCTGTATCTCTTTGTTTTAGCATTTGATAACTTGCGCCTTCGCCCATCGCCCATTGGTCTTCCTGCTTACGCAATTAATTAGCCTACTTTGCCAAAAGAAAAATTGACTGATCCAACGTTTACCAAAGTACAGTACCATCCATTCCATTTGTCCTGACCCATACAAGCCGTCCGATTGGTCCTTCTCGACTTTTTGACTTTTTTCCCCGATTTCCACCGTTTCCCTAGTTTACCGGTAAGCGACACCGAGTTCGTACACATCAAAGAGGATGAGGGTGAAATCCGGGGGTGAGTAAACCTAGCGGCGTCGGCGTCGGCGTCGACGTCGAGCAGGAGCAGAGCAACAGGGCAGGGCTGGACAGTGGTGCGAGACGATTCGGACACGGGACACAAAGTGATGACGTCATCAGCCAGCCTGAAGCCCTGTCGTCGATGAGCAAGGACCTGTGTGTACAGTCGCTGGTTTACAAGTTCATTGCGCCAGGACGGACAGTCAGCAATCATTGTCTGGTTCCTGTCGCTTGGTAGCCAACCGATGAAAATCGCCCATATTCACTTTGCTCAACGAGAAAGTGGTGGATCCTCATGAGAAAATACATGATCGACCTCATAACCCGTACTTTGTCGCCAATTGGGAACAGGGCTGAAAAACTGAACTGCGTAAAAAAATGGAGCCTATCGAAGATCGAACGGCTACGTGTGGAAGTGGAAGAATCGCAAGAATCGCGAATGATCGCTGCGGCAACCGCGGCCACGGTCGTCCGTTGTATACGAGGGGTGGACAACGCCGCCGAGCGTACCCAATTACACTGCAGTTCAAACACATGCAAATCCGTAGAATAAGCTTTATTTGTTGTGCAAATTAGCCGCATATTGGCGCACGCCGAACGGGGTTTTGTCGGTGCGGCTTTTGCGCGAACCCCTGGGTCAATTGCTTATTTTGAGTTGAGCCGGTCCAGGATGCAAATAGCGAACCACCATCATCATCGCTATCGATAACGAGAATGGCGTCCTGTACCATCGGGACAATCGAGAGGCCCATCTCGAATTATCAGCTGATAATAAATCTTATCTCCGTGACGTCACCTATACACTACATGTTAGCAAGACACACCGAGCATATTCCTACTTTCCATTCTTATTCCTCAAAGTAATTTCTTCCCGATAAAACTCTATCATATTTCTGCGTAATCCCCGAGGGAAACGGTCGATCGAAATCAATAAAAACATGGACTCCTCGGGCAAGTCTTAAGGTCCAGTTTCATGACGAACGAGTAGGTCTCGAGGGCTCGATCTATCCTGTGGGAACCGGCAGGAGTAGAAGGACGAGGTACTCCTCGATAGCCCCTGACCCTCGGCTATCCTTCACGGCCACTGAACTCAGCATCCCGCGGGATCTCTTACTCAAGATAGCACACAGACCTAGCCCTTGCCCAGCCCCGTGCTGAGAGACTGGCAGCTCGCGAAAAAAAATGATCATGGAGTCTAAAGGTCCAGTTGCGTAGACTTTACCTTGATAATCGTACAGCCTCCGATATCCATATCATCTGCAACGAGGCTGGACCTATTGTTACCCGGGAGCTTGAATGCAGCTATAGACGTACCGTGCAAGTGCAACAGAGACAGCGTATCCCTTCGGGAAAGTCTCTAGCCTGGAAACAAGGACTAGGGAGGGTGCGGAAAGGAGAGGCTCAAAATCAAACTAGCTTTGCCAACGATTCCCGGTCGTTTACCCAGTGACTTGCAGTCTATTGTCGAGCTGTTTTCCTTTTTTTAAATCCGCGCCGATTTCGCCGGCGCTTCGCTGAATTTGAATCGTGCCGGGAAAACTGTGGAGTCACCAGACGTTCATATGTTAGCTGTTCGGTCCGCTCTGGGGGTTACTCTCCGCGCTAGTACGTACAGGGGTTATACCTTGTGTACGTGTATATATATATATATCTACGTACAATATACAATGCCATGAAAGACAGGCGTATGTCCTTTACGCACGACTCGAAAGGATCTCGGAAAATCTCCCGAGAATTCGATAAAGTATGCGTGCATCCCTACGCGTACGCCGTCTTTCTGCCTATTTGCCCAGATTGTGCGTGTGTAGTCTTGGAGTGGGGGGATAGGGGTGGTAAGAGACGAAATTCAGAGGATTCTCATAAGGAGGGGAAAAAGGGGGGGGGCTCGAGGACGAAGAAGATGACGGAGACAACAGAGATGATCGGAGCGGCGGCGATGACGGGGGGGAGAAAAGGGTGGGGAGACGAAGCAAGGGTAGTCAGGAACTCCGGCAAGTGTCAGACTCGGCGCAAGCGTCGGAGGAAAAGAGGGCAGTGAGTCGAGAGGTAGCGACACATTCTTCAATCAATATGCAAATATGGCTGACAGTAATTATACGGAAGCCTCGTGCCCTCTTTGATGTCGCCCGGGAGAGTCGGCGCGCGCGGACTCGCAGCTCGTTACTTTACAGTTCTATTAACGCTGGAACGGGAAGTGCCTCGTCGTTACTTCGTCGAACCAATTTCCCGGTGAGACAAGGAGAACCGGCGAACCAGGATCCACGTACCAGAGTCAGCCGGTAGGAAGATGCCAAAACAGTTGAGACGTGGATGCTGCGTCTAGCAGGTCCTTCGTGCAAAACGGGAAGATGCCAACTATAATACTATACATATTGTTATATGCGTATACGTGCCTTCCTTCTTCTTAGGACGTCAGGAACATTTAATAGGAAGCGAATGCACGGTATTGCTTAGAATTGCTCAGGGCTCTTTCGATCGAAACTCATTATGCTAATACGAGGTCGAGAAGTGTCCGGCGCTGGGGATCAGAAAAGGGTCAGTGAAACCCGGTGAACACGCGTTCTAACAATTTGTGATCGGGCTCCGAGATGTACCGATAAAACTTCAGAAGCGAACGAATAAATATTCAAATGCGTACCAGGGAATCCGGTACTTCCGGCAGGAGCACTGAAAATACTTAAGGAACGTAGACCGTCCTGGCAATACAGTGGCCTCTACTCGTATATACGTGGGTGGCCTCTTGGGTGCCGTTAGGAGGTGACTAGATTGCCAAATAGGATAACGAAGTCTTGGAAGTGGAGAAAGAGTGAAATATAAGGAAAAATAATACAGAAGGAGAATTTGGTACCGGAAGTCGACTTGTACGATCGACGATAATGCAACCGGATGTTGCTACCAGGAAGGGGTCCCTCGCAAGTGCGTATACGCGATACGACCATCGCGCTCGTCACGAGCTGTGACGTCAGATTGATACGGCGATGATTAAACGAAATGATTAAGACTCGTGGCACTGTTTCCTTAGAGAATCATGCGATTCGACGATCTGCATAATTATCAGTTATAGGCTAGACCGGGAGCGCCGCGCTTTTTCCTGATGTCCTATCAAGGGTGTGGATGACACTTTTGGATCCATATCCCGTGATCAAGATCCAGAGGGGCAGTAACCTGATCCAGGGATACGGTCCAAGGTGTGGTACTGGGACCGGGGACGGATAAATGGGGATGATCGCGACGTCCAACTAAAGGGAAACTATCTCTTCTGTGATAAAATGAAATCCTCTTCATAATCCGATATGACCGTGCATAAAACAAAGGGGTAGCGCCGCAGTAAGATGGCTCGCAGCTCCAATTAAGGCTGAAACAATTGAAGTGCAGCCAAGATGGCCGTCAAGCTTTCAGACAAAAGCTTCTTCTATGCTTTGCTTCTCTCTGCATCGCGTAGACGCTGATATTCAGAGAGACTGAAAGATGAAGTAAAGGTAAAAGAGTAGAAGCGACACTGGGAGACACGAAGAATAAGGGGGGACTGGAGGGGGACAGGGGTAGGGGGGGATGGGTCGAGAGGAATCGGGGAGCGGATGCTGCGCGAAGGGACTTATCTTTTCTCTTCGAACGATTCGCTTGGTCTCTTCCTGCGAGATTTATCTTATCGTGTCACCAGACACGCGACAGCTTCGTTTCGTTAGAATTAAGGAAATTTAATTTTTTTTTTATTTTAGGTTAAGAAATTTTTTTATTTTAAAAAATTTCAGGGTACGCCATTCGGTCGTTCTATCTTCCTACGAGAACTTTCGAGAAGCAGCACCCTGCCGCGTAATCCCGTTTTATATGCATATACGATTTGACGCGTAAACCCATGATTTTTTGAGGGGGTGCGTCGGCCCATATGCGACTGCAGACTATAGGGGTTGTGTATGAGGTAGGTATGCGTTGTATTATGGGTTAAGGGTGCCGCACTACTTTACGGTTATTACGCATGGTGGGGTAGCGCTTACGCATACTCTCCTATCAAGCCGTACGCCGGAGGGTGACTAACAATAAGAAGCTTTTGAAAGTCGCGAATTCTTTAACGCGAGTCGATCAACCTACAACTATACCGATATAACAGCGATCCGCTCATTGTGGGGAACCAACTATAATTCCAAAGGAAGCAAGATCAGCGACTACAAGTTCTAGAAGGAAAAGCTCAAAAACGCAGCGCTATTCCCATTAATCAAAAATTCACCCGCAACTCCGACGTATTCGAAGAACAAATAAGGGTGCACAAACCCCTCAGTCACCTCGGCGATAGTCAACTCCATAGAAGCCAAAGTAGAAAGAGATCGTTGGATCGTTGGTATGTGTGTCTAACGGGTTGTCGGGGTCCGGGACGAGGAGGGCGAAAGGGGGTTGGCTGTTACTTGGGGTTGATGTATGAAGCGACCCACGTCATAATATCCAAGACTTAGCCCAGCCCTAATCTTGGCAGTCTTAGACAACACATCCACGCGTCCGCCTTCCCCGTAGCCGTCTTATCTCGAGCGGCCGAGTTTCCTCGGACAGTTTGCCGGCACTAATGAGCTGGCAAGATAATTAGCATTATGTTAATGTGTGACGTGCTGCGGCTAGGAAAGGGCTGGTGGGCTAGCAGTGGCTGTAGCTATACCTACGGGCAACCTGACGTGACTCAACTTCCATCCACATGGACCTCCGGTCTGGCCCTAATGTTTGTATCCAATGTTTGGACTATCTTACACAAGTTCTATGCCCAATCAACCCCAAGAGGATGGTCCTGACGGTCACCCCCTGCACCCCACGACCCCCAAGAATTAACCGGAGGTTAGGTTACCGGATACAAGTTTGCGGATCGCGCCAACCACTCCGTCTTAGAGTTCCCTGCCGCCGTTTCTGCAACCAGGCCGAGCGCGTCTTTGTACGGGAAGAGAACCGACGAACGGGCAGCTACTTCTGACAGTTTTCAGGATGGATAAGCGGGATCTTTGGGTATTGAGCTGTTAAACTTAGAGGGAAGTTGTCCGCCTCCTAGGGAGCTCCTCCAGCTCCTCCAGCTCCTCCAGCACCTCCAGCTCCTCCTCTGCCGGTAGTTCCTTACCTATCGCAGCTGCTCTGCCGAGAGGAGCCAAAGCATCCGCTGCACGAGGCAGGGGTGCCAGAAGAATGGCAACCCTTTCTCCGTTTCTTCGTTTAGCCGAGGCAGAAGCTAAGTAAGGGTACCTGAGGTCAAACAGCACTCGTGGCCTATCTTGTGTAAACGTCCAGGATCTCGAATCGAGTAGATAGATCGGTAGAGTTAAGATCGGCCGACTCGCGTTGCGCCATTCACTCCGAATATTTGTGGAAGATAGGATCGCGAGATAGGATTGACCTGGGGCCATCTCTTTCGCGAGTACTCGAGGCGGCAATGGGGTAGTCGGGGGAGTGATGGGGGTGACTGCGCGATAGGCCGCTTCGCGATCGTACAGCCCTTGGATATTTCATGGGTATTTCATGACAGCGGCTTTTGCTCCTATATGTACCAACCCTCGACGACTTCCGGTTAAACTTTCAGAGGAGTCGAGTGTAACGGACTTTCACTTCCCAACTCGATTCTTCCTCCCGCTTACGAGAGGCCAAGGGCTTCATCGGAATTGACGGCTGGATACGACAATCCCCCCTATCGTGGGGATGACTTACGTCCTGGGAAACTATACGCGAAGCGTCTACTGCGAGAGCAAGAGGCGCGAGTCTAACTAGCCCTTATAATTAATTAATCATGGCGCCCCGGTTGAAGTTGCCCAACCGGGAGGAGAATCTCGCGGCAACTTCAGGCTGCTACCCTGAGTAACGTATCTTCGTCTATTCTCGGCTCGTTCGGCCAAGATGTTTGATGTGTCCCATACAGGCGTAAGCAGGATCCAGTTATCGGTGGTACCAACCTCCAAAACCTCCCAAGATCCCATGGACCGCGCAGCCATCCAAGGTAACCAGCCAACCCTGTTACTTCAGCCACGACCCTTCGCCAGGAGGCCTCGCTAAACTTATCGTTAGCTTTCATTATCTTGATTAATTGACCGATGGCCTCTTGCTTGCTCCAAGGGAGTTCGCTTGCTTCGCCAAGATCTCCATTGTTGCTAATTAGCAAGAGCACGCAGCATCCAACCCCTAACGAATCTCTAGCCTAGAAAGACTCGAACTACAGATATACGTAACCTAGAAATCTACAGTGCCCGTAGTAGCTGGTGAAGAGTCAGATTCACAGAGCGAGGGAGCATCGTCAAATGCCAATGATAACTCGTTAAGCTTCCAAGATCGTTGTATTAAGGTTCGTTTACAGTAAACAAAAGCGCGAGAAAACTTCGAAAGCGTTCCGAACTCTGAACTGCGCGTAGGGAGGCGCCTTTAAGTCGAGCCCGCGCGGTAACAAAGAGCCAACCAGGTATCGGCCGAGTCTTAATTTAAAGTTAAAATTAATTTCTGCGTGGCGTTTGAAGAAGTGAGGTTTTCCTTGGCTCCCTTTACTCCTACAGTAACGCCGTCCCTAGTTTGTTCGTGAGAGAGAAAGAGAAGAGCCAAAGAAAGAGGGAAGAATAAAAGTAGAGAACTAGGGATAGCGATGCTCGTACCGGTGCCGATGGTGCTGGTGCACGTGTTGGTTTTCGATATTCATGAACGGCCTAATCGATTCCCTCGGAGTTTGTCTTTTGTTTTCCACGCTGCTAACTTTGCCCCCGAGCAGAGCAGACCTGGACGCACACACTCTTCCTGGCTGACGTGTCTCACGAAAATGACAGGCGGCCTACTTATTGATAATACCTTGACTAGCTACGTAAATATGTACATAATGTAACCCCCCTTCTTGATTTGGCCGCGCTACGTGTGACAGAAATCGATTCCTCACGTAGGTATATTGGCTCCTGCACATTCTTTCCTTGATTTTGATCCCTCTGCTACCTAGTTTTACGTTTTAACGTTATTCCGCCGTTATATCGGTATATTCCTTCTGTTCGTTATACTTGGGAAATTAACGGGAACCTCTGTAGGAGGAGGGAGGGGGGTGGCGAGACTGATTAAAAGAAAGCACGTCGAAGTTAGGACTTGGAGAACTTTGACGTCGTCACCGTCGTCTCAATCGACGGCTCGTGGTAATTGGGTCGCCCGTATTTCGTGGCTGTTTTCGCGCGGATAGAAGCAAGAGAAAGCACTGTAGAAAAGCTGGAGCGGGAAAAGCGAAAGAGGGAGAGAGAGAGAGAGAGAGAGAGAGAGAGAATGGAAAAGAGCCAAGTCTGGGTGGCCAAATTAAAAATCTCAAAGAGACTCGATATAATTAAATCGCGATAATGAGGCAAAGAATATCTCACCAAGCCCTCATAATTTTCTGGCTGCTTTGATATCCAAGAGCCACCCGCTACGACGAAAACTTTCAATAATTATACCGTACATTTTCACGGTTCCGCGAGCGAAATCCTTACGCAACGAATCCCACGAGGCTTTTACTCATCCACCGAACCCAGACAGTATAAATACATTCACCGATATACAAAGTCGCGTAAACCGGAGAACAACCAAAGGGAAGAGAGCAGTCGAATGATAAGAAGTCGCAGTGACGTCAGTCGGGGAGACTCGCACGAAAGCGACGTTTATCGCGCTCGAGCACGAGAGCAGTTGGCACGGATGATTCATGACGGAGCCAGGAGAAGAAGGCTGGCCATATACCTACATCATGCAAATGGTTCCAATCATAAGCGAAGTCTATAATCGATCTATAAATCTGCTTACTGGGGGGTAGCAGGGGGGTAGCAGGGGGGTAGCAGGGGGGTTGTGGATAGAACCAAGTCGCTTCGGTGGCAACGACGGCTACGCCAAGGGACCCGGAGGGGCTAGACGGATCCTCCGTGCGTTCTGGGGGGAGTCGAACGCTACGCGCTCCCGAAGGCAGCACGCGGCCTGACGTGGGGCGGCAGCCAGAGCGCAGAACAGCAGAGAGCGCACCGTAGACAAATGTATCTTGTTAGCATACCATTTGTATGCATGGGGTTTTGCACTCCCCGGTTCACTTACGCCGGTGCCCTCCAGTTTAACGTTAACTTCTTCGGCAAATCGAATGGAAATCGGTTTGCTTCGGGCTCGACTCGACCACCTTGCTTAATCGTCGTATTAGTGTCTCCATCTTCGCTCCTCCCTTTTATCCCCCTTTTTCATACTTTCTTTCCATATTTCACACCCCAACGACAAACCGTGCTCGTTCGCCTACAACAAGGACGGCGAAGCGACACGTCCGTCGAAAATAAAGACACGTGCTTCCCGAGTCTAGGAGGCCTGAGGAATCATCCTTGTCGCTCGGTGGAAATAGCCTTAACGTTTGACATGGACGGCGCAAGGGTCCTGGATTTTGCGGATATCTTCGAAGTATCCCAGTGCGGGGGGGACCAAGCGGAGGAGTAGGTGGGTTGCTGTTTTACGAAAGAGGACTACTGCGCTCGAGAGAGAGAGAGAGAGAGAGAGAGAGAGAGAGAGAGAGAGTGACGTGGGGGTGGGAGGGATGGCGGAGGAACTCCTTGCGCTGTCTCATGATTGATTAACTTTTTTCCACGATGAGAAACGTAATTATAATTTTTATTCATTACCGTTCGAGGGCCCCCACTATAGTCACCCAACGAACCATCCAACGTAGAAGCCTAGCAGCGAATGGACGGACGCCCTACGGCTAGAGGGAGAGAGACTGGATCATTTTGTTTGATTTCCCATTTAGAGTCAGTCGCTTGTGGTTTTAAGATATGATTCTTTTCGGCTCGAGCCCTTAAGGGTGATCAATATTCATTTCTCAACGGGAACTCTCTCTTCTCTCATTCTCCATATCCGACAGAGATTAGCTGTCCTATGGATAACCGTTGCTATCTTGTTTTTTTTTTTTTTTAAGAACTCAATTCCTCATAATTATTATCGTTATGATTTTTCGACACTTTTTCATATAGCATAGCTCATCTCAGGTGGACGTATTTTACGATCCTAGCGATTCGGATGAAAATTGTAGGAAAGACGATTATTTGGATCTCGAGACTTTTTTTTGAACTTTACCAACGCGAATGAGTATCATCCCCCATTGACGTAATGAAATAATGGGGAACCGCGTTAATTTCCTGCGGATAATTACAATCATAACGGATTAAAAACATTAAGGCGCCCGTTCTTCTTTGGTTGGCTGAAGGGCCGAGGGAGGGGATGCTCTCGCAGTTCGCAGCCTTATCGCGCGGGCTCTGCGCGATGCAAAAGCCATTTATCTTGTAATTAGTTCCGATCGCGTTATTCTTTTATACGGGAGAAGAGTCGAGTGAGAAAAATCGCGAGCCATTCCTCCACGTCGTTGAATGGCGGTCTCGAGAGTGCAAGAGAGCGAGGAAGAAAGAAAGAAAGAGATAGAGAGAGAAAAATAAATGGATTTCACGTAGAATCCATTGGCGAGGAATTTCTCGACAGGAATTCCAAAGTTTTGGCTACGCAAAAAATGAAGATTACGGTAAGATAGAAGATTTTACGAAAAAAAAAAAAAAAAAATGAGAGACAGGAGTACGGAGTACGGATAGTACTGTTATGCGAAGGAGAAAGTGAGAGCGAGTGAAATTGCAAAGTGAAAGAAGAAAATAGTCGAGTTCAAGCCGGAAAAGGGATGGATATACTAAGGAGAAATAATTCGAGATAGAAATCGGATCGATGATTGATCTTCCACTCCTGTTTACGACGATCGGTCTTGCACGCACGTTTCAAGCCACGTCGACGATGATCTCCTTCGACGGGCAATAACTTTAAACCGAATCGAACCCCCGAGACATCCGGGAGTGGCTTATTTGCATACCGACCTCAAATCCACCCCTCGTAACGGGAGAAGCGCGTCATTCGAAGTCACCCACTCGACATAAGGTTGGCTACACTGTCGACGCAGCCACCCTCTAGCCGATCGTTTAGCACTTTGCCGTAATTTTTTTTTCTCTCTCCCAGAGCCACCCTCGCCCTCCCGCAGGAAGCGATATTTGCATAGCCGCGAGCCCACCGCACGACTACCACCCTAAGAAAAATCGATGCCATCTAATCGAAGCAAAACACTCGTCTCTAATTATTTTCCTATTTGAGTGCAGGGTAGCCAACCCCCCTTCCCACCCAGGATACGGGCTTGAGCCTTCTCATGGGAGAGCTTCGCTGTCTACGTATACGAATATACACAAAGCATACGAGATTCGACCATCGTCAAGTTCTTCCAAGGACATTCTGGACCGCCACTGAAATCTCCAAGATTTTCATCCTCCCAAGATGACGTCATTGAAAAATGACGCAACCACCCAGACTCTGTACTCGAGCCATGCAAAAGTAAGGAGGTTACATTTTTAAGAAAGATGTATCTCGGTAAGTTGAGATAATATAACATAACGTCTATCCCATTCTACGTGGTACGTAATACGTATCCCTTGCTTGCTCTTCGCTCTGCCTTCTACCTACCTACTTACCAGCTACAGCCGTGGCTGCTGGTTCTATATTGATGGGGCATCCCTCGGGCACCCATGGTTTAGTGCGGGCATTACTTTGAGGATAACACTGTGGAATAAAAACCTTTATGACCTTACTTCACTTTCCATCCATTTTATTCTAACGCCAACGTCCAGCTTATAGGGATTCTGGATATCCAAGCGCTGTACTCTACCCGGCTGCATATTACCGAAACACTTACCTACGTAAGGAGTTTGGATATCTGTATTTGCTCCGTGTGATGAGTCACTTGGAACTTGTTCCGTAAACGTTCCCGAGTACGAAGGTGGGAGCGTGCAGACGCCTACGGAAAGGCAACCCGTTACACTTGATAAAAAAGTAACGTAAAAGTTATGGGGTAGCTGGGAGAATCAAATTGAAAATGGCCGAAGTAGCCACGAGCACGATACACATCTCGGGACTCATAGGGGATGAATAAAATTAGTGGTTAGTTTCGGATAAACTGTGTGTCATTCTTGAGCATTGCAGGTGGAGACATCTAGCACTGCCACGCTGCAACACGATGCAACTACGCCTCCCCGTCGATAGAGATGCGTCGGGAAGGTGAATGAACGACGGAATCAATCTTCTTCACAGTTTCCTAAATAGGCAGTAAAAGCTCTTTCAGTCGTAAAATATTATTTTAGTAAATTTTTTTTTCAAATATTCATTAAACGAGAGAACAGAAAACTAGGGTCACACATGGTACGGATAGTTCAAGGGTAGTACGTAAAACGTTAAAAAGTGTCTGATACGCGATGAACCCATACGCCCATATGTGGTATACAGTCCCTTTTGGTTTTTTTCCACTCACGGCTCCTCTTTCACACATTGACTCTCGACTCTATGTAACTTTCACTCTTTTTCTCCGGGAGTCTTGAAAAAATAAAGCGAACACGGTTTCCGGGGGGCAGAACCGTGAGCGTGTTTACCCCTTTGCGAGAAGGGGTGCAAAGGCAGACGCCTTCGCCGGTTTCATTAAGCCCACGCATTCACAATCTCGAGTGTGTTGGACGTGCGAATATAGATTGAGATGGGAATGAGACGTTTTTGTTCGTGGATATTTTAGGTGTGAGAACAGCCCAGTGACATCGCTCCTGCTGCTGGACCGCAGTCAGGTTTCCTCTCAAACACTCCTGGGCCTTTATTCTCTTCCGTCCTGGGTCGACCGGATGTAAAGAGAAAGAAAAATAGAGGGAAGATCACTGGGCAAGTGTCCAGACTGCTGTTTGCCAGGCAAATACACAGTCGATTGCTCATTCAAACTCTCGTGAAGGTTATCCCACGATCTAACCTGATCCGTGCCAATCTAGATCGCCGATCTTAGATCTCTGGAGGGCCGATCTTGGAATTTGTTTGGTTACCAATTGGGGACCGGTAAAAGGCAAGGAGTCTGCTGCACCCTTCATCCAGTTTTCACTCCCAGAAAGGTTATGGTAATTCATGATGAACTTGTTACCCATCTTGGGTCTCGACGTCTCATCTTGCAGCATCCTGGTTTTCTGATAGCGAGACACCAGCAGTCTAGAGCAGAAACTGGCAAAGTTTCTCGCATCTCCTATCTCTGCAGGACGTTAGTTGCATTTGGTACGGAGGTACGGGAGTCCCGGAGGATGAGGAATCCTTGTCATCCTAGATAGAGTAAGAGGGTCCTAGAGGGTTCACGGAAATAGAGGAAAGAGGAGGTAGTCGGTTCATCCCTTCCTTGGTTAGGGTGGAAGTCGGAGGAGCTGACAATTCCAAAGAAGAAGAAGAGTGGAAGAGCGGAAAGGTAGATGCCAAAGAAGGAAGGAAGGAAGGAAGGAAGGAATAGAGGGAGGAATGAGAAGAAGGTTCAGAGGCAAAGAAAATAGGAAGGGAATGCGAGGTGGAAGAGGAGTCAGAGGTGGCGGAGAGAGAGAGAGAGAGAGAGAGAGGGGGACAGGGAGCGAAAGGGAGAGAGAGAGAGAGAGAGAGAGAGAGAGAGAGAGAGAGAGAGAGAGAGCCCTGAGAGAAACTGGCTTGCTTGGGTGTGCTGCTGGCCCGGTCGATTCAGCCCCGGGCACTCGACTCCAAGCCACCTCTATCTGCCGTATTCTCTCAATTCTCTCAATTCTCTCTATTCTCTCTCCGTAGGGTTTACCCCGCGTAGCTACCACACCGAAACCATTTCCTGGACGACTACCGCATCTCGACTGGTTGCCATACCAGCTACACCGCAATCTACCGTCGTACTCTGGAACTGATGCTGCTTTAAACTCAAGTCCAACTTCCTGCTGACGGATTAAAACTGTACGAAATGATGTTGGTATCTCGAGTAAAAAAAAAATTACTAAATAATAATCTACATGGGACGAGAATTTCGTACAGCCGACCCATGTCGTAATCGTGGACACACATCGTATCCAAAACTAGTAGAATCTCTGAATCTGAAGTCATAAGCTCTTAACGAAGTTATCTTCCTCTTTCTAATCCACGTAGTTGAAGGTGGCAGTCGCCATCTTGAGCAATAGCATCGGCCTCATCCCTCGTGACTCTCGAAGCGAAGCCAGGGTGAGTGAGTATCTCTCTTCCCTCTAATCCTCGAGGCCGGGCTTCCGCGTTTCCCGGATTTCCCGCAGCCGGAAACGCAGGGACGTCTGGTGTGAGGAAACAGGGCGTTTCTCGGGCGCGATCAGGAGGAGCACACCAACGGTAGCTGGTTATTTGTACGCAGACGTGGCCGGCGGGTCTACCTGCTGCCGCGCATTGGTTTCTACGTCTGTCCGGTTTGTCTGTACGTCTGATGACGTCAGCGACGAAGCTCCACCCAAGGTGGTTGTTGCGACGGAACTTTCAGTAGGTGAGGTTGGTTATGCTGGTGTGTCGCGACACCCTCCGATGGTGCTGCTGGTGCTGGTGCTGGTGCTGGTAGTACCGGTGGTGGTGCTGGTGCTGCTGGTGGTGCTGGTGGTACCAGCGAGGTTGCAACGGGGTAGCGCTTGCGCAACCCTCGAGGATCGTTTATTTGTATCTGTCATTGCCGGCTAAGAGGAAAGAGGGAAGACCAGAAAGAGGAGGGGAGACTCCGTGGGTAGTAGTGTCGGGCTGTTCGGGTTGTTCGGGCTGCTCGGACTGGTGTTGGTGTTCGCTAGAGAGGGACATAAAGAGGGTTGCCGCTGGAGGGGGAGGACTACCAAGAGAAGGAGGTGGACGGCAGTACACTCTTTTATTTTCGGTCTTAGCGCCCCCGGGCACGGCCGCCGGCAAATTTATTCTCCCGTTAAAATGCTGCGAAACAGAAAACGCGCGACCCAAGGCCTGCGGTCCAGACTAAAGGGTTTTAACCCTCCTGCACCGGAGTCCTCCCTTACCACTGAGCCAACGAGTCTGAGAGATCCGAGGGTCGCGAGGTCACCGAGCAGCCCAAAGAGCACTAAGAAAATCCTTATCGGCTCGACTCCCACTCAATTCCAAAAAGGAACTGATGAAGGTGTTCTCACCTTTGTTCATCTAAAATGTCTCCTGACTCTTCTTCTTTTTCTTTTCTCCACTTCATGTAGAAATCATTTCCTCGGGGTGGTTTAATGACGCGGGGCTCTACAGGCCAAGATATATGTATACCTTGTATAGAGAAGAGGGTAGGTAAACAGGAGATGGATAGAATGCTCTACTACAGAGAGGTATTCCAGTGAAGAGCTTGCTGGTTACTGGTTGCTGGTTACTAGTTGCTGGTTACTGGTTGCTGGTTCCTGGTTTGCATGTATACCCAGTGCCGTAAACGTTCATTATCCAGTTACGATATCGCGCCACTCTAATTATAATGAGCAACTCCTGGATATGCAGAAGGAAATATCGATTCGAAAAGTATCCTCCTCCTAGAACGGAAATTCTACAAATTTCAATTTGTGATTCTACGAGTCGTTTCGATCGTGCAGAGTGCGGAAGAGGTCAGGAGACATCGAAAGCCTTTGCCCCGTTTAATAAGATAGACTGTACTTCCTGTACCAAATTTACCCGCGAAATTTTCCCACTTTCACCCTCCAAGCCGTTTCTTCATGGCGGATCCGGGAGTCTGTTGAAGTTTCGCTAATCTTCTCACTATAAAGTCGAAACGGGGCTTACGCGCCGATGCGCTCGCTCGTTTCGCCTGCCAAACGACAGACGTGTTGATGAACCAATTAGCTCGTTTTTAACGACACCCTATACAGCCTTGGCTGCAGCCCGAATTATAGTTGAATATCAAAACACCGGGATTACCCTGTATAGAATATTCTCGACTTCATCAAGTTCATCGAATCCCTCGGATACATTATGGAATCTAATTGGGATCAGCAGTACGATTTATGGAGGTGGATAGAGAGAGAGGCAGCACGGAGTATAAGAGTATAGAAGCATAGCGATATAGCAATATAGCAATGTAGCAATATAGGAACATAGCAACATAGCAACATAGCAACATAGCATTATGGGGCAGTGTTCGCGTAGTGGTCCGACTAGCACGAACCACTTTTCACTGTAGGAGCTGTATTCTCCTTCGGGAAAAGCAATTCCCCTACGAATCCCGTTCTTTCTCCCGGAGCTTTTTCCATTCTACGGCTTGTGGCTCTATGCTACTTTCTCATCCTTACTGTCTCTCTTTCTCCTCCTCCCATATCGGCTCTCACTCTCTTGCGTGTTCCACGAGGCACAGCATCTGCTGGGAGTAACAAAAAATCCTCATATCCCCGCGAACCGAGGCGGCCTCAGACCCTTTCCTCCCTCCCTCTTTCTCCTGTGGTTCTCCGGTGCTCCGGGATGATTTTGGATGGTTCGGGGATGAAGGACGAGGGGTTGCGGCTCGAGGATCGGTGTTTGAGCACTGCTGAACGGGAAAGTCGGAGGGATGAGAGAGGGAGGGAGAGGGAGGGAGAGGGGGGCGGAGGGGGGTTTAAGTGGTTCGCTGCCGAGTGTCTGCCTCCTCCTTGTGGGATCGAACACAGGACTCTCTGCGATTCCCTCTCGTCTCTTTCTCGGATCGAAGCTAGGAGGGTTGCCTGCTGGCTCTCTCTCTCTCTCTCTCTCTCTCTCTCTCTCTCTCTCTCTCTCTCTCTCTCTCTCTCCCTCCGTATACGCTCTCTAACTTTCCTTCCCTCCCGTTTCTCTCTCGGAGACATATATAGAGAAAGTGGGGCGTTACCACCCCCACTGGTTTCCATTCCGCAACCCCGACAGTCGGCATCGCGATGCCATTGGCCCCGGCGACAGTCAGAGACCAATGGAAAGCGCAAATACGTGAAACTTCCCGTAGGAAACGAATTCGGGAAACGCGAGGCCGAAGGGCGCAGGACAACGCGACCTGCTGAAACCGCCCCCAACACCTGTCCCCGACTACCCCAGGCTAGTGCCATCGACACAGTCACATCCGAATCCCGGAAACTCGAGTCCGATTGGTTAGCAAACGTAAGGGTTTTTCCTATTGGCCATTGACTCCCCCATTCCGATGGACCAAGAGGATCTTCAAGGGCGGAGGTAGAGGAGACCTCCCAAGATTTAGGTATAACTCCATTTACATGGAGAATGGCGAACCTTTTCTCAAGTGGGCGCTGCTGCCGAAGATAGGATCGGTACGGAAAGGGGATCCGTGTGATCGGTCCAGGAGGAATCGAGGAGGTCACGGGATTAGTGGAGAGGTATGATCCTGAAAGACTGCGGGAGAGATACCCATTAATCCCAAGTTATATCGGGAATAAAGCTGAAGTTACGAGCAGCGCCGACATTCCGCTAAAATCGACCCATCGCCAGTAGAAAGGAAACGGAGATAGCGCCATCTGGAGAAAAAAAAGACATTTTTTTATCCTGTCTCCTCAGGAGCCAATTTCACTCTTCCGATATGTACACCTTACACCCAGTGTTTTCAGGCTCCAATAGATATATATGTATACTCGTCACAGTGACAGGACGTTCTCCAACCAAGGACTCAGATGGATCCTGGTTCCTCCTTACTTTATTTCCCAAAAAAAGATCCTTCATACGTCGATGGTCCAGGGTAGTCCAGTCCCTCGCCACGTCAAATTCTGAAGAACTGTGGGAAGACACGCGAAACCAGATACGATTGCGTTCCCTATCGATCCCTCAGACGTCTTCTTAAAGCGATGGAGCATTACCTCTTCCTGACACAGCAGGTACGTCGTCGTTACCTTGGACAATCGTGAGAGCCTCGTCGGTTGCTCCGTACCAGAAAAAATAGTGACGTACCGAGGAAGTGGAGGAAGTGGTGGAAGTGGTGGAGGCAAAATAACAGAACTGCTACCAAATGACGGTTTATACACCGAGCCATAAGTCTGTCGAGGTAAAAGGACTTGCAAATCATGAATGTATAGAAGGTAGAAGGTAAAAGCCGAAGGTGGAAGAAGAAGGAGGCAGGAAAAGCTGGGAGGTTCTGACAGGGTGGCAGGGTTGGAATATTACCAGGGGCCCCAGCTTCAGCAGGAGAGAACCATCCATTTAAAATGTCTCCCTTAAATCTCCAACACCAACGGCAGCCGCTACCAGCGGCACCCCCTGCCGACTTTCAGTGGCCTCCCTCCTGCAACCTCACCACCTCCCTCATCCACGTCCTCTGCGATCCAGCCCCGTGCCGCCCCTCACTTTTATATCCACCTAAATCCATCCATTTTAAATGACGGATATTTTCTCGGAGCGACTGTATGGATTTTTATATTTTCCATGGCGAAAGGACGCGGAGAGTTGTCTACGTAGAAGGAATGGATCTTGGAGAGGAGGGACGGGAGGAGGATGAAAAGCCAGTGAAAAGGGACGTTAAAGGAGGAGGACGGTAGGTAGTCGATGAATCGAGCCAGAAATTGCGCTGCGTCTTATTCCCCTTACCCCTTCGTTCCGTACAGACTGATTTTGCCTAAAAGTAATATTTTTTAAATAATACCCTATATAAAAAAAACAACACTCGTACCAATATCCTTGCAATTAATTATGACAACCCCATAGTACACGTAGATTTCTCGAAGTACGATGGTTCTGGTGAAAAAAAAAAAATGAAATTCCCTAGCACAAGGGTTGAAACGCAAAGGCAAACTTTTAAATTTGATGAGGCACCATTTCGTGCCAGACGACAATGATGGACGAGCGGTTGATCGCGCGACGAAAGGTAGAAAGATTGTAGACGCCAAATTAACCTGGTCCCAACGTTCTCCAAGAGATTGCGCCTTCCGAGCCTGATAAAAACTTTCGGAACGTTGCTTTGCACGTTCGTCTCCCGTTCACCTGTGCACTTTAGCACGCGGTGACTCTGCGAACTAGTGGCTCGACGATGGCAATGAATTTCAAGATTGGAGGATCAGCGCGAAGAGTGACGCGCGTGGTACCAACTGCGGAAGAGCAAAATAACACAAGGGCAAAAAATAATCCAAACAATGGAAGAAGATAGAACGGACAATGCGCAGGAGCACGAGAGGTCACGTGCGTCAGAATGTCAGTTATAACCTTAAGATACGGAAGACAACGGTGGCGAAGGTGGCGAAGGTGGCGAAGGTGGGGAAGGTGAGGAAGGTGGGGCGAGCAGACGACATGTATTATTGATGTGCCAGTGTCGCCAACCTCTCTCTACTCCTTGCTTCAACCTCGAACCTCCAGCCTCGTTCTGCTTCTCCTAGTCTCCTCAGTTCGTATAGCGATTCAGCGTCCCGCCACCCTCTGCCTCGACTCCGAGCTCCGTTATACCACCTCCACCGCCTCCACCGCCTCCGCCGCCACCTCCACCACCTCCATCTCGCCCATCTTGCCATCCCTGAAAACACCCACGCCCGACTCCGTCGTCTTCCAGTTTCCGATACATTCCGTCGCGAATCCCACCCTATGCTTCTCCTACTCTGTAGTAGCTGCTCTCCTCTCGTTTCCTCCCGCCCCCTCTCGGCCCCCCCTGGCCCATCTACTTCTCTTTCAAAGCCACAGCACGTAGCCACTTGCGTTCGTGGATCGACAGCCAGGTAACAGCTAGGTGGCTGCGATTTTGCCATTAGAAAAATCGCGCTATTTTCAAACTTTTGTAATATGAAAAAAAGTATATATATATATATATATATATATATATATGCCACTGCACACAAAAATTCATTTGAAGAAATGAGGTGGCTGGGGGAGTTAGGGAGAGGGGAGGAAAGAGAAACTGAATTCATATAGAGCGAATATGGGTGAAGTACGTACACGTATAGGTATACCTACATATAGCATCGATCGTAGGAAAAGACCCTGATAAGAGGGGTGGCGACGTGAGTTGAGGATCCTCCTGTTATAGTCATAAAGGGTTACTGCTTTCCACCTCCAGAGGTCAACGGGAATTATTGCAAGTCGACTGCATTATACAGTCGGGCAGCTACGAATGGACGCCGCGAATTCACGGGTCGGATCGCGAGCGTACGCTATCTTCCATTAATCTCGCGGCCGCAGGAATTAGCATAATTGACGGAGCGTAGAATGGCGCGGTTCTACTCGGCACGGCCATCTTGTATAATCCATCGATATATCTCTCTCAGTGTTTTCCGATAAAGCACACACGTCCATTCCAAGGACTTCTTTGCTTCCACACTGTTCATCCCTTATCTGATGCTCTTGCCTGTACTTTCTGGCCGTTAACCCTTTACCGATGAAATTTATATTAGCTTCCTCTGTATTCGCGCGAGATTAAAGAAATACGCGAAAAGGGGTGAATTTGAAAATATGTCCTATATCGATACCCAGAAAGTAGTACAGTACCCATAAGAAGTCACGTGTCAAGGTGGAATAAAAACGATCGAAAAGGCGACTTTCCAAGGGGAAGGGATGGTTCCGAGGAACGCGAGGTTCTTCACGTAAACTTCCAACTAAACTCAATTAAAAAGACATTACCGGGGCGAATGGCAAAACATTGCGTCGATCCGAAATCATCTGTATTCATGACGGAAGGGAAACTTTAAATTGGCCCGATTACGTAAAAATGTCCACGTGCCTACCGGTACCATAGCCCCGCGATGAAAGCAGGGACCGATCGATGAGATTGATCGTCGCTCGAATTATTCGATCTGGACCATCGTAATGGACAGTAAGGATAATTAAAAAAAAAAACGAATAAATGATAGAACCAAAAGAAAGCCGATTGGACGAGGCCCGATCGTTCAATCCGGCGCGGAGCGGCCGCTTAATCGCGATCCGCAGTTTTTCCCGGTGCTCGACGGCCGCATCTCCTTGAGCAAGACGTATCGACTGGGATCTTTTCCGGCAGTCATTTATCAAAGCCTCCCCGGGCGAGGCACTCGATACACGCGGAGACCCAACCAAGGGGTTAGGGGGTTAGGCACGCTGCGATTCCCTGGATACACGCTACTTTCAACCCTCACGGACACAGCAGAAAGAAAGGCTGGATAATGGCGTAGAGGAAGAAGGGGAACGGTGGATGCGGACGAAGGTGAGAAAGGCAGCCGAGGAGGATGAGTCAAAAGAAAAGCGTAGAAGAAGAAGTGGAGGGTCGCCCGACCTCCCCGACATCCTCTTCTCGGTAGGTCGCAAAAGGTGGAGAAGGTCGAACTGGAGGTACTGTCTATCTATCATTGCCTCGCGAGGTTCACATCCATCTTGCGGCTGCCTCTTTCTTTCGCACCCCGCCCCCGAATTTCCCACCCTAAATCCTTCCCACAACCCTACCTTCCACCACTCACTTTCTAGAATTCGCTAAACGCTGAATACACCCCTGTAAATTAAAGATTTTTTGTATATTTTTTTTATTTTTTCCCCTCTCTCTCTCTCTCTCTCTCCCCTCTCCTTCTATTTCCGCTAGCTGATATTCCGCATTGGATGCTTGCGGTTTTCCCGGCGTATAAACCTACCAGGCGAAAGCCCTTTCGCAAAGACCCATCAACCCAGCAAACCAGCATTCGAGCCATTCGAGCCAATCTAGGCATGTGCTGCAATGCGCTGCACTGCGCTGCTCTGCGCTGCTGATGCTGCTTGCGGCCAGTCCAACCGCTTGACTTTCATCCACAGCTTTACCAAGTACCGTCTACAACCCAGTAGCTTTATTTCCCAGGAGCGTCCGAAGTCCACCCTACGTACGCGACTCCTCGGCTTTGTTGCTTTTCTAAAAGTCCAGGAGACGAAAGAATGGCAGGACAGTTGCGTCACGTACGAGAGACGTTAGAGTACGAGGGATCGAAGAGCACGAGGAAGAAGATTAAAGAAAAATTCGTACAGGCTCCGTGAGAGGATGAAAAATCAAAAAAGGGCTGCAGCGTGCGAATCCGATAAAAAGTCATGTGTTTCACTGAAATATGTCTATTTGATTAGGAGGCTGCTATATTGTCGTAGCGTGTATGGAGTGTGCCGACGCATACGCAAATAGGTTGGCTGTCCGAGAGCAAATACATGCGCTTCAAAGATAAGACTGGTATAGGTACTGGGGATCGAAGGTAACGTCAGACCCAGGAAGGGACTGCTACTTCAACTTAATACAAAGTTCATTCTCGCCATATTCAATCTCTGAATCTATAGAGAATCTACAGCCGCCATTGCTTCTATGAAATTTCATTTTTTATTTTATTTTTTTCGAAAATACCTCTCTCCGTCCATGGCATTCGAGTTATGCACTTCCTGCGTAACAATTAAAAATCCTATAGTACCAGCTGCACCTGCATGCAGTTATGAACCCAAAGGTGAATACCGAAGCTGCGTTACGTTGCGGTGCAGCTGGCAATGTTCCAGCTACGGGTTAGAGACCGAGGGTGGTGAACGGCAATAGGATCCTGAAAGGGTAGGAAAGGGGTAGGAAAGCGCTATAGAAAGGGTTAAGGGGGGGAGCGGGAAGTGCTCTAATTATTAATCAAACATATTGCGCGACTCACTCGCGCCTCACTCGAACGGGAACGCGAGTTATAATGCATTTACCGAGAAAATCGAATTGCCCACTCGCCATCATACTCTCTGCCAGCACGTACCTCGTCTGCAGCCATATACTCATATGTGAGTATGTGACATTCGGAGGGTGGCTTTCGCTACGATGTAAAAGTACCGGATAATTTCGTTAAAGAGGCACACCGCTCGAATATGTATATACGTGTGTATCTACGTAATGCATTTCTATGGAGTGTACGAAGAATTAGATAATTTCTCAATAAGAGATCCGTAAGTCACTCTGCTGCTGGACCACTTGTATCCTTCAATTGATGCTGCATTCGACGGAGGTTAGATTACTTACTTCTGTCCTACTTACTGCCAGAAATAGGCCGTTCAACTCGTCCGACTAGTTTCGGACCTTTAAATGGGAGCCGTACAGGTTCATGACCTCGTTCAAACAGCAGGAATCTATTCGGTGCTGGTTCATCTAGACTATGTATGTTAAATAATGCATCCCACACGGACTACACGACACTTGTCAGGTCGATATGTGCATCTGTGAATGATAATAATACAATGGGAAAATTGTCAACTGGAGTCTGTTTCAAATTCGAAATACACGCCGAATACCTTGAGAGGCAATGACCCTTCTTCGTCCATAGAAACTGTTCTATGAGTTTCAGTTTACTTGGAGGGAAGGGAATGTAAAAGAGAAATTTCACGGCGCCGGTTTTCTCAGCGACACAGCCATACTCAATGATATAAGGTTGCACGACGAACCGGAACCTACCTTGTACCAGACCCAGTCGTCTTACCGAGGTTGACAACCCTTTAACGGGCCAATAAAGGACTGTGATCTGAACCAAAAACTTTTCTAATTCTTGCGTAACCGGAAAGTCTAGTTCTTCCCTTCTCGTCGACGAGATTCGGTGCCGTTATTTTCTGTCTATTTAGCTAGAAAATATATTTTTCAATTTTGAAAAAAAAAACGAGAAATAATTAGCGCAGTAATTATTGAGAAATACATGGGGTTTGAGAAGGGTGACGAATATGGTCTACGTATACTAATTAAGGGCTGTCGACTCGATTTTGAAATTCCTGAGTATTTTGGAATAGATTTTTTTTTTTAATAATAATAATGGCATCCCTTGTCGAGAAGTTTGAATACCGTCGCGTCCCAGCGAAAAAGCAATACTCAGTGCGAGATACGTATTTTTTTTTTATTTTTCAATTTCCAAAAATCGACCGAAACAGCGAAACGAATGGAAAGAGTAGAAACGCGAGGACGGCTCGAAAGACGAGACGAAAAGATGTGCCTCCAGAATTGGAGAGGTGGGACCGCCTAGCTATATAAGTACGAAGAGTAGGGCCAAGAAATCACCAGTAAAAGATTAGCCGAGTAGAATTGTTGGTGCCCGCGTTTATCTTATCAGCTGGAAGTATCGCGCGAGAAAAAAAAAAAGAATTCGTAATTAGCTCAAATTTCCTTGACGTTCGATAAGTATCCTGAGATTGTGAGATAATTCCCATGGATAACGTCGAGGATTACGTGAACAGTCACGATCTCCAGCGTCGCGACGCCAGCGACGTGATCGAGGAATTCATCGACGAGGTCGCTCAGATGGATGGGAGATGCATCGACATTGGATGTGGTCCCGGTGACGTCACCAAAGACATAATCTTGCCACGATTGGCCAAAGATGCTGCAATAGTCGGTAAAACATTCAGATCCGTGGTATAATAATAAAATTTTCTGCATTATCAAATATTTTTCCAAAGGGGCCGATATATCCGATAAAATGATTAAGTATGCCAAAAATAAATATCAGAATGAGGAGAGACTGTCGTTTCTTACTTTGGACATACAGACGCCTAATTTGCCTAACGATCAAATAGGGCAGTACGACAACGCTCTGTCCTTTTATTGTTTCCATTGGTGTCAGAATATAAGGTAATTTGGAATTTGAATATGCCGAAAGATTATTACGTCATGATTAACGAAGGTAGAATTAGGGGAATTTATTTTTTATTTTTTATTTTTTTTTTTGACGTTTATCGCATTTCCATTCAGCCAGACCTTCAGAAATATCTATGAGATTCTTCGACCTGGAGGAAAATCTTTGATCGTCTTTCTCGCGTATAATACTGGTTTTAATGCCTACGAAGAGCTTTCCAAAAATCCAGACTATCGGCCTTATATGAAGGTAAGACAAATTTCAGGGTTGAATATCTTAATGTGCTATTCACACAGAATTCAGAATACTTAAGGGTGCTTTCACACTGATTCACAGGATATTCGGAAATACATTCCGGTCTTTCATAACTTGGCGAATCCTCGAGCGCATTTGAAGAAATACATTGAAGAGGCCGGATTCGAGATTCTCCACTGCAGCAGGAGAGAAAAAACTTTCGTCTACAAGAATTTGGAGCTGTTTACGGGTGTGTTTTTTCTTTTTAATAAATTTTCGAAAAATTTTTTAAACCACGCACGGAGGCTGGATTCGAATCCGAGACTTTCAGTACGCGAAGCGGACACTCTACCGCTGTGCTACGCGAGAGAATGAGTGTTTTTTGACAGCGTGTAAAATTTATATAATTTTATTTAATATTTTTTTTTCTTTTTCAAATAACGTTTCAGAACACGCACTGGCGGTGAATCCATTTATTTCACGTATTCCGGAAGACATGAAGCAACAGTACAAAGATGAATTGATACGTACCACCATAAACGAGAAGATCCTTTTTACCGAAGAGAAGCGAAATCAAAAGGAATACAATGTACTCGACAGATATTATATATTTGTTGCATACTTTAGAAAACCAATTGATAAGGATTTGTAATATATTAGAATTCAAGATAGATACCGTTGCGTATAGTGTATTATCAAAATATTGTTATCGAAACTACATTCGATATGTTAGACTATTAGCTATCTTGAATACGCAGACTATGGACCAAAATCGATAAAACAAAAAAAAATTATGAAAATGAATTCCAGCTTAAATAGGGCAATTAGGAATGGCAACGATGTAATAATAAAATTCCTATGATAACAAAGGAACGAGGCGGCTGTTGGCTGATGCTCCTATCACATAAAGTTTTATTAGACTAAGTCTTTGATTTTACAATATAATATAGCCATTCATAGAATATCGTTATTCATAAATCGTGTGGATATACATGGTTGTGACGGTACCGTTATCAAGGTACAGCAGGTAACAATTTTCCTAATCTAATTTCTATAAAATACACTCAGATTCACAAGATATATCATTCGCGATACGTGTTAACTCGTTACACGAAAATTCCGCGATAATTCCAACGAGCATTTGGCCGACACAACCTCTCGAAAAAAAAAAGGGAATCCCAAGATAAAACGTCGTCGCGACGCCCCCTGGCACATTATAACCTAAACTAAATAAAATTTGTCTATAAATAAGAAAAAAAAATTAAATATACGAGATAAATGCAAAGTAATGCCTTTTTGACTTGGAGCGTCGCGACGTCTCATCGTTCGTCGTTATCGTGTGCGTAACCCCCTCTTTCACCCTAAATCGATGAATATCGACTGATCGATAAAAAAAAATTAATCGATCAAACGCAAAAACTGCGTAACGGTCGTACGAAATCTCGGATCTGAATGCAATTTGAAAAAATCGAAAAAAAAAAATCACAAAAATTTCTCAAATATCTCGAGCAACGACGAACGATGACCGTTTCGTTAGCCGATAATTCGCCGCTAACACTTTGTCTTACATCCTTAAATTTATAAATCCACCCGACAAGGCTGAATTTACTCGTTAATCCTTAACGCGTGGTTGCGAACCGGCAAAGCGGGTAGTCAAATAATCCGCCATCTTGCGGAAGAGAGTAAAAAAAAAGAATCAGCGAAAAACTATAATTCGAAGCAAAGCATAAGAGAACCAAGGACGAAAGTGATACTGAAGGTAGAATTATTAAATAAATTGACGAGCACGAAGAAAACCCAAGGGAGGTGAGACGCAAAGGGAGTAAAAAGGTTTCGTATACACACTGTATATGGAAGCATAAACCCTATGCCGGCCCACAGGAAAACCCCTTAAACCCTACGCAACCCTTACTCGAAGATACAATAATCTATTCCTAACCTTAAAATAACCGCAATGCGTGGTTACAGTAGTTTTTCATTATATCGTTAAAATCGCTTAAACCTAGAAGCAACATCGAACATCGAAGACACTTACCGAGAAGGTTTGTGAACGAAGATAAATTTTTTTTTTTTTTCTTTTCATTATAGGAAGATGGGACACGGAGGTATCGACGAAGAAAAAAATATTGGCGAAGGACGATCGAGGAACGATCGAGGGACAAGGCACAAGTGAGTCAGAGAGGAAATCGTCTGAGGATCAACCGAAAAAATCTTTCGTTAAATCCGCGAGTTCGATTTCGTTTTCGTAACGAGTAACCTAACCTCAAATCCGCGCTGATATATATAAATCCCGTCTGCCTATCGGGACGTCTATTCGATTCCAATACCGGAAGTCCGTTACTCCTCGCCACGATCTTCCTGTCGAACGAAACATTTGAACGTTGTTTTCGTTAATTTTATCGATCCTTCGCAAAGATCATTCGAGATCGTCAGACGTTTAGGACAGAGAGGAAGCAAACGCGGGACGATTTCGTACGGCGCTTATTCGCAATCCCATACCGATATACCTACCGGTAGGTATTTATGCATTTATGTAGTTATGCATTGATATATTCGTGTGTACCTATAATAACGGCAATAGAGCACTTAACCGTAACACTCAAGTACTTTCATCGTAAAATATATTTATATAATAGTATCCCCATAAAGTGTCAGTTGTGCAATGACGTAGTGTCTCGTGTACAATATGTCAGTTTTGCTGCAACTGCATTTACGATAGGAGAAAAAAAAGACATCCCGAAGAAGCGATTAAGGTGATTTCGAAAATTGTCCCATTTAGAAAAAAAAACCCAAAATCAGCCAAATCGAGAAACACGCACGAGATCGAGTTATCGGTACGAAGGACTTAAATTTCGATTTTACCAACCGATCGATCGACTCGACAGTACACCGTTTGATATACGAAAAACTTCGATCTATCGATTATCGCACCTTGACCGCGACTCCGTCGTTTTCTTCGTGACGTCTTTTAAAAATCAGCCCTAACAGGAATCCGTGTCCTGTGGTCTCTTTTTCGTAAAAAGACATCGGCTGTAAATTAAACCGCGACCAAACCGATCAATGGCAATTGCAATCGCGAAATAGGAATCGGCTGAAACTTATTGTCGGCGAGTTAAAGCGAACGAGAGGAATTGATTGAAGGATTTGAAATTGCGACTAGCGGCGGCAACGAAGGATCTAAGAGAAACAAAGACGAGGATCGCCTGGTGCCCCAAAGTACAATTGCGAAGGATATAATCTCTTGGTAATAAGAAAATCATCAGGATCGTACCAAGTCAAGGATATAAACACAACAAGAAATTATATTGTCATCGACGAAACCCACAAAACAAAATTCATGAAGATGAATTATAATGAGATGAAATTAACGACTGAGTATTGAACACGCCTCTTGTAGAATCGGCTTTACTCGAACAAATTGTCGAAGAATTAATGTCGGCGTGCGCCACATACTTTTCGTAAATCCAGCTTCTGTGCACTTTACGGATAACGAGAGTTAGTGGAAATAGAAAATATATATATATATATAATGAAAGATCCAAGCGAACCAATGAAAGGGAGGAATCGATATTCGCGAGAAACGAGTGAACGGATGATCGTATAAATTAATGTACAACGCGCGTAGACGTCGACGACAATAATAATAATAATTGCAATAATAATAATCGTAACGATAACCGTAATAGCTGCGATAATAATAATAATAATAATAATAATACCCTTAAATTACGAGGGAAGACAAAATCGTTTGGACAAATGGCAATAACGCTTAAACGCAAGTTTCGTAAATATATATACATATATATCTATACATACCCTTACGTATATGCCATATGCATACATATCGTACGAGTATGTATTATACATATATCGTATAACGCTCTCTCTCTCTCTCTCTCTCTCTCTCGTTTTCTCTCTTTAACATTCACTCGCAATCCGAACTCGCACTCATATCACGAATTATTATAACGCTACGTGTAAATTAAGTTTAATATAAAATATTTTCACGTCGACCAATAAGGACTTTGTTGAGGTTGCACGTTATCGCAGAGAAGCGCGGATCGTTGCACGTGATAACGTCGCAACGAGATTTCCCTTGATTTCGTTCAATTAATTTTTCAATCACCATTTTAATTCGACTGCTCGCGTGTATCATTCACTGTTATCATCGTAATAACTAGTCCCTGGCCCTCCAGAGCGAATGTGACCTCCTGACCCGCGCACGTCGCCGACGATCCTCGCAAACTGTCATCGGCCAATAGACGAAGAGTCAGTTGGCTTCGTGAATCTTACAAGTGTCGTTCACAGATAGTTCTTAAATCTTGTACACGTGTCATGGGTTATCGTTAATGAGATTCTGACAAGATAAAGAGAGATTCGAGCAACGTATATCCTTTTTTCTCTCCTGACATCCTCATATACTCATTCGTTAATAATCAGGTACAAGGAATCGTAATGAGAAATTGTAAAAAGAAAAGAAAAAGGACTCGCGTACAAGTAAATGTAAACTTTACTTTACATCGAGACGATCGTCGAGAATTTCGCGGGCCAGGATGAGTACGAATTATCGATAGGCCGTTTTAACTACAGTTATTGATTAAATAACATATTGAGAAATGGTACTGGCTATCCTCTTAGTTTTTCTCTCTTTTCTTATCCTAGTTTCTCGTAACGGGCAATTCTACCTACGGTATTCGTAGGTTTCACTAGGTTCGCCTTTTGTTTTCCATGCTTTCTAAATTCACATTTTCTCATAGAAAATCCTAAAGTGGACGTCGCGGAAGCTACAGGAAATCCCTAAGAGAAGCGACGGCTATGCGGATAGAAAGTAAAATAAAATATCAAATAAGACTGAACGATCGGCTCAGCTTGTACCTTTAGCTTATCTCAATAAAAGCCAAAGTAAAATTACTTTAAGCGCCGTTTCTTTATACGTCAGCAAAGAGACGATTCTGCTTCGACAGAATTTTAGGCTCGACAATAATCGATGGCCGTTCGGGCCGTAAGAAGAATTTGAGCAGGAACAGATTAATTGAGAGTATCTTGTGCATCTAATAAACTTATAATTAAAGATTCGCTGTGCCGAAGAATCATTGCTCGATATGAATATCTCTACGTGTTGCGATGGTCAATAAAATTCGTTGCGTCATGAAAACTCAGTATAAATTTAAGATTCCCACTGAACTACAGGGTAAGTAGTTGCTCTTGATTCATTAAACCCGAAGAGATAAATTTGACAAGATTTCACTCCGCGATTAACGTAGCGCGAGAGATGCAGTACAAGATGAGAAAAAAAAAAGGCGAAGCAGATTCGTACCTTTACAAAATTTCACAAGCACACATGCAGACAGTCCAAATAATTTACACATGCATTCGCAGCATCCTCTCCCTGTACCCATACTCATCAGTTTCTTCGCTAACATTAATTTGGCTCTAAACGATCGCGCTAGCTTTATGTATCCGCGGCTAATCAGCTTTTACGACTACGAATAGTGATTGGCTAATTACAATAGGTACGCTGAACGTTACCGGAACTAATGTATATGATTAACAACATCAACAGCAACAACACATAATATTTCAACGCGAATTATAATTATTTTGTATAATTCTTATCACCTAAATAGTTTATGTATAAATACGAATTGGCGGACTTGGGTTCTCGATCGAAAGCTAAATACACATTATACATCAGCGTGAAGATCGCGAAGACGACGAAGGATGACAAAGATCTAACCAAGGATCTATAATCACATTTTAATTCATTTTGATTTTTGATTATTAAACCTCGTGCGTCCTTCACGTTCACTATTACTTTTACGACTTCCAGAAGCCTCCGGGTAAATCCACATGAACGCTGGTCGCTGCGACTCGTTTACGCTCGCTGTTGCGTAAGATCGGACAAAAAAAAAATTACAATTTTCTATTATCAATTATCGAAATTACATTTTCACCCACGATATTTCTTAACTCGAACGTAGCGACTGGCGTCTGGATTTACCGTTCGTCGAATGCGCTGATAACACGCTATTTCTAAAAATGGCTTTTTCGCGACTACACTTATTTTTCTATGTTTACGACAATCTCCTAATATACATATATATTATGCGTAACAATACGTTTTCTCTATACAAACGATACTCTTTTTTTTTTTCTCTCTCTCTCTCTCTCTCTCTCTCTCGTGACTTAGTAGTATACGCAATTACTCAAAATCTACGTTCGGAACTTACGCCAACTTGGAAATCTGCACGAGGGATCAGGAACAGTCCTCTGATCGTTAAAATAATTCCGTTTTCACCTCATTCCGCTAATGCAGCTAATCTACTACGATTTCTATTCTAACCTCCTTTGTCCAAAAAAATGTTCCCACTTTTTATAGTCGATTTTTCGCCTACTGCGTCCCAATTACACACAGGCACACCCTTCTACGTCATTTCCGTGGCTGACTTCGATAATCATTTACGAGCTTCCCCAAAGCATCCTTCCTTCATCCTCCCAAGAGACTCGCCCAATGTGTTATCCGCGAAAGCGCAATAATTAACAGTGAGCCCGCGTCTACATAGAACAGCCGAAGAGGGCAAAATAGTCAAAAGCAAAAGAAAATTCCAAAAAATTTACTCCTCGAGAACAAGTGCGAGCGGAGCCAATCGTGCGCCATAAAAAAATGGTAACTTCATTTGGACACAGCTAACTAATCGTCTAAACAACAATTCGCCTAACGCAAGACTAATGGCTATTTGGAAAACGCTCGCATTCCTCCATCTTCCCTTCGATAATAATAATAATTAACAACAATAATAATACATTATTCTATATATGTATCTACGTCTGTGTGGATGGTTCTCAGTGTTTTTACAATATATTCGTATGTACGCACCCACGTGCCTGCGCATAAGGACTATCTAGAAATGCAAAATTTACTTAAGTTTAATCGGCACACTCAGAACGGAAGGATTGAGTGTGTTAACGGTTGGTACTCGTGGTGCAATAAATAGTTCTGGGATTATCGTTAAATATGAATGTCGCCATTGGCACGTGTCACGATATTCTTTAACTGATCGGATTGGACAAATAAGAGCAACGTGGAAGGACGCGACTTGCAGACGCCACTCGATCAACAATCAGAGCGAATATATAGATCGGATTTGATTGACTTGAAATCAGGAGTGACGATCGAGAATTTTTTTGCGATAAATTCTTCATTTAGACAATGTGACTATTTTTTTTTTTTTTTTTTTTCTTAATCCAAATAAAATCTCACATACTTTTCTCTACTCGTAACCAAGAGATGCGCCGAACTCGCCCAGGGCGAATCCGTTTCCGTATAGAATAAACGCGTCAGCATGCAGCAGCTTTTATTACCAAAAATTTTCCCACTTTTCGTTTCCCCTTATTTATTTACTGACTCGCTTCGCGCTTTGCTTTATGCTTTCTCGAGGAATTCTTAAGCTTCGCGATCCTACGATTGCTTTGAGATCCATTAATATCACAACGTGTCCCGCTGTCGTTATCCGCTGACGGTTGGATTCGGACTGGCTTAATTATATTAACGATGGAACAAGAATAGCTCGTTGCTCTGCTTTCGAAACAAAGCCGAGGAGCCACCGGAAACTCTAACTCCGATACATGGAAGTCCGGAGCTTTCGCGTAAAAATAAAACGAAATATTCGTTGAACGATACGGAGACCTTGCGGCTACTTGCAGCCAACGGTAACGCACTAAATCCGACCGCCATTAATTATTTCTTCGTGTGTCAGCGCAATAATGAGAACACGCGATGCTCGTAACACTCTCGTACTAGGTTGGCAATAATTAATTTAAATTAATAGAAAATAAATAACGCGATTACTACGAGTTTTGCAGTTTCACAATATACATTATAGAATCTATCTTATGCGTGCGCTTTTTTTGTGTCTGTCTGTTGGTATGTGTACAATATACATATGTATATATATTCATGCAGCTCTACAATTGTAATGACAGTTTCTTCGCGGTTGTCTACATGTATATAGATTCGTATGTATATATTTTGTATTTATATATAACAATATATATATATATATGTGTGTGTCGTAAGATTAGAAAAAAAAAAAAAGAAACAAGGAAAATGTTACGATTAAGTTTACTTTGTAACATTTTTTGATTGTCTTCCTCAAAGAGGTCATCCGACCAAGCGACCTCATCTGCAGGCGCCCAGTCGATTCCGAATAGAACCCGTCGCCGTTCAGAAATACTGGGACCTTCCTTTGTTCCATCCCTTTGACCTTATTAATTTGTTGCTTTTGTTTCTTTGTACGTTTGTACTCCTATCCATCGAGGCTCCTGAGAACGAGCGGCCCGAACTTTCATCGAGTGTGTGCGTCTCGAGTACGATATCTACTATATTACAGCGTTATTAATATATTTACAATAAGTTTAAGTGATAAGAGTCACTTAAAACAATCATGGCTACTCGTTATCGATCGAGGGAGAAAAACAAAGAAAAAAAAAAAAGGCAAGAACGAAAATGGCAAAGTAAAGTTTGTGCGAAAATCAAAATCTATATCATTCCCAGCATTCCTAACGCAGGCTCGAGAGAAAAATGTCTTTATGCTGAATACTTTCAGTCGAAAATATATTATAGAATCGCGTTGGAACCCTTCGCCCACACACGGCGAAATTTCTCTCTTTCAGTTCGTCTTTTCGCTATATAATATATCGTATAATATGCGTTCTCAAAGAGATTATTTCCTCTTAGCTAAAATAAAGGGAAAAAAAAAAATATTCGAGATAACAGATTCGCGAATCCTCCCCCCCCCCCCGCTACCCTCCCACAAGCCCACTCTACCTCCTGGGTGTCAATTCGCACGAGGGTTGAGACGCACAATCCCGTTCGGGCATCGCAGCCATATTTATGAACGACTTTAACCTGCCGTACTGAGTAACGTCTTATGTATATAACAACAAGGTTGAATCGTTATCCTCAAAAAGATGATACACTTATTTAGAATGAACTCCTACATAGACCAACTATCCGCTAACCTTACAAGACAGTCTCGGCATTTGCATCGATACGGTATTCGGGCGTAGCCTGCGTTTCGGTTTCCGTTTACTTTTTTTCTTTTCTTCCTTTTTCTTTCTTTCTCATTAATACTGTGTGAAAACGGCCGTGAATCCGCAGTACCGCCCGATACGCGAAACATCGAGCTACCACTTATTATTTACCAAATTGTAACGGAAGGATCATCCATCAGGATATCCTGAACGAGCTACGTTGCTCCCAGTGAAGCCTGATGGACCATTTGTCCTTGCTGTACTGTCGCGCGGCCTCCCAGAGGCCGCGTTTAGAAAGTCGTAGAAACTGATTTACCTAAAGATCTCGGCGTGACGCTGACGTGTAAACTCCGAAAATTCCACAAGGCTCCTGTTTGATGAACTTCGCTGCCCATCCAAGGGTACTCGAGGCAATCTGCCGCGAGGAGATAAGTCACAGCGCGAGTGGAGCTGCTGGTCACGCACTTGCCGCGGACGCCGCTGACTTTAACTGAATGAATATCTGGAGGCAAGGACACGGGCAGCGTAAACGCGAAGGTATACGCGGTCAGGGATAAATACATGGACAGTGCTTGTCTATGATTTCGTGCGAGGTTAGTACGTATTTCCGCTTAAAGATTCAGGAATACTGGTACCCCCTGACGGCGACAATGGGAATTCGCCACTCTCGAATTTACTGTAGCGGCTACTGTATTCAGCCTGTAGCGCAGCCTTCGCCTGTAAGAAGATTGATCTTTAAATTTTCTCTAAAATCATTTGGGAATCTAACCACATATATAGGATCTAAGACGTTCGTATGATCTCTCATAGATCTCGCTGCGCTATCAGGATCAATATGTACCTTGTTTCTTTCTTCTTCCAGCCTTTGTCGAACTTCCTCGTGCTGCCTTTCGAGCTCGGCTTGCTTTTTCTCGTAAATCTTTGTCAGTCTGGTGCACTCGTTTACTCCCTTTTCCACGGTAGACTTGGCCAGTTCACGCTTAATGCGGTCTAACTCAGCTTTGTCCTTGTGCACTTTTGCCAGTTGCTTCACCTAGGAAAGAAAAAAAAAAAACATTTTTAAGGTACACGATTTACTTTGATCTTATATTTTATCTCTACTTTCGCTATTTACTTCCTGTCGATTTTTCCTACCTCTCCGTGCCTCATCGTTTGCAGTTTACGCATCACGTCGGCTGTTTCACGCTCCAAAAGGACCCTCAGTGTTTTCAACTGATTCGACTGCGACGTTCTCATGACTTTCTCAACGGTGACGAATATGCTCTCGTGATACTTCTCCTGCAGCTCGCGCTCCTGGACAACGTGTTCCTTGCACACTGCTAACAAGCGCTCGCTTTGGCTTCGGGGTAGTCCTCGAGGTTGACCTTCGACCCCCTCACGATTTTCTACTTCCGGACACTCCGAAGTCTCGGCCAGAGCAAGTGTACTCAATCCGACCTCACTTGAGAAACTAAACACGCAAACTGTCAGGGTAACTGGCTCTAACCCGCGCTTCAATGGATACTCACATGTTCTTGCTGGATAATCGTTTCACCAGTTTGTGACTCATGTAAAACTTGGACTTGTGTTTTTCGCCGTCCAAGGATGATTTTTGTGACTGTACCCGCATCTTCTCTTTCTCCTGTTTCTTCCTAAGTGACTCCAGTTTCTTCTCCAGCTCCAGCTTCTTCTCCTTCACGAGTTTGTGCTCCATTAGCTTTTCAAATGATTCGGCAAATATTTCGTCGCTCACTGAAAAAGTGATGATTTAACATTAAAAAAATTTGACAATTTCAAATTAAGAAACTTACTGTAATTGGCATTGATGGGACTCTTGTTTATGGCAGCGTCGACAGGCTGGGTTGTGGGGCAGATCACGCCGTCCTCGACTTCTTGAGTTTCCGAAATGTTGAGACCAGCAATAGATGCTCGACCATGCGGGCTTCCCGATGTGGGTAACAATCCCGGCAATTCGCCAGCCGACTGTAATCTTTTAGCTTTGACAGTCTCGTCCTGCATGAGAATTAGACAGTTGGAACACCATCACCATGCATACAAACAAGGAATTCCACATGCAACAGACTTACTGTTGGTTTGGAGGTAGTTGATCCAACACCAACTTTATCTTTATCCTAAAACATGTTAGTGGAGGCGTTAGTGTATTACTGGGAAAGGAGGATGTTAAGGAAGAGATACATATAAACTAATTCCCGATATTATAAGGATTATATCTTGTTATTAGCATTTTTCAAGCAGGAGAGGAAAAAAGAAAATCAAGCTCACCTCAATCTCTCCTTCGGTCGGCTCTTCTAAATCATCCGTCAGCACAGCCAGTTGCTTTGATCTCTTCTCCAACTCGCTCTGATATTTTATCGGGTTCGCAAGAGCTTCTGCAAAATCGCTAAGACCATCTGGAACGTAATCTTTGACGATCACATGGAGGAAAAGACAGGCCAATGGCAGAGGTTGACCACACTCGGTTCTCAGTGCAACGTGTCGATATCCTGGACACAGTCCGACAACGGGTAACACCCTGTGACCTATCAGGCGACCGGATTCCTCGTACGCGGCTATCCGAATCGAGGCCAATTCCGGAAGGACAACCTGTATATGTTCAATGCTTATAGCCGGAAGTCAAAAGATGCTGATAAGATCAAGCCACGTTAGAAAATAAAAAACTGACCTTCTTGAAAATAAATGGTTCTTCGTCGTAAACTGGATTGATTCCGTTGTTAGGCACAATCTTGGTTCTGAACTTCTTCCTCACGGTATCCGCTGGTAACCCGTACATATCGACTTCGACATAGGTACCAACTCTCTTATCGGTGAGAAACTGTCCGGAAATAACGTGGATATGTACAGTGCCCGCAATTATTCCATCGACAGTAGATTCGGCGAAGGGATCCAGCCGCCTATCCTTTCTCCTCATGAATTCCGGCTTAAGAAGATATCCGCAACGTTGATTGTACTCGAAGATACCAAGATTCAATTGCATCGCGAGGTCTGACGAGTAATGAGAACATTTCTGAGATTGTTCCGAAGCACAGAAGTCCCAGCTCGCAATTTCAAGAACTTACCAAGAGTCTGATAGTTCAGAGCGACCAGCTGGCATCCGGCATTCCAAAATACTTGAGGCATGAAGTTGCTGGAGTCGAATCTCGTTCCAGCTGGATAAACCCTGGATAACTGATGTTTATTATAGTTGACAAACTCGAGCGGTCTTTCCTTGAGTAACGTTGTCGCCTGTTTCTCGTCGAACGATGACATTTCGTACATACGATTTTTTTCTGTTAAAAACGATCGATCGAACACGTTGATAAGAGTGAGACAAATCAACTAACTAACTTAGAGAAACAAGCGATCGCTGTAAATACGTAATTTACATGCGACTCTAAAATTACACACGTACTTTCTGCCGCCTCGAAGCTGTTGAAATGAACTGGCTGCACGTAATTGACTAGGGCTGATATTTCTGCACCAGCTTCTGTTTCCTTCGCCGTGGAAGCCGCTTTATCCGGTGCCGGCACTTTATCATCCATTCGTAACTTAATATCCTCCACATTGGATTCGTCCTCTTCCGTGCTCGACTCGTCCTCGTCATCTGGAACCGAAAACGTTCAATTTCAGACTCAGAACGTTAATCGCTGAAATACCAAGAGTTAAGCGAATCTAATTACCAACCGTCATCTTCTTGAGTGCTATCTTTGCTGCCCTGACGTTGCTGAAGCATCGGCGCGTGCGGAATGTCTCCGTTTCCCATTTGCTGCTGCTCGCCGCTTCCACCCACGACGACACCATCCAGGACTTCGTTCTGCGGTATGATATCCGGCGGAGGACCATTTTCGCCCTCTGCAGCCTGATTGACGATGCCATTGTCGTCGAGCTCCTGCGAGCTCTCGCCAGCTTCCGGGATCTGCGGCGGCTGTTTCTTATGATGTTTCTTGTGATGATGGTGATGGTGATGCTTTTTCTTATTCTTAATGATAATCTTGCGTTTCAGTAGCGACGGAGGTGGAAGTTCTTGGCCAGGTTCCAGCTGTGAAAAAAAAAAAAGAACAGTCACTGTTCGTAACGACTTGTTCATTCATTGCATCCTTTCGTCGCAGCATCCAAACCTTGTGAGACTCGAGCGGAGCGTCCAGTAACATCTCCCCAAAATATTCCCTACAATATTGCGCGATCTTGGCCTGTTGCCTTGGATTACAGTGATTCTCGAAACTGAGAATCACTGGGAACTCTGATGTCTTAAAGGCACTCTCAGCTATCGCCTCTATCACATCCCGGGCGTAGATTTCAGGCACAAACGTGTATCTATCAGCAAAGCAGCAACGGGTCAAATATAAAAACCACAATCTTCATAATGATAACGCTTGGCATATTACCCGTGAACAATAACGGGCTCGTCAAACTTTCCATTCCAAAAGTCTAGCTCGACGCAACGACACCCGGCGAGCAAACACTGACGATAAATCTCGACGGAACTCTTGCCGGTTAGTTGATGACCTGAAATAGAATGAGACATTTAATACGGGATTTAAAAAGCCAGAGAGTTTATATAACGTATGAAATATGTTTACCTGTCAGGTAAGTGTTGTGACTGGAGTTGATAAAATAGTGAGCGAGTGGCTGATCCATATCGTCGGACAATTCAAATTTGGATACAGCTACAATTGGATTGTCCTCGCTCATGAGGTATCTCAAAAATCCATCGAAACTCAATTGCATGCGACTGGCGTTGTACTTGTTCGGTTCGTATTGATTGATCAGATCCTTTGCACGTGCTGCGTTCGCATACGGGTAGAGTATTTCATTCAGTCGCGGGTCCCTCTGGGTCTGATTGAGAAATTCAACGAGCTGCGAGACGGACATCAACCTGCGCTTGGAATTGCCGACGATTTCCTCGAACACCTTTTCGACCTCGGCACGCTGCGTGAGAGACTTGTAGAAATTGAAGAAATCCTCGAACTGGAATTTCAGCAGGGAGATAGCGTCGTTCTGGAATGAATTAAATTATGCGACGATAACGATTAAATCTTTCTACGCGTCCAATTTCCAGCGACCTTCCACGAAACGTCGAAAATATTCGTATAAAACGCATTATGCATTTCCTTTAGTGACACTTTCAACTCTGCCCGAAAAGCTTAAAGAAAGATTAAACGAATTTATCGTTTCCTTCGTTATTATTGGCTAAATGCCAAAAAGCATAATCTGGAAAAATATTTTCACCCATCCCCGCGGCCACGCAATTCAGCTAATCTTCACACGCGAGCGAATTTCATAGACGGTTGCACTGTGCGCCAGACGTGAATCAATCATTCCGAGAGTCAATAATGGATCGAGTCACGTTGACATCAGGCAGCTGCTTTGAATTACAGGTTTCGGCGTACATTTATATCAGTTGAACGATAGAAGAGAAAATTCCATCGCGGTAAGTCAAAACCAGAGTTTCGTCACGCGTTACAATTTACATGAACAGAAGGTACGAGCGACAAGCCTCAGAAATTTTGCGGTTGAAAATACGTTAAAGTGTCAGGATGAATTAAACGCGGCCGCAAGGTCGGCAGGGAACAATGAAAATAAAAAAGGTTTAATGCTCCCGTAGGAGGTAAAGTTGGATTCGTGCCAGGACAAAAATCAACTCGAAACGAATGTCAGATCCTCCGTTCCGCCTCTGAATTTGGAAGCTGAGAAGCATCGGATATCCAATAAAAAATGACAAACAGTAAAGATATTTCAGAGAAATGACCCGTTGTGCTTACGAAGTGTCTACCTTCTCGAGAAAACTACTTTTCCAAGACTAATGGAGTCCAACGTTTATTTACAAATGGATAGGAAAGGACACTCACCTTTCCAGATGGCAGAGACGATATATCAAGAGCTTTTTCGACGCGCTTGCGATCCTCTTTATTTTGTGCGAACATCTTGATAACGCTAGAAAGTATCAAATAACGATTACAGACGATTTAAAATCAAACGGTGGTTCTAAGCGAATGCGACTCGAGTCGACGGAATGTAAAATTACGTCGGCGCGTAGACATAATATAAACGCTTCCTTCGTTATTCCATTTAAATACGGCGCATCGTAAACAGTAAACAATCGCGGACGAACGGGAAACCATGTACGTTTGACAAAGAACGTCGGAGCCTGCTATTTTTATTCCATAGGATAGCCACATTTTACTTTTCTTTTAGTTGCGGCATTTCGAAGAAGCGTGCTTCTCCTCCATGACGGAGGTGGGCAGAAATAACGAACGTGGGCCGAAAGATTACAAGACAGGACATTGTTATCCGCTGTGCCGTATCTATCCGATTGCACGTAACGATGCTTACTTTTTAACTTGTATCTTTCCGGACTTGTCGGCTGTAAGTGTGAGCTTCGTGTGCGCTTTTTGTAAGAACATTATTGTGCTTGTATTGAGCTGCGTCAGATTGTACGCCAGATGAAACAGCTGATCCGTCCAATGTCTGGCAATCTCTGCTCGGGTCGTGCAGAAGTTAATGAACGTCACGTTGACAAAGTCCGAGCTGTAACACACTGTCACGGTCTTCTCTTCCAAGCAGTCCTGGGAGCCCACCGTCACGAGAGACTTCAGCTTTGGATCCTGAACAAATGAAATTGGTTATATGTAAATACGTGTCAATGGAACAGCATATCTCTTGCGAAGTTAAACAGCGCGCCAGGTCGATTCCTCTACCGGAAATGAAGCTGAATGAGAATCGAGAACGGAGAAGGAATAAAGAGAGAAAGTAGTATGTCAGTCCGTGATTGACAATGGGTTTTAGATCCGATTGAACAATCGCGGGAAAAGTTATAATGAAAAGCAACGCTATGAAAAGTTCATAAACGTGCGTTTATTGATTTATGTAAGAGGAAAGTTTGAACCGATGCACGCCGGCTTTGTTCTTTTTCTATAGGGGAAGCGACATTATTTTCCAGGGTAAGCAAAGGTAGGCGTGACTCGGGAATGAAAAAATTATATATCTATAGGGTGCAAGGTAGGCAATGTTCTATTTATAATTTTGTCAATAATTATTGTGTGCCGGTACTGTGCGTCATTAGCATCTACGCAAAGGCAGGATATAATTATAGTTCAGAGATCGCAGATACTTTTATACAATAATCAAGACTGCATCGTATGGCGAGGATAAAAGTAACTATTTGCTTGCTAAGGACCAGCGATTCCAGTCGAAAAGTCTCTCACTGCCTATCTCTCTCTCTTTCTCTCTCTCTCTCTCTCTCTCTGATTCTCTTTCACTTCTCTCTTATTTCCTTCTCTTTTGTTCTTGCTGCCGCTTCCCCTAATGCAGAGACGCGAACTCCTGCCAAATGAACTCTACGAAATCGTTACCTTTGGTATCTTGGCATATTTTCCAGTCCGTGTATCTCTGATCGTAGCTATATCAAGCATGTCCATTTCATTGTGCTGATCCACCCAATGCAGATAAAAGCCGTACTTGTCAACCCGCAAAGTGACTGGGGTGGCGACTCCCGAATCCTATACAGAAAATAATAGTCTCTGAAGCCCTTGACAAACGGCATCTTAAAATAAATTGTAGAATCCTCCACTAGCATAGCTCAGTCTTAATACTAAGAGCGCTATTGCATCATGCCTAGTCGCATTTTATGTCTGTTCAAATAGCATATGATAAATTGCTAGAACAATTCTATATTGCTGTACTAAATATTAGCGAATCGCTCCTAGCGTGAAATATTGCGAAACGGAATCGACTTTAGTAGATCTGTTGATCGACAGACACCCACGTTTTTGGGGATGACCCTCGAATAGATTTGCTACTTGCCAATAAATTTTGCGAATCGTTTTCGACTCGTGACAGCATCAACGATTGGCATCGACTGTTTTTAGTGACTGCCTTTGAAAGAGACAGATTGATTTATTTTTCCCCAGAAGAAATCTGACCTCTTGGAATTCAAATAGAGCAATTATTATGGTTAGATTTCATGAAATCTATCTTGGAGCATATATGACTCATTCTTATTACAAATGAAATATGTTGTTGGCATAAGGTGCTAAAGAGAGGACACTGAAATCTATGAAAGCCTCAGCACGTTAACCAGTAGTTAAATTGATATTCATCGTATTCACTGACACTGTGTTTACATAAAGCAGCTTCAGGTGATTAGTAGATAACATTAAAGGAACTTGCTGACGACTTCTAGGAAGTTTGAAAACAAGACAGTATCAGTGTGCAATAAAATTTTAAGCTCATAAGTTATAGGCTTCAAACCAAGCAGACTGCTAACAATCAAAAGAATCTTGAATAAGTAAACTATGCGTGAATGCATGACTAAATTTTGGCCAAGGACAATTACTTTGAGCACAAAACCTAATTCCAACTTGTCCAAACATCAGATTCTGCTTAAGCTCATTGTTTAAAAACTGATAAAAATAATTATCAAGAATCATGTTTTTTTCTCATCAATTAATAACGTTCGCGGTATATTTTTATTCCTACCAATAAACCTCTTTGGTATATTTTTACTACACGTTTCTGTAAACGTCAAACACTACTCGACTGTAAGAAGAAAATAGACACATGCAGTATTTCCAAATTTTGTCAAAACTCTAACGAGAATCATGCTGCCCCATAACTGACATCCGATATGAACATAAAGAAGTAAGTTTGCATAAGTTTGAACGCGTTTCTTCGCTATCCTTAGAACCGTAACAGCTTCTACATATTTACCTGTGAACCAATTTGTCAACTTAGCCAAGGACCCAATCGCATTATTAATAAGATAACAGACAAACAAATAAGAAGGCACACCGACCTCATCCCACTTGACGAATTTCTCGCCATCCTGGAGCTGCTGTGAAACCTCAACAGGCTTTGTCTGAACAGCATTAGCCAAGCACTTGGAGCCCGACATGATTCCTGATTCCAGTGCGTGTTCGTTGAAAGTAAAGTATCCGCAATCCTAGGATCGAAGATTCCTCAAAACGTTCCAGCGACGTGCAGGACGATGAGGACAGACGTCAAATACCCTTCGTCCAGGTTGGACGAGGCCGCGTCTAGCGTGGCAACAACAACCCAGTGTACATTGGCCGCGTTGTAGCGATGACGATAACAACGACGGCAACAGCGACGGCTCGGAACACCAGGAGCAGAACGATGACAACGGCTACTCCGTTCAGCGAGGTCGTCCGTAGCGTCGCGGGAATGTCAACGGGAGTTAAGCAGCCGACGTAAGCCCGTGAGTTTCCCTTGGGCAGAACGCCGACAACACATCCTGACCTGGTGGAATAACTCAGGGTGCAGTAGCCCTCACAAAATGTATCAAAAGAACGGCCCTCCTCTGGCCAGCTCTGGGCCTATCTGCCTTCTGCCTTGCCCAGCAGACGATACGATTAGCCGTATCTCGCACTCGCACCCTTACCACGGAGCACTCGCGCACTCACTCGCGCACACTCACTCAAGACAACCGGTCATCCTCCACGAGTCTCCACCAGTCTCCACCAATCCACCAAGTCCTCCTCTAGCGCTGACCTGACTACGTTAACTGCACGTCAGGCGGCGCCACTAGGCTGCTCTCGCTCTCGCGATTGCGGATAGCGATATACACACGCGCTTATGTTGCTTTCAAATTGATTTTGACGAAAAGCACCTTCTTCGAAGAGCCTTCCTACGCCTTCCTGACTTTTAGTTTCTCCTCAACAAACTGTTGCACCAATCCACAGCCATTCATATTTCAATAAAAACTTAACTCTGTTCCTCGGAATTACGCTGCTCTCTGATTCAGCTACTCCAGCACGAAAATTTGCATGATCCTAGGTAATACCGAATCGGATTCCGGAGTAGATAATAAAAATAGAAGCCCCTTAATGGTACTGGGCTAAAACATTTCGACACGGGAACGTGCCGTTAACACGAATTCAGCCAAGCACATAAAAGAACACTGGAACAGTCCTACGAAGTTCAAGTCAATTTAGTGAACTACCATAGAGTTACTTGACGTTTCGAATTATTTTTATCCTTTTTTCCTATCTCATTTTATCATCGAAACCTGGGATAATGGAAGGAATATGTTGCTGGTTCATGTCCGGCACTTGTGCTCGTCCTTAACTTAATTTGACAGATGAGACGGGAGTGGTGGAGACTTTCCATCGCCACCATTAAATCAATCGACCGCTATAAAGCGTGACCACCGTCGTCTGAACATTATCCTTGCCCTATTCATGGAGCGCACCCTCGATTGCGATCCAAGTCGAATTGTAAACAGGCTAGGCAATAATAGAACGGGTGACCTAAAAACGACAGGGCGAAAGTTAGGGGTCGGTTCGTTGACAAGGCATTTTTCTTTCTAACATAGACCCTGCTCTTTGGACGGTTAGATAATCACGCTATAGGAATATTAACGAATTAGTCTTACTATTCGCATTGGTGGATTTCACTTGGAAATGGTATAAAGGTAATGATCAATAATGATTCTGCGGATGGACAGGCATATTGGAAATGGTAAATAATAAAAATCTGAAAAAGTGAGTAATCAATATTTTTTTAAATATAATTTTATAATTGTCATTACCGTTACAATGAAATCTTTGCCGACGCGACTAGAGAACTTAAGCCCTTTCCTCGACATCTGTCAAACGAAAGGGACGCACTGTACGATACCTGCTTAAAACTTCCTTAAACGATATAAAATTTTACGGCGAGGAATAACAATATTTTTAATGTTGCATTTAAGGAACGTTGAGATTTCCCAAGAGACGAAACCACTGTCTGATTAAAACGATAGAAATGAGTGAAGATCTCTCAATAAATTATGGGACTTAGACCAGCGTAGAAAACAACAAGTGATAAGTATAAAATACACTTAGAAAAAGTGTTATCACAAAAGAATTTTTATTTGTAAAATCTAAAAGACGACCACGTCGTCGTCGCTTCTGTTCACCGGATCTCCCTTTAAGAGCGCAATGATCATACTGAAACATGAAAAAATAACATTTTATATTCGCTAGGCAAACAACTCCCGTGAAGATTCTCCGAATAAATTACTAACCAGTAGAGATATATGAAGAAGAATATGAGATAATATCCGAGATAGATCATACAATCTCGGAAGTGAACCTTGAGTTGTCCATGATTATGAATTTCCGTGGGATCGTAAACACCCATATTACCCATAGGTACGGTTAAGAACTCGTAGACGAGCCAAAAGGTCATGGGTAAATTCACTAATGTTAATATCCAGTGACCGTGCAGCAGCAGGAGAAGAATCATAACTACGTGAGCTATTAACTTTGGCATTACCCACTGAAACAGATAAATAAAATCAGACACGCAATAAAAACATCGCCACGGGAAATTAATGCTGTGTGGTGCAACTAAATTGTTCAAGGAAATCTCTGTTTAAAAAACAGATCTCTCATCCCATATGTATACTATTGATCGGCGGCGTCTGCATCGCCATATAAATTGCTATTATTAACCCTGATGAGAAGTGAGGCAAGAATGTAAATCATTATAACGAAATTACCCTATTCAATTTGGAGCAGCATTGCGGAGCATTCAGATAATCGCACTCAAGATCCGATAACGTGATTACCTATATTAGCTATTAAGGAAAACTTCAAGGAATCGTAATACTAGGCTTAATTATCTTTACGTAATTTATCGTCAGGCTTTATAAATATTGATCGTTGCAAAAACGATTCCTTTTTCGTTGGATCAAGTTGCCAAAACTAAGGGCGATTTCCAAACAGTCGGGAATTCAAATATAAGATACTTTGAATTTAAATCGTGGCGCCACAGGCGCACAGCACAACGTTTCATCAGATTGGATAGTCTTTATCGGTATATTTTCAGTTTTAACGCAGGCCGAAAATGTAACCATCTGAAACTCCCTATGCAAATGACAGAGAAACAACAAACGATAAATCACAAAGCCTTTGTTTGAATTTTACTTAAAACGTAATAAATGTAATAGGCAATTTATGAAAAGGATACAAAATAAACTAGGAGAAAGAGCACGGCCCCGGTATCCACCAAGGCAAACGCGAACAACAACGGTTCTGAAATCATCCTAATTACTCTTGAATAACAGCGAAAGTACACTGAGAAATAGACCCGTTCTGTTGCTCGTTCATTCGTCTGCTTCCAATTTAGATTGACAAGTTTTCAGAACCTTTTGTAATGCGATAAGCAGCAAGTAAGTTAACCACTAACCGTGGAATATAAAAACTACGAGCGGCGTCGTAACTAGTCGTAACCAGAGATGAGTAGAGAGATGCACGACGCTACAGTTTTAGGCGATACCAAAATCATGGCGCTAAATCTTAGTGGCGAGTCCGAAAGTAGGATTTTGTGTTCATTGCCTCCGTCGATAATGCGTATCCCGTCGTAACCGAGCTAAACGTGAACACGAATGTTTAGCATGGCGGGCAGAGGTTCTCCGCTATCTCTCCGCTGGTTCCCAAGGGAACCCTTAGAACAAGACCGGGAACTAATAGAACTTCTCAAGAGTTATTGAAAAAGTCTCGTACTGCCTAAAATCGTAGCGTTGGTCATGTCTAGTCGTAAGAATGACGACGGTACTTCCAGCTTCACGTAATATGCACAACACTGCGTTAAATTCAGTCGTCAAAAGTTGCCACAAGATGGCGATAGTTCAGCTTTTAAGCCGGCAGGAAGGATGGAAATGAAAAATGTTTCTAGTTTCCACTAGTGAAATTTGTACCGTCATGAAAATCATGTGAATCGGTTTTATCGACAAGAAAACGGGTTGAATGTGAATTGGGTGATGAGAGTGCAGCACCCGTGTCTTAAAATAAATTGACATCTTACTCCAGTGATATTCAACAACGAGACTACAAAATACTTCTCATAATTTCTCCAATATAAGAAAGAGAAAGCTCGTTTTCTCTGTGAACCGAAGATGGGTGTGCTAGGTGGTAGAAATGTGGAAGCAATGGAAGTGGAGGTTAGCAATACTGAAGTATCAAATGGTGATGGTGATACCGGGGATAAGAAAGATGTGGATTTACTAACAATTCACGATCTACGAGAGCATACACGCCAAATTGAGAAAGCTGTTCAGAACAAAGAACCCAGATTCATTCTTCGTGTTCTGCGTGCTCTTCCGAATACTAGACGCAAACTTAATCCTGTCGTACTTCGTGGAGTCATTGGAGGATTCTATACACGCTCTGCAGCTGAACGAGAAGCCCTTCTAGCATGGGTGGAAGAACCAATGGATACGGAAGGTGCTCAGGCTACTATTCAACGATTTCGGAGTTCTGCGTCTCCTCTTCTTCCTGAGATTGATGCATATATTCATTTGTTGGTTTTGGTGCGTCTAATAGACACAAGAAAATATCAAGAAGCTGTACAATGCTCCGAAGCTTTGGTACAAAAGATTGTTGCACAGAATCGTAGAACAATCGATCTTATCGCAGCCAAGTGTTATTTTTACCATTCACGTGCTTATGAGCTAACAGATCAACTTGATAAAATTAGGGGCTTCCTACACTCTAGACTGCGTACAGCTACTCTACGTAATGACTATGAAGGTCAAGCTGTACTCATAAATTGTCTACTACGTAATTATCTTCATTACAACCTTTATGACCAAGCTGACAAACTTGTGCTGAAATCTACATTTCCTGAATCTGCCAGTAATAATGAATGGGCCCGTTTCTTGTATTATTTGGGAAGGATTAAAGCTGCAAGATTAGAGTACTCTGCAGCACATAAGTACCTTGTTCAAGCCATGCGCAAAGCACCGCAAACAACGGCCGTTGGTTTTCGTCAAACCGTCCAGAAGCTCGCAGTAACGGTTGAACTATTGCTAGGAGATATTCCAGAGAGGCAAATCTTTAGGCAAGCTCCTGTTCGAAGAGCGCTTGCACCATACTTTCAATTAACACAGGCAGTGAGACTGGGCAATCTTCAACGTTTTGGCGAAGTTCTTGAGAACTTTGGTCCACAGTTTAGAGCAGACCATACATTTACTCTTATTCTACGTTTGAGGCATAATGTCATAAAAACAGCCATTAGATCAATTGGCCTGTCATACTCTCGCATTTCACCTGGAGATATTGCTCGTAAACTTGGACTTGATTCTGGTGTAGATGCTGAATTCATAGTTGCAAAGGCTATTCGTGATGGAGTGATTGAAGCCACCTTGGATCCAGAAAATGGCTATATGCGTAGCAAAGAAACTACAGATATTTATTGCACCAGGGAGCCATTGTTGGCATTCCATCAACGCATTACTTTCTGCTTGGATCTTCATAACCAGAGTGTTAAGGCAATGAGATATCCCCCAAAGTCCTACGGGAAGGACTTAGAATCGGCCGAAGAACGCAGGGAAAGAGAACAACAGGATCTAGAATTAGCTAAAGAAATGGCTGAGGAGGACGATGACGGATTTCCATAAAACACTGTAGAAAGTTAATGAAGAATGGTCTATTACTACTATCGCTCGATTTGCTTTCTGTAATACTTAAGTTATCAATAAAATTACATTTTGAGATTTGTAAAGACTCAATAGCAAATTTCATTTAACCTATTTCTGATATTCTATGGTAGCTCATATATAAATTTTATTGTGCAATAATTTATATCATGTATTGTTTCTGAAATTTACAAATTTGCGTTTCGCATTCATAATACCAATATATCTAATAAAATACTACTAATAACTATATAGATGTAGGTCTACTTTTCAGTTGTATCATAACCTTAAAACTGAAAGTTTCACGATTTCGAAGATGAGAAAGTTCACTCCATTTCTACGACCAAAAATCCACGTACAATTTTTAAGAGATGCCAGTACATCTTACAAGCAATCCCCAGCTGAATATTGTATGGACTTAGTCAGGTATATTTATCAAAAGAATATTTCATAAAATTATTCCTACTCAGTTTCCAACCTCCCTCCATATCTAAATAATTATCATTTGCAGAAAGAGTGACTATGAAAATTTTCTATGTTCTCTCTTATTAACAAATAATATTGTACCAGCAGCATTTGCTGTACGAGCATTTAATATAGAAGTTGCTCAAGTTCAGGATCAAGTTCATGAAAAGAATATAGGAATAATGAGGTTCAAGTTTTGGGAAGACTCTCTCAATAAGATATACGATGGTGTTCCACCCAGGAGTCCCATAGCCTTGGAATTGCATAGGGTACATATGTCAAAAAATATGCTACAGATAATTCATATTTGCCAATGTGGGCAATTCTCGCAAGAGGGATCTAATTCATTTTTTTCTTCAGGTATTACAAAGGTATAAACTTTCAAAAAGATACTTCAAGCGTCTAATCCACTCTCGTGCTGAAAGGATGGGCATTTCAACATTTGCAGACTTGGAATCCTTGGAAAAGTATTCAGAGAATACAGTTTCATCTATTTATTATTTACTACTGGAAGCTAATGGTATACAAAATCTACATGCAGATCACGCTGCTAGTCATCTTGGTAAAGCACATGGGATTGTTACATTGCTTCGTTCTATTCCTCACAATGCTCAAAGAAGAATAATAGTTCTTCCACGGGACATATTAATGAAACACAATGTCTCAGAAGAAGACATTATTCGTGGAAAATCTGGACAGGATTTGAGCAACACAATTTTTGATGTTGCGTCTCAAGCAAAACAGCATCTAGACAAAGTTTGTACTTCTGAAATATTATTGATAACAGAGGATCTGTAAATAATTTTATATGATTATTGCTATCAGGTATCTTATATTTACCTTTTTATTCTAGGCTCGAAAGTTAAAAAGTAATGTGCCCAAAGATGTTAAATTAATTTTTCTACCAGCTACTTGCATTGATATATATTTAGAAAAGCTACGAAAAGTGGACTTCAACATCTTTCATCCTAGTTTATATGCACGTAATAATTTACTCCCGTTATATTTGTTACGGTGTAAACTATTTTCGAGTAGTTATTAAGACACATGTAGCTGTTATGTAAATAGAAAATTGAGGTGTATAAAATTTAACTTATCTTAATAAAACGCTTCTATCCCAAGTTACATGATATACAATTTAAAAGTTCTATATAAATATAAATATTCCACCTCTATTACCTCAGCACTCCAATTTAACATGAATATATTAGGAGTATTTTAGTAACTTTTAATAGGAATATAAAGTTGCAATAAATCAACCATTATTTTCATCTTTATATTCCTAACATTGCAACGGTAAATCTTTAAACGCATCTCTAAACTATTTATTTTTGTCTTAGGGTGCAAATCCTCGAAATTGCACCCTGTCTGGTTAGGTTGTAATTAACCATGCCTAAGATGAATAACTGAAATGAGACACACGGTATTTGCGCATATATTGTTCTGCGACCTTGGCCGAAAAAAATAAATCAAACACGATGAGAACCTGGAAAAAGATTCGGTAGAAATACGAGAAGAAAGAATTCTGAATTGCAGGAGATACGCAAGACATGACAAGCTTTGGAATTACGTCGCCATTAGCCATTACGAAGTTCAGCTCAATTGCGCTGCAGTACAAGCTTTGTTCACCATTTTTACCGCCATCATGGACGTTCGTCTCTATGACTCGGCGATTTGTCGGCTCTGTGCAGAAGACAATGGCAACGGGGAATTATTATACACAGCCAACGGCGATGAACCCGATTTAAGCTCCATGGTAAATCGGTACTTGCCACTCAAGGTATGATAATTCGCGAGGTACTAGAGTTCATTCAGTCCCTAACTTGACTTCCTACCATAGACAATATGGAGGCTCCACTGATTTTCGTTGACCGGTCCTGCCATACTACACGAATCAACATATTGCACATATTTTCACGGCTCTTCTGTTCTCTGTGGATAATATATCCTGGAAAAATTCTTTCTGCCGCCAAGAAATTATCGGAAGTGAAATTTTGAGGTTATCCCAATACCTCTACTACTGTTTCAATTTGAGCATTAAAACGAGTTACACTCTGTATGTGTCTAAACTCAGAATGTTGCTGCTTTTTAAAAGCTACTAATTAAATTGATTTCCAACTGATCCTCTGGGTCCAGTTCTCATCTTTCTGTTCTAGACTTAGTCTTGAATGTAATGTGACAAAATATAGCCATTCCATGTATTGTTCCACAATAGATCATCACAAAAGTTATCGGTCACTCTTATTTTCAAATATAATAAAAGATTAACAAAAGTATTGCATTCTCTATTTTGTCTCCAGCATACAATCAAATGGTTTATTATTTTACATGTTATCTGGAAGGTTTCACATATTAAATGTAAAGATTTTTCTAGAAAAATGTGTTAATGTCAGTATTCAAACATTTTATCAGTGATAAGGAATATGTTAATTGTAAGATACTAATGTATGTTACTTTTGTAAAGATACGGGACGACGGAAGATTACCAAGGACAATATGTCCAGGATGCAATATTCAGCTAGAAGCCACGGTGCAATTCTTCGAGTTGCTCGTGGATGGGCAGAGAAAAATTCGAGAAATGTGGAAGCAGCAAGTGGAGCAACAACGCAAGGCAGAAAGAGATCGTTTGCGAGCAGAAAGAGAAAGTACAGAAATCGAATTAGAAACTCCAGAATTAGATGGTTTCAACCAGGATAATGAAGATCAACAAATTGAGCAACAAATAATTATCAAAAGTAATTGTTTTAATATTATAAAAAGGTCACTTCTATTATATGATTATAATCAAATCTATTGCGTTTCTCACATATTGCATTATCATTTTCATATACAGTTATGCCTGATGGAACTTTATACACTGCTGAGCACGAAATAAGCTTACAAATGGAAGGCTTGAGTAAACCTAGAAGAAAAAGAGGTCGGCCGCCTAAAATACACACTGATATAGACAATAAGGTACAGCGTATTCTTCATTCAGATAATATTCTCAACGTTCTTATTTTAACTTATTCTTTATTGAAAAGATTTTGAAAGAGGAACTACCAGAAGTGACTAGCCAAGGTGAAGAGGATAAGCAAGAGGAAGAAATGGACGATGTGGATGGCGATGGTAGACGTCGTCGAAGACGTAAAGTTCCTAAAAGGTCTGTTGACTTTTGAAGATTCGGTTTGTCAGTTTAATTTAATATTCTAAACAGTTCATTCGCACAGATTCATGGAAGCAGTCCAAGGTAAAGAATTGGAGAGGATATTCAAGGAAGAAGGTGTGATCGACGAAGAAGATGATGACAATCAAGAAGAGGAGTATGATGATACTGAGGAACGCCTAAACGTTCCAACTCCTGATGGTCATGAAGGTTGTATTTTGGTATCCTGATTTGCAATTGACATTTTAATAAATTACCACATAACGCATTCTATCTAATACAGAAATTATTGGACATTTGGAAACTCAGGAAGGCAAGGACTTGGGTGAACTAGTCATTGTAAACCGTGGCCGTGGCCGAGGGCGACCTAAGCTACGGCGACGTAAAAATAAATTTACTTGCAACCTCTGTGGCCGAGGTTTCCTACAGCGTAGCAGATACATTATGCATAAGTAAATACAATTTAATATATAATAGATCCTAGAAGAAAATTGTGCGATTGTATTTTTTTTCTCTACAGGAGTTTCCATAAAAGTGTCAAGTATGAGTGTAGTCAATGCAAGAAGCAATTTAGTAATAGGGACAATTTTGCTCTTCATCAAAGAACTGCAGGGCACAGTGGAGAAGGTATAATAAACGTTGAAGAAAACGAAACAAATGTTCGGGATGTATCGATAAAAAATATTATCGATGAAGTTGGCCCTATTGAACCTGATATCCCAGCAGAGAAACGTGTATCTGATAATATCACCGTGCAAGAGACACCTGCCGTTGACGAGCAAAATAGTCCAAAAGAGCACATCGAATGTGAACATTGTCAAAAGCATTTTGAATCTAAGCAAACTTACGAGACACACATAAAAGTTGTTCATCACGATGAAAAACCATTTACGTGCAATATTTGTAATAAAACGTTTGCTTATCTCACGAGTCTTAAGGGTCACATGCTAACACACGAGGTGAGAATCAAATGAATATCAAAAGTAAATTTCACTATTAAGTTTTTATATCTAGACATTAAATCCTCAGGGAAACAAGTCTGACAAAGGTTTTCCTTGTGATATATGCGGTAAAGTATTGAATCACCCAAGTTCAGTAGTCTATCACAAAGAAGCTGAACACAACAATGGTCGGAGGTTCGTATGTAACAAATGCGGAAAGAGTTTCAAGCACAAACAGCTCTTACAGCGACATCAGCTGGTCCATTCGGACGACCGACCTTACATATGCAAGTCCTGCGGCGCAAGTTTCAAAACTAAAGCGAACTTAATAAACCACCAGTCGACACATACCGGGGAGAAAAAATATTTCTGTGAAATTTGTGGGCAGCAATTCGCGCACAAAACAAGCCTCACGTTACATTACAGATGGCACACTGGCCACAAGCCGTACACTTGCGAAGTGTGTCAAAAAAGTTTCTCCCAAAATGGTAATCTCCAAGAGCACATGCGAATTCACACTGGTGAGAAACCATATTGCTGTGACTATTGCGGCCGAAAATTTACAACTTCCTCACAATTCAAATTACACGTCAAAAGACATACTGGCGAGCGACCGTGGAAGTGTGAGTTTTGTGCCAAATGTTTTTTGCACAAGGACACTTGGAAGTGTCATGTGCGAAGACACAAGGGTGAACGGCCATTCCAGTGTGCTCATTGTAATCGAGGATTCACCGAGCAATGGGCTCTTAAGAAACACCTTCGATTGCATACAGGCAAGCTGATGGATTCGTAGCATATCTACTTTTCAAAATATTTAAAAAAAAAAACAGCAGTATTGAATTGGTATTATTTTCAGGAGAGAAACCATACTCCTGTGACGTTTGCGGAAAAGCATTTGCGGACTGTTCGAATTTGACGAAACATAAAAAGGTACACAGGGACAATAAAATGATGGGAATGAACGAGTTAACGGAAGGTTCCGCCATTGGTGAAGTCTGGCAAATTTTGCCAGGATCTCAGGAAGGAGATGACAATTCACTCGGGGATCATATGGCTCAACTAATTGCCGCCGATGAAGGTTCCGGTGATGGCACTCCACAAATTATATATGTCTCTTATCAGGATCCTGACAATCCTAATCAATCTAGGACCCTGCATTTCGGTAAAATTGTTGTTTGCATTGATTTTTGTACAATTTACTAGCGAATATTAATGTCGAACATTTGTAAACGTACTAATAGTGGATGCTGGTATTATGGAGGACAAGGAAGAAGCTCCAGCAACCACCGGCCAGTCGTTGCCATCGTTGGATGCGGATGACGGGGAAATCGTACCGGAACAACCGCAACAGAGACGAAGCCATGAGAATTCTCAAGAGAGAATGGATATGGAACTTTCAGAATCCGATCTACAGCTTCAGGTATTTTTTTAACAACAAATAATACATAACATAACCTCAATCAATGAAAACGCAAGTGGGAGGCAAACCTATAATCGTCAATCTGTCTTCTTAGATCACCGACGAGGAAGGCAATCCCATTCCATTGTCTATTCAGGATGCGCGTCAGTTACTCTCACAGGGACAATTTGTTAGTCAACTGAATGACGGACAAACCATTAGAGTGCATTCTGGTGTTGTATCGCAAGAATTAGCAGAACAATTGAATGTTCAAGTACACCAGCCAATTGGAATAGAAGGAATAGGTCAAAGCACGACTGAGGAAACGAAATGTCCTCCTTCAGCAACTACTTCCCAGACCGATGCGGAAGCCATTGTCAAAGCACTCGAGGTACGTTGTGTCGTATAATAATGTAGATACTTGTTTTGTTATGAAAAACTATTGTTATCCAGGATGAAGATACGGATGCTACTGCTGTAGCTGTAGTAAACCAAATGGGATCAGAAGAGCAAGGAGAAATAATGAATGGGGAACAGACAATTGAGTTCACGACTCAGGATGGTCAGAAAGTACGACTTGTAACGTCTTATCACGTGGATCCATTGCAGCTTGCGTCCGAGTACCTGACTATCGTCTAGGATCGATTGATTCGTTAATTTTTGTAGTTACCAAAAAGGTGACTGATTGAAACGAAAAAAGAAATCTCAAATGAGAAGAGCGTGAGAGAATTTGTAATAAATTAATGAAATAAGTTAGGAATAAAATATTGAAAGTGATATGAACAAGAGTCAATTGATATACGACATTCAGTTTCTTCTTTTATTTATTCATGTAATGCGACAAGTAGCGATTTAAAAAATTTAATAAAACCCACAAGATGAGTATCGTTTAAGAGGTACAATATTATGGATCTAACGTGTGTACTTTTGTTCGATCTGAAACTTAATATCACTGACTGATTATATAAAAAAAGAAATATTATTAAATCGACCAGGATCACAGTGGCGTATCTGAAATCTAAATCTTTCCGAAATACTCGCGCACAAATCAACTTATTTGCCACAACAACAGCTTAAAAGTCACTTGGACGTGAGCAAAGATCTTTTAGCGATTTATATATTATATATTTTCATTGGTTTCCATTGTTCTGTTTTTTTCTCTACCTTTTTCATATGCCAAGCTAAATATATTGTGAGCACATTTATAATTGATAGTTGTGAACGTAACCACTCGTGAAAATATATTACTTGAAAGGAAAAATAGAGAAAAACCAAGGCACAATCCACGAAATTGCGTGCATCTCTTAAGCTCAAAGTAGCTCCATCGAGTTAGCCTTTTCCCTTTTGATTCGCCAGCGAATTAGCCTGAGCTAGTTAACATAAAGTTTTGAGTGTAATCGTACTCTATCGTGGGAATGACTGACTGCACAAATTTTAGGAAAATAATGAGATACATATGAACACCCAGCTCGCCTCCACCTTCCATAACTGTTTCAATGATTTTCTTCATAACTTCAGCATGTCGACACGGATGCACGGAAGCCATTGGCGGTCCTGGCATGTGAGGATGACTCTCCATGGTAACTGTCTTTTTTGCATGATCTTGACTAACATCCTCATACATCTCTTCTACGGAAAGTGGTTTTCGACTTTCATTGTATCCAAACAACCAAAGCCTAGGTGTCTGATAATACTTGTCATATGTAATATGAAGGTCATACGTTCGGGTACGAATTATTTCACCCTCGGAGAATGAGTCTCGTTTCTCCTTTACCGATTTGTTAGCAGGTTCTGCTGCATACTAGGGTGAATATTGTTCATGAGTGTCTTATACTCCATGATACCTGATTTCACATATTGAAATATATAATAAAAAATTACCTTATCTTCTTCATCCAACATACCACTAACTTCAAATGCCTCCATATCTGCAGCTTCTTCATCATCTTCATCATCTTCATTCGTTTCTCCTGCTTCAGCATCTTGACTTGGTTGTGATTCCTCTAAGGTCATTTCTGTAACCTTCTCTTCTACTCCACTTAAACTAGTATCATAGTGATGAGTATCTACCCATCCTCCTTCAGGATCATCAGCTTCTATAATTCGCTCCTGATCCTCGCAATACTCAATCTAAACATTTTTTCAATTCTTTATAACTTCATCACATATAACAAAAGCAGTAAGAGAAATTGATAATTTGAAATACATACCTGTTTACATCTGCGTGTACATGGCACATGTCTCGTCAATAAAAACTGCTTATTTCTTGGCAAGTATGATTTGATTCTATCCTCATCGCCAGTAGCCCATTGCCAGGTGGGACAATGATGGACCAAATGATCACCAGCAGCCACAAACTCTTCTGGAGTTAAAACACCTGTTTCTCGAAACTTACTCTCCTGAAAATCATAAAACATTAATTGTATGTATCAAGATTGTATATAGAAAAGCCTTTTACCAATGAACATATCAAATATCTGAATGTCTTATGAAAGAGAGAAAAATCAATATGAGAGTAGCATAACAAATCTAGCTAATAAAAATCAATGAATTTACCTTGAGAACCGGTGTCAGGTATTCGGCAACACCAAGTGCAGTACCCTTAACTGAATTGATTACACTCTGCATTGTTCTGCAACGTTACTCAATATTTGCGCACAATATTCACGTCACTGGTTTAATATTGTGACACCTCAAGCATGAAAAGAGCCACACTTCATAGCGGCTTTTTCGAACCTCCTTAAATGACTTTGCTCTTCTTTTTATGCTCTTATCGATTTCACTGATTCAGCTGACAAGGTGAACGGTATGTTCTCATGTGCGTATTAGATGTAACTAACAACTGTGTGAAGACTAAGTATATTTGCTGACAATATCCACGCAAGAAATTTTATCACAAAATATAATTATTCTCGCTATACTATTGAAAGAAATCTGAATGTAAAAACGTTCCGAGGAGATTCGAGAAGTGTTACTGCTCTGCGGAACTTCGTTCTTTTTCCTGTTACTGTAATGATTAGTGTTGGCATTGACAAGGAATCAGTAAAGAGATACAACATTTATAGGGCTTTCCAGACTATACCAGCAGCAGAAAAAAGTGCAAATATGTGGGTGGGTGGTAAAATTACAGTTTGCATGGTGACCGACCGTTCTCTAAACTGGACCAAAAAATAAATTTCCTAGAGGACATTGTTATAATCACGGTCTGCTATAACGGTGCATATCTGGAACATATGTACAATACACCGGTATAATCAGAGAGATAACGGAGTATGTACTGTATTTTGATACATCGGCATTTCAAGAAAATAATCATTCGGGAAATTCCATTTCAGTGATGTGGTACATTCGGGTTTCTGACCGTTAGGTGAAATCAACGGTAGCCAAACGATGGCTATATTTCTGGTCGGAAGAATATATTCACGGAAGATCAAGGTACCTTCCCATGTTGAACGGACTAGTACAAAATGGATAACTCGGAAAACCAGATTATTCATTGCTCAGATTCGGTCATGGCGAACAAGTTATCCGACAGAATGATCACATGATGACCAGTTCTGGCCAATGGCGGATTTGGTTTTCCAAATTCTTGTACGACTAGTCCATTCGACGTGAAAAGGTATATTCTTTTTCCTCCTTTCCAGATGCTTGGCTATCTCCTCTTGGGAGGAATAACCATTTTAGAATACGTTCTAAAATGCACTTTCAGTATTACGAGCATGGTTGTGTCTCACACCTTGCATGCAGATAAGCAGGGACACAACGATACACGTAGTACAAGCAGTGAATTTGTGAACGTACCCTTAGTCTTTTGTGTATCGTCAAAACATCGTTGTCTATCAGATTGCATCAGATTCTATCCACTTTCCTTCATCTTTTAGTTGTCATCACATTTATCCAAGAATATCTTGTACAGCACAAACGTTTGCGAAGGCAGCTTCAAACATCTTTTTCGTAGTATTCGGGCTGCTTCGAAAACGCGTTTCCTGATAGTCAGAAAAACACAGGGAACGCCGCAACTCTTACGTTTAGCTTCGGTCACGACAAGTGCTCGCGTAAGTATAACTTTGATTAAATATAACCTCCTGACATGATTTGTCCGCATGTCAAAGAAACCATGACAGATGCGAATTATTAATGAATTGTTATTATTATATTTTACAGATTTATAAAAACTGGAATCACACGCATTTAACGAATCATAGAATCATGACCCCCAATTTACAGTATCCCGATGTGCGTCGAGACGAGACCGTTGTTGATAACTATCACGGCATTGAGGTTAGATCGCTTTTGATTGTTCCTGTCATTCAGTATTACGATATGTACCGTGCCTGTAACATTTAATTACAAGAAATGAATATTTTTTTAAGTTAGTACATTTCTCATATTTATAGATACCTGATCCCTATAGATGGTTGGAGGACCCTGATTCGGAAGAAACAAAAGCCTTTGTGGATGCCCAAAATGCAATTACAAAACCATATATAGCAGCTTGCAAATCACGCCAAGACATACACGATCGTTTTAAACAACTATGGGATTATCCCAAATATTCATGTCCTGAGAAAAAAGGTGATAAGTATTACTTCTATAAAAACACTGGTCTTCAGAACCAAAGGTTGGTACTCGACTTGGTTATTCTGCATCAGACATTGTCGTTGTTGACAATTACAAGTAATGAACAGCAATATTGTTAAATTGTTCGTTTATTGCATCCTTTTAGCGTTTTGTACGTTCAGGATACTTTGGATTCAGAACCCCGAGTTTTCTTAGATCCTAATACTTTGTCTGACGATGGCACAGTTGCAATTACTAGCAGCAAGTTTAGTGAGGATGGCAGCCTTTTTGCTTATGGATTCTCATGCAGTGGCTCGGACTGGAGTACCATTCGTTTCATGAACACGAAAACTGGTAATCATCGGACTGCTTACTCTTAAGAGTGCTCCAATATTTCTATTATCGCGATAAACGCAAAATGTTCCAAATATTTGCAATAGCGATTGTACCAAATGCATATAAATTTTTTTCCTCCATAGGTGAACATTACCCAGAGTCACTGGAAAAGGTTAAATATTCTCCGCTTACGTGGACTCACGACAATAAGGGAGTATTTTATGCTCATTATCCTGAACAAAAGGGTAAAACAGATGGTTCGGAAACACAAGGTAGTCAGAATCAGAAATTGTGTTATCACCGTGTAGGTACACCACAGTCAGACGATGTCCTAGTAGTTGAATTTCCTGAAGAACCCTTGTGGATGATGTAAGTAAAAGAAATTGGTTCTGTGTTCTGACCAACCTGAAAAGAAATATTGAAAATTGTCGAATTGGGTAATTGGTGATTCTAATCAAAAATTCTAAACAGTGGGGCCGAGGTTACGGATTGTGGCAACTGGCTAATTGTCACGCCGGTCAAGGACTGTCGCGATAATTTGGTATACTTCTCAAGACTTGGACCCGATTACAAAATAGATGGGAAACTTCCGCTCGTTCAAGTTGTTGACAAGTTGGAAGCTGATTACGAAGTATTTATTGCATTTCCTTATGATAAGTCGCTGAGCCTTGTATAAGGAAATATTAATTGCATTTTATTACACAGTACGTAACGAACGATGGTACGAAAGCAATTTTCCGTACCAACAAAAATGCACCCAACTTCAAACTCATTTCTATCGATCTTGATGATTACGCGGAAGAATTCTGGATCGATTTACTGCCAGAACATCCTACGAATGTCTTAGACTGGGCAACGGCTGTAGACGGGGATAAATTTATTGCCTGTTACATCGAAGATGTTAAGGTAATAAAAAATCATATGAGAACCAGAAGATAAGAATTCGGGATTAATTGAGCTACAATCAGGCTTTCTTATCTGCAGAATGTTTTACAACTGCACAGTCTTAAAAACGGTGAGATTCTTAGATCATTTCCTCTGGATGTTGGTACAATCGTAGGATTTTCGGGTGATAAAAAATACTCGGAAATTTTCTATGAATTTACTTCATTCCTGACGCCTGGAATCATTTATAGGACTGATCTTAAGAAGGAGGAAAAACCAAAGGTTAGTTTTTCTGCTGATTACATCGAAGTATTTCGTAAATCAAACCTCTTAAAAAAAAAAGTTAATACAATTATCACGTAACTTATTTCAGGTATTCCGGGAGATAAAAGTGAAAAATTTCAATTCTGATCTGTACGAGACCAAACAGATCTTTTACAATTCAAAGGATGGTACGCGGATTCCAATGTTCATCGTGACAAAAAAGAATGCTGTTTTGGACGGTTCGATGCCAGCCCTCCTGTACGGCTATGGAGGATTTAATGTCAGCATTCAGCCAGCTTTTAGCATTACAAGACTCGTTTTCGTCCAACACTTGAATGGCGTTCTGGCCATACCAAATATACGTGGTGGAGGGTAAGACTAATTACTGGATAAGTGAAGTGCTAAGTTCCTAATTCGAAGAAACGTAAAAATATCCTTTAAAAAAAAACTAATTGCGAAATCAGAGAGTACGGAGAGAAGTGGCACAATGACGGCCGACTCTTCAACAAGCAAAACGTCTTTGATGATTTTCAATGCGCTGCCGAGTACTTAATCGAGAATAAATATACCAATCCTGCAAAGCTGACCATTCAGGGTGGAAGTAACGGTGGACTTCTAGTTGCAGCTTGTATGAATCAAAGACCCGATCTTTTTGGTGCAGTCATTGCACAAGTCGGGTGAGTAAAGGCCAATGAGCGTCGTTCAATTTATTAACGGAAATGTAAATTCTGATGGATTCATCTAATGTTTTCAGTGTGATGGATATGTTGCGCTTTCACAAATTTACCATTGCCTACACCTGGGTTTCCGATTATGGAAGCTCCGAGGATGAGAAGCATTTTAAAAATCTACTTAAATATTCGCCGCTGCACAATGTCAAACCGCCACCAAACGGTGGACAATATCCGGCCACTCTTTTACTTACTGCGGATCACGATGATCGTGTCGTTCCTCTACATAGTTTGAAACTTATTGCTCAACTTCAATACACATTGGGGAAATTGCCAAATCAAAAGAATCCACTACTTGCTAGAATAGAGACCAAGGCGGGTCACGGTGGTGGAAAACCTACTAGCAAAGTGGTAAGTATTTACTCGAGTATCAAAATTAAATTCGTGAAAGTAACACAATTCGGCTGATATTTATACATTCTCTTTTTTTATCTAGATCGAAGAAAGTACTGATATTCTTTCGTTCATTGTGCAAGCCCTCGATCTCGAGTTCAAACAATGAAACTTAACTTTAAGTACGCATTTAAAAAGAATTCCAAAAAAGTGCGACCATTAGGAAAATTGAAATTCCGCGCATAATATGGACGTAATTTAAAGCAATTCTATCGGAAACAACAAATGTTTTTGTTATGATTTTTTGTTGTTGTAAAAGTCAATATTTGTATTGCATCGAACAAACAAAAATATCATTAACGATTTTTGACATTTCTTTTTCCAAATATATATTATCGTCATTAACCTTGGATTGTACTGTCAGGAAATTAATTAACAAGTATTCTCGTACTCAACAATCAGCAAATCGATTTTATCGCAATAAATAGTCTGATTCTATTTTAAAATGTGCTGTCTAATCTTCAGAAATGCCAGTTATTCTGCTCCTCCAGCAAGAAACACAAACTCTAAAATTAATTGTTGCTGTATTAAGTTAAAAATCAAGAAGAAAATTAATGTCGCGCTACTAGGATCACGCTGAGGCAAAGACACATTTTTTTAGCGACTCCAAAGGCGCTTGAAAATGATCCGGAACATCATCCTACAGCGCCAAAATGTTTTACATACATATAGATTACATTCAACAAATGACCCATGTGCCCTGCACGTTCTCGCTGATAAGATATCAGTACGACTCGAATCTGCGTTGTTGGTCAGACCCCTGTAGTGATTCTATTCTATAGTTCTCGTGACTGAGAACTCATTCAATTTATTGACGGCCTACTGAATAACTAAAACAGAGGTGACTATTTTGATCTCTGTAAACAAAACGTATTTTCCTTACGAAACATAATATAAGATAATGTAAAATTTATCCAAGCATCATAATTTATGAAAGAAAAGGTATCGCTAACAATTGTCATTTCAATTCTTCCATTGCCAAATTCAAAATATAAAAGTTTCCTAATTTAAATATGATTGTAATCTTCGTTATTAAGATTAGAGCATGGAGGATGTGCGTCATAGATCGTGATCAGTTTTATGTTGGTAAAACTTAAAATCAACGCAGGATGGCAGTCCGATAACCCGTATCTGAGCCATGTCTTAGTAAGATAAATGTAAAAAAATATCTACATTATGTATGACATGTACTGGAACGAACGAAATTATTTGATGACACGTGCAAGGAGACATAAAACGTAAATCTACATGCTATTATTATTTCAAATAGACATTGGCCAAAAGTGGGCAAGTGTGCAAAAGTGCACATAGTCTGTCTTCTCTGTTTTGCGACATTATAGTTCGAAACCAGAACTCCGATAATGCACGGTTTAAGTGTTTTAATGACGGCGACATTGCAATCGACATAAGTTCTTATCAGAATATTTGCGAATCTTATTAAGCATATTTATACGATAAGCAAATACCTGTACCAAATACCTATGTGTGCTCGACTACGTATAAAGCGATACTGGCGATAAGATGAAAAAAAAATTTAGAGTTTGAATTGATAAAAAAATTATATTCCGCTAAAATATTATATCAGAGAGAAAAGATTAAAATAGGTCTGACGACAATAGTATTCTATGGTTTATATTATGTAATATCGTTAGAAGTCCCGAAATATTATTTCGAAATATGTAACGCGAATGAAATTAGAAAAGCACCAAAAACTCTCATCGATAAGTATAGAAATAATACTTTTCCGTATAATACCGTGAAAGAGTTATCACGGTTATGAAAATAATAGGTGTGTCGTTTTCATAGAGAACAAGTAAAAAAAGTTTTCGCGTCTAATCGTCGTACGCGCGTCTTACCACGTGGACCGTCCTTTAATCATTAAATGAGACTCAGCCAAAGTGTTGCAGTTATCAGAAGATAATTTTGCAACGTATATTTATCATATCTGGCAATCCAAATCTATTAGTTTATCAACCAACATTCATGACTGTAGAAATTCAATGATGGTCACTTTCCTTCTCAGACAAGTAATATGTCAATATAAAATTCCACGTAAAATAGAAAAAGCAGTACAAGAGGGTCGTGAAAAGCAATTCGCAGATAAGCTGGTAAAAATTTGTAAATTTGATGACAGATGGTTTTACCAAAAAACAAAAAGTCAAAAGGACAGGGCAATTGTTTTTAGACGATTGGGCATCCAGTCGCAATTGTTTTTAGAACAAAAAAAAATGAATCTACGAAGGATCCACCTATCACCTGCTCGGGATGAAATGTTGAATAGAGGGAAAGCAAGTAGGAGACGTACGTGCGTAAAACGGTGAAAGAGAAATAATTGTTATCTCATGGCCTTATTAATCCCTCCTAGAAGCTGACAGCAATGAATCTGACAACCATTAGCTTTCCTTGCTAGCGACCAACCACCCTCCAGGAACATCATCAGCTCGTTGTACTTTGTGCTTCGAACTCAGATAACCTCTATTACTCGTCCCGTCACTGCTCGATACAATAAAATCGCTAAACAGAGAGAGAGTCGACTCATTATCGCTTTACGAGGCGTCGCGCGAAGTTCTCGGCTTGGAGTCTCGTTACAGTGGTGCATCGAAGCTCGAACGTTCAACAGTCAGATAAAGTAGGAAGAGAGAAAAAAATTGTGGTAGAAAAACGAAGCAACAACAGCTGAGCAAAGCCCGCCAATCATATAACCTGTGAAAATTCATCGCCTGGAACTGACAGCACACGGAGGAATGCAAAAGGACTGCCGAGATTGTCTGGGTATCCGGTACCGCATCAACTCGCTGGACCAGACCTGGAAGTGGTTGCACCAAACTATTGCCCTTCACGATTATCTTATTTCCATCACGGCCAGCCAATCGGACGTCTCTTGTGACGGCTGTTAAAATTGGACAAAAGACTGATTTCATCGAAACCTCTCACGCATCTAACCTAACCTAACTTCTAACCTAATTCCTAATTCGAAGATTGAGAGAAGAAACGCGTATTGTTGGGATCGCCTGACTGTTTCTAATTCGCTAGTCTGTCACTCCCTTCTCTTCTTAACATCTCCGTAACAATGGCGATGATAAGAAACGTGCAAAAGGTGCCTACTTGCTGGTCTATTATCAATCGATTCATTTCCAACGAATCAGTATCCAAGGTACCGGACGAAGCTATTCGCAAGTCCGTCTTCATATCCCAGTCAACTGATATCTACCGTAATTTGGCACTCGAGGACTGGTTCTACAAAAAGTCTGATCTCAAGAATCACCATATTTTATTGCTTTGGAGAAACGATCCGTGCGTCGTTATTGGTCGCCATCAGAATCCTTGGCTGGAGGCGAACGTGACAGCAGCAGAAGCCAACTCCGTTGCTGTAGCCAGAAGAAATAGCGGCGGCGGTACTGTTTACCACGATGCTGGAAATTTGAATTTATCTTTCTTCACGCCCAAGGAAAGATACAACAGACGTTACAATTTGGATATAATTACGAGAGCTTTGTACCGCGAATGGGGACTGAAGGCACACGTTAATGAGAGGGAGGATATTGTTGTCCAGGGCAATTTTAAGGTATCTCTTATAAAAATTCAATGTAATTCAGATATAAGATTAGACTGCCATTGCTGTATGCAATGGGAATTAATTATACAAGCGACATTGTTATTACAATTGGAAATGAGTGCAGCGAATATTTTGTATTGTAAAAATGTCACGATGAGCAATTGTAATGTCGTGTCTGATATATTTGTTGAACAGATATCCGGCACTGCTGCAAAACTGGGTCGTCCAAATGCTTATCACCATTGTACTCTTTTGGTCGGAGTTAATAAACTTGCATTGAGTACGACTTTGGAAAAAAAGGAGGTAATTTCAAGACTAGACTTGGCAACGTGATATACGTTTCACTCTGATATTTGCGACGTTGCTCAATCTTATCGCTTACGAAAATATCTACTGATACTGCTGCTTTCTTAATTTCACAGAACGGAATTGGCTTCACGAACGCGACTGAATCGGTACGGTCACCGATTAAAAATCTTACAGAGGTGAACTCGCATATCAGAACTGATAAATTATTGAATGCTGTTGGCTGGGAATATTTGCGTACTAAAGCCTTGACGATTGAGGATGGAGGATATGGACTTATTCAATGTCAAAAAGGTTTTCAGATGATAAATCCTACCGAGGACTGGTTTCCAGGTAGGAAACTACGATAATTATCATATTGAAGTTATATTCTGATTTATAATTTTTTAAATTAAACCTTGTATAAGGTCGGAATTTTGAAATTCTATAATCTGATTATTTAATGATTTCAGGAATTGATAAACTGACCGAAGAATTTCGTTCCTGGGATTGGACGTATGGAAGAACTCCAAAATTCTCTGTGGTACGAATTCTTGAGATGCCATCTCGCTCGGGTGAAGTTCATCAACTGAATTTGACTTTGGAAGTCTGCAACGGAATTGTCGAACAAGTTAAGCTGAGTCTGCCTTCGGGACTGGTGCCAAAAGATTTTGATAAAGACGCGAGCGTCGTAACAAATCTACAAGGTACTCGTTATACACCGGAAGTAGCAGAACAGGTGGTTGCTGCTTTGGGCTGTAAGGCCATCATCCCAAAGCTCAATCAGAACGTCGACAAGAGTAACGTGGCAGCTAACCAATAAATGGCCACGCTGATCTTTTGTAAAGCGAATAACTTTTCAATTGACCGATGAAAAATGAGACGAACGTTTGTGTGTTCATAAATAACATTGACTTGTGTCAAGTATGATATTAACAATGTCGTAGAATAGAATTTAACAATTTTGCGTATAAATAACGACTGTTACACCAATGCAAAGTCAGTCTGTTTTATTTAATTCGTAATATAGTAACGTTTACTCTTTAGGACTAGAAATACTGTAATATATTATAAGTATATTTAAAATAGCATAATCCTATGTAAAATGTACATATATGCCAAACAAATGATGTTGATATCTATGCACGTACATAGAATTTTAATTGTCTTTAAAAATTAAAATACTTATAAAATGAAATAAGCCGTCATCACAGTAAGAAGTATTAAAGTTTCCCCTATAAGAATAAGTGTTGCTTTCTTTTCCGAAAGTCTCAAAGTCGATATCATTCGAAAACATACTAATGATTATAAGCGGCATAATGTTATTGACCATTTTTTTTTTCTCATAAAGTAATCAAAATCTTTGTGCCCGGACGTTGACCATGTTGCCTCTGGAAATAATGGCGGTCGATGCACTCGGATATAAACCCGAGTGCAACATGACTTCTCTGTAAGGTGGTGGCGGAGTTCCGGGACAAGAAGGAGTCTCAGTTCCGTGTTGCCAATTTTGCAACAACGATACTCGTTGCGACGTCGCATCATGCGTTTCTCTATAATCACGTCGTCGTATATTCGGCAAAGTACATAAAATTGATCTTGAAATTGACGCCCATGCGTAAGTCAAAATCATACTAATTATGGAACCAATCAAAAGTCCAGATACAAATATCCAATATGGAGGAATCTTTTTGAGTCTCGTAGTCAACATGTCGGGTGAATCAGTTACTGTCGTCTCGTTTGAATCGGGACACTCGATTCGGCTCGGAGAATCGGTTATCCAGAAATAAGAATCGTTATTATTATTAATATCATCGGGTTTATCTTGATTTTGAACAATGGAAATCATCTTCTCAAATTTTTGTGGTTTTGTAGATTTCTGACAAACTTCATCCAATGCAATTTGACGTATCTTCGTATATGCCTGCAGATCCTGCATGAGTTTGTCGCAGACCCAAGGATTACTGAAACAAAGTAAAGTACACGAGCACTGTTATAATTCTGTAAACTTTGAATATCTTTAATACGTCGGAAATGCGTTTTTGTAGTAATTGGCAGAAATAACTCACCCATGTAAGGTTAAATTTCGCAAAAATATCAATGGCTTCAAGATTCGATTGTCCAAGTGGATTATTAGATTTTTCGAAAGATCCAGGCTACGTAGACCACGAAGGCCACTAAAAGTTCTTACGGGAATATGACCAATTTGACATTTGCTCATGCTCAGGTTCTAGAACAGAAAAACATTTGATCGAACAATCGAAACGTCATTCACTTTATTCGCTGAGTGATCTATTTTCTTTATTCATTCCTTTCTCGCACTTTACTATGTAAAGACTTTCCATTCTTATATTTCGAAGATATATAGACATAGTCAAATGGATTAGTCCATTTGATAATTAACTTTTTTTTTCCTTTCTCATAGGTTATACGATGTACGTTCAATCGTTCGTTTTTCTTGCCGTTATTTTTCTAATCGCTGAAAGGCAGCGTAATCATAACACCGGTTTACGGAAAGACATTCAGTCCCTCGAGAAATTCAATCGAGTTAAGTTCTTGTTAGAAAATCAATTAAAAAATGCAGATAATAAGAAACGACCGACATAAGTATATTAAATAATAATTTTGCATTTTTCAAAGTTATCAGCTGTTACACCTCGAAAATGTCTCCGGTGACACTAATTGCAAGTGCAATTCTGTGCGGATTAATAGTCGCGTCAGACACAAAGTTGAATATTCATGAAACAAAAATTCCAAAAATGTCTGCACTGCATCAAAAGGCTCTTGAAATTTTGAAAGTGACTTGTAAGAACTCTCTCAAGACCGTCCAAGTTACATCCATGGATTCGTCGACTTCTGAATTCCCTTTGGCCGCACTGACCTCACTGACCTTAAGTCAGCCAGTGTCGATTGTCCTAACTCGCAATGTCATCGAAAGAGTCGACCTTTCTATCATCCAAGTGACATTTCGTCATGATCACGTGGTTAACGCAATTTCGTCGTTGATTCCTTTTATTAATGAAAATGAAAAGGTCATGATACTCGTCAGGGTCAGTAGCAAGATTAAGGAAACAATGATAGAATCTTGGCTGGACACAACTTTTTCAGTTTTATGGGCAGCTTTCGTTCGCAACGTTGCCGTCGTAGTAGAAATCGAAGATTCAGAAGCATCGTGCGCCAGAAAAAAATTAAGAACTCCAGAGACTCTTGAAAACGAAACACGAGAAAGCGATTACAAGAATTTTACAGTAGATGCTGAAAATTTTTACGGTCCCTGGAAAGTCGAGGAAAGTGATAACGGATCGACAGAAGTATCGTGCGAGGACTCTAGATCCGAAGAACATAATTCCACTATACTGGTATACAGTTACCAACCGTACATGACGAAGAGTCTACAAAAAGTCCCTAAATCAAGACTGAAGACCCTGTTCGATGTAAAAGTGGAGAACATGGCTGGTCGAGAATTACGTATTGGGGGTCACGTGATGGATTTGAGTTTTTATAACGATGATAAAGAAGACGACCCTCCCTCGAGAAGTTTTTCGTCGTTGATTAGTATATTGGCTGAGAAACTCAATGCCACCATAAAGCACCTGTACACACAGAATCTTGATACCATCATTCGAAATGGTACTTTAAACAGCCTTTATCGCCACTTGATAAACGGCGACCTGGACTTGACTGTTTCAGCCACATTCATGTATCCTGAACTCAGTGGTATATTCAGTACGACCTATCCAAGAAAAAGAATTGATCTGCTTTTTGTTCTGCCTAGATACTTGTACGAAGATATGACATACATGAACGTGTTTGGTGGGAAAGTTAGAAGATTTCTCGTGCTGATGATCGTCACCTTAATCATGACCCTGACCTTCATCCTGATTACAAAGAAGATCCTGCGACTCCAGATAGAGATGGACTTCTTGAGCAGCCTAACGAAGACCATCTTCAATCAATCTACGGAATTGTCTTACACTGCAAAGTCGATCACCCTGAGGGTCGTCTTGGGGTCCTGGATCCTGTACACGAGTTTATTTTCTCTCCGTTTGCAGACTATGGTCACCTCTAGAATCATAAAGCCTTACGGCCAACAGACCTTTGACACAATGGCAGAATTGAGTGAAAGCGACATCAGGATTGTCATAAGGGAAGATCACTTGGAATACGTAATGACTCATGCCGAGGAAGAAATAAGAAATATTGTCTCGAAGAAATCTCTGAAGACTACCAATCGCACGATTTTTGCAACACCTGATTCTCATTTGGGTTACATGTTGCCTGACGAGTTGGCGTATTACGCGAAGTCAATGTCCTTCCGTGACTTTAAGGGTGGCTCGATTTTCAAAATTCTTCAAGAAGCAGTCTTACCAAATTTCGAAGCTTACTACCTACGAAAAGGCTCGCCCTTTCTTCGTCAATTCGATAAAATTCTCTCTAGCCTCACCGAGTTTGGGATTTTGCGCTACTGGGATGACAATAGGGATTACAGAATGTTACTTAAGGTCGTCATACCCCAAAGTTCAAAAGATACCTGTCCACGGTGCGTGAAGATGGGCAATTTGAAGTCAGTCTTTTTGTTCTTAATCACAGGCTTAAGTATAGCGTTAATTGTATTCATTTATGAAGTTGCCTTTGGCACTAGTTCTAACTGCAGGCGTGGCAACTGTTTTTTATTTTAACGATAAAATAACGTTTATCGTAACTATTATCATATACATATATTTGTATATTAAACAGTGTTTGTCTATATTGTAACCCATTTTCTTCACTCGACACCGATAACGAGAAAATCCGAGAACTAACCTGCGTTACCTTCAGTCGTCCACCCTTTGTTCGCGCATGCGCAAGCCAGGCGGGCGCCAGCCAATTCTTTTTTCACCGGAAACCGACGAGCCGGTATGACCCGGAAGTTGGAGTGGAGCAGGACCAGCTCCACCAAAACGAGAGTTCTGAGAGAACCTATCAGATAACGCGATAACTTAACGTCGCCGAGACTATCTTCCCACGGCAGATTCGAGCACCTCGACCTCAACTAAACAATAACGAAATCTTCAGAGAGCATCGGCGTAACTGTACTAATCAACCCGAGATCGCAGCTTCTGAACAGAGTCGCGACCCGAAGGGAACCGGACAGCAAAAACGTTATCTGAATCGGTAGATGGTGTCGCCTTGTGACCGTGAATCGAAAAATCACGTCACAATGTCTATATAAAACAGTGTTATTACAGCTTGGCTTACCTTGATATACGATGATCGCAACTGCGGTACATCAGAATTAAAATTATTTTCATCGAGTCTCAGTATCTTCAAATTTTTGCTATTCGCAAAAGTATCTTGCAGTACGTAATACAAATGATTTCTGGACAAATCAAGCACGGCGAGGTCATCGAGTGCAGCAAACGCATTCAGGTCAATTTCATTGATGCTGTTACCAGAGAGATTAAGATACTTTAATCTCGTAAGCCCGGTGTTCTAGAAGAAATTTTAAAAAGTATTTAACGAAAATTAATAACTCCTACGGTCACGCAAATTAAGTAAAAAATATTTCGAGAGAAGAAAGAAGCAAGCAAATACATAATACATGTGTCAGAAATAGTTCTAACGATACGTAGATGGCGCTGATCGTACTTTGATACAATGGACATATAATTAATTGTAATATTTACAGCCAGCTCGAAGTTTCCAAGAGACGACACTGAATTCCTCGATAAATCCAATGCTTGCACGATAGCCGGAAGTCCAGTCTGCACGCTGTACAAGTTCTTATTGACGCAAGTAGCTCTACGAAGTTTCAACCACATGTCGCAGATGCAAAAATCAGGACACACCTCGGGCATCCTGGCCAGAGCTACGGAGAGGAGAGTCGCCAGAAAACCAAAACTCGCCGTGGAAACGAAAAGTCCCTTAGGAGTCTTCATTTCGTCCGGGACGGCAGACCCAGAGGATTTTGAAAGCTTAAAACTTTAACCACCTCGTGAAGTCGAGGCGCCGTCAACGATAAACACTTTACTGATGATTCAATATCGCCCAGTCTTATCTCCAGGACTCGGTCGAGATTTCCTGTACGCCACGTATCTCAAATAATCTTATCACTGCTATCAGCCATGACACATTGGCCGCAACACGGTACTAGGTAACCTTCCTGTCCCATTAAAAATTTTACATAATTCCTATAAAATATTATTGTCATTCGTTCGGAATTTCCAATACAGCCAATAAGACCCAATACACGCGATTAAGATTGAACCAATAAAATGTCGATCGTTGACGTAATTAATTATCGATCTATAAAGAATTATTGGCAACCAATATAATTAAGGTGTGAGGGATAAAGAATAGGTAGGCAATATATTTTTTTTTTTACACCGTGATCCATATTTTATTGAATATACGTGTATTCAATAAAATGCATATATCGTATCAGATTACACGTGTTTAATTTTTTTTTTCTTTGCTTTGTTTTTTGTTTTCAACGCCAGGGCATCACCGTAGTCTCGCAAACAGTGCAGACTCGCCGTGATTACAACATTATGTATAGAACGCACAGTATGGTTATTCTTTTAGGATAAACAACGCGATCGACCTACGCGACGATCTCAGTATCTCGATCCTCACGTATCATTGTTAATCGATCAAAATAATCTAGAATCCTTAATTAGGGATCGCGAGTCATTAATGATCCTTAATTAGGTTCGACTCTCGCGATATTGACTGCGGTTTCTTCTCTTCATTGCTCCTTCGTAAAATTCGTCTTCTCTATCTTTAATTCGCTAAATGCAGTTTTCTACTCACATCGGCATCGTGGCTTCTCGTTATACAATCGTACAGGGCCTTTCAGTCGAATCACAAATTTTTGACTTACCGAGCGCAGATCCTTAAACGGTTTCCACGTAAGGAGGATGAAACGTAATTTCATTTACAGTCAGTCGTACAAGAGAACTGGAGATTGAGAAAACAGGATGATCGGACGCAATGCGACTGAAACGCCCTGTACTCTCTTAATTGTATACATACTTCATAAATATATAATATATGCGTATGCATACCGTAGCTGGTAATATGTTACAATTAGTTGGATATACACGGAGTACATACATGTGCATATTCAGCTTTTTCTCTTTCTTTATACGCACATGTATTTATACAGCTTTGTACACAACATTTATTCATGTCTGGTCGCTGAAGTTCCGAATCAACTCCGAGGTGAAGCTGCAGGCGCAGGATACATGGTGACTGCGATAGTCGAAGTTGAATCGCGGAAATGAGAAGAATCTTTGAGGATTATTGTCTTCCGCAATTCGAAGTGTCTCGTCGGCCAGTGTGATAAGTTAAAATAATTTTGCAGAAAAATAATGTCTTTTTATTGGCATCCGACGCGGAGAATTCTTGAGCCTGCAGATTTCTCTTTTATTCTGGCTGCACGTGCATAATTGGGTATCCGGATGTTGGCTGTTGGATCGGAAGCTGCAGTGGACCAGATGATTAAATATACATAGTTTTCAGTATAGTAGACGGTATTTAGGGTATCTACCGGGATAAACAATTTTGCCTCTACCGTACTCGCGCATCAACTCGGGTCCGAGGGCACCGTATGCTCAGTCAGGCGTTAAGTTTTATAGAAGTGTAAAATTTTTATTGGTCCAGAGTTTCTCACGAGATGAGCCCTCCTACCAGATCCTTCTTTACTTCGTTCCAAGAATATTAGGTACACGGAGCCCGATCTGTGGGTTTGAACGCTGTTGGTAAACCTGGGCCTCCTCCGCAGTTAGTACCTCTGACTGCCGGCTGGCGCTAGTTTACTCTCTCAAACTATTCTCGATTCTTTTCGATTCTCGCGCTCAAAACTCGTTCGATCTGTCGAAGAACAACGAGCATTCGATTATCGTTTGGGAGCGTTTTAATGCCGGCGACAGTTGGATGGCGATATTGAAGTTGGTTGTTTGTCGGATTCAAACGTAAGACGGTTTTACCAATTTTACGAGTACGTGTTACCAGAGAACATATTTCTCTGGTGTTACCAATCGTGAAAGGGAAATGTCGACGGAATTTCATATAAATTCAATTGGATTTCAATGAGGTTAGTTGACAGTACATTTCTGGCAAATGCGACGAGTCTAAATCGCGATTCGATTTTGATCCTTTTTTCTTTTCTTATCGTCACTTTGTACACTCTTATCCGAATCGACCCGATATTTCCATTGGTGCAAGTTTAGCATTCTGTTATCGTAGGGGAGCACTAGCAGACAACGACACGATTAAAGACACATACATGCACTCGGAGATAGACACACTCGCTAGTACAATAAGTAATGCAGATTCTCGCGCACACAACCGAGGACAAACAGTGAGAATTGGAGAAAGAAAGAGAGATGAAAAATATTTTCCAAAGAAAAAAGCGACGTTTCACCTAACAACACCAAATTGTGTTTACACGTGGCTCAATCCCTGCAGTCAGTCTGAATCTAATTGACAATGTTGAAAAGGTTCACTTCGCTCCTAGCTCTCATTTTCACGATCTGCGAATACGTGACTACAGGCTATCTCAGACGAGTAAAAGGTGGTCGTTTTGTGAGAGAGAGAAAAAAATCCTCAAGAAAATTCCATTGGCTCTCGTAGAAATTCACCGTTATATCTTCCTGAAGTACGAATGATACGCACACGCGTGTCGCAATTTCTTGCTGATATGCGAACTTGTACAGGCCGTTAAATCGGGTTTAAAAGTTTCAAACTTGTATATTTTTTTTTCTGTCGCCTAAAAATTAATAGAAGTGTGTGGTATCGATAATAGACGCTTTACCCAATCAACGTAAACTTTTTTTCTTTCTTTCTCTTGAGTCTGGCCCAGTTAATAAATTCACATTTAACTTCTACAGGGCCTAACGTATCGCGACGTGGTAAAACGTATTCATCCTGACAATTATTGAATTACTATTGCGTGCTGTATTTTTTTTCCTCTTTATTATCATTTTTTTTTTATTTCCCATCGACCGCTTCCATACGATCTAATTTCAATGCTGAGAAATCCCAATTAAACTTAACAGTCGGTTTTGGCAATGAGACCTTTTAAAAAAATAGTATGCCATATGTAAAATAAATTTTGTCACGTTACATACAAGAACTATCGAGAATGAGTTCCCCATCAGGCTTTCTGTCATTTGCATAAGTCATGAAAACGGTCGATAAGCATCGTATATCACAAGATCACTTTAGCCTCTAAATTACAGCCTAGTCCGATTAACTCGTCTAATATTACGTGTCATATATGTTTCCATTAGTTCCTCTTTATACTCAATATATATTTGACAAACCTATAGTAGTCTACTCTACCGAAAGCTTGTTTTCCTCTACGCGAAGTTGCCTTTTCTTATTATTTCCTTTCCTCGTGCCAACTCGCAATCATTTCTCGACACCTAATTGCAATTTTCAATCTACAAGAAGCACAATTCTCTGATTCGCCGTTTCTCTCAGCATCGCAATCTTCATCGTATTAATTGCTTCGTCCTAATTTCACGACAATTATTCTTTTCGATGTCTTTGCGTATTTGTCAATTCCAAGGTTCTTGAGTTCCCCCCGTACACCTTAGAGATACATCGATCAACAAGATCCAAATAGAATATTCCTTAATCTTTTTTTTTTTTTAATTTCTTCATTGAGTGAGCTTCCTTATCGACGAGTCCTCTATCTCTTGAAATCCTTGATCGTTCCTAGCCGAGTATCAAAAGTTCATGTAGGAAAGATTCGAGGAAGAATCTCGTAAGATCAAAGCACGACAGAACAATTGTTTCATCTTGTTACTAAAGTGTCATCACACGAAACATCGAGCCAGCCTCACCTTTCGAAGTGTAAAGAAACGCCATTGCGAATGGCTTATCCCATTGCAAAAGGGCCAATGTCTTCGACCCTTTGGGCCTCAATGATTTGAAATACGAACCATCGTAGCTATTCTTTCTTTCTGACGTCCCAGTGCTCTTCAGTTGAATCAACGAATCGCGATAAGTATCGATTGTTATCTTTGTATGGTAGCATCAAGTTATATTAAACGAAATCATATTTTATGAAATTCCCTGACGGGCTGCGAGGGCAAACGCAACTTTTATAACTAACAGCCAGAAATGAAATACAGGCAAGTAATGATAATCGGGGAAAATTTTTATCCTCGGACTGACGATTAAAATTGCACTTAACAGATTGTCAAAAAGCAAAAAGATTAAGTTATTTTCCCTATTTCTTTTCTACGATGATCGTATGTATTACATTAAAGTCTGCTGTTACGTTCGCGTATGGCCACGTAAAAAGAAAACTACCATAGAAATGATTAAGGGAAGAAACCAAGAAAAAAGGAGTGCTTAAGGAAAAATGAAAAGAAACGAAAAGTGATCTGTAAGGCTATCGAGACTTCGTTGTTGTGGTCAGTTCCTCTTGCTAATTCACAATGAAGAGTAAATAGACTGTCGAAAGTCGAACATGCGTCTTTTTTCTTTAACACAGATCTTCATTCTTTCCTCTTCCTTCACTGGAAGAGCCACGAATTTTGGGTTCGTGATATTTTCGAAATCAAATTCCCTCTGGATTTTGCAATGATTATTAAACCTCGGTGAGGAGCACTTAAAAGAACATTTTTTCATCCGTGTTCTTAGACGCAAAATTTTCAAAATTTCTCTCATCTCCTCGTTACTCTTCCTGTCGTGTGTTCCACATGTAATAGATACTCGTGTTTAATTTTTTTTTGCCAGTTATATTTAAATCGCTCGAACACGTTAATACGTAGGGCGCAACGTGTTCTGGCGTCTTGTCAATGTCGCCCGATAACATGATGCACAAAATGACGGAACCGTATTACGTTGCGACATTTCAAGAAGGAGACAATGGAAAACCTCAATGTCGTGCAGCAACGTGATTCGGTAAATGAGAAAAAAAAAAATGGCCAACTTTTGTCACGATGACAGATGCCGTAAAAACGATGCGCGCCAATTAACGTTTGATTTGAATAGCACAAAAGTTCTACTGTCCTCTTATTAGAAGTAATATATATTTACATAGACTATCTACATTATCTACACATCAACAATAAACAGTTAGAGGCGTTAGCATTTTTTTTTTCTTGCTTCATAGCATCGCGTGTTGAGTCGCGTAGCGTGATAAATTGAATTTCAAAAATTTCTCTCTTCCCGCCGAACATTTCTAAGTAAGGTATTCGTGTGTGTATATAGGTATACCTACTGTTCTCGCTAATTTCGACAAAAGTCACGACGATCCACGTTAGCGACAGATAAGCAGGATTCTCGTAGTCCTGATTATCGTGAAAATTCTCTTCGAATTCGAAAGCTCGTGTGTAACGAATAAAAAGAAAAAAAAAAAAATAAGGGAAAGCTTAAGAGAAACGTAAGATCGTGATACAATGTAGTGTGAAAGAAATAGAAAAAAAAAAACAAGTAGACAAAGAAGAAATTCGATAAAATAAATAAGCTAATTATTATATGCATATATGTATATATAAAAATAAACGACAATAATTAAACACTAGTCCCGTGCAAACGCGACACAAAAAAACAGACTTCATTTTCGTCGAGCACCGCTTCGAGCATCTTCTTGGCACTTCGTCGCGACTCGAGTTCCGCTTCGAAGTCACTCTTCAGTTATTCCTCTTTCTTTTTCTTGGATCCGCGAACAACTTTTATCAGGGATTTCGAGCATCTCGTTCGGCGATCCTCTTCCGGTCAAGACTGACAGAGTCTCTGAATCTCTTTTTCTCATTCGAAATGCACCGAACACAATTCGAGAGTTTCCGGCCGGCGGGACTCCGCGATCTCCAAATTCTCTTTTCCCATTCGCTCTTCCTTCTTCTCAAATCATCTAGCCGGAGTTTTTCTTTCTGATTGGCCGATCGACCTTTCACGTAAGATTGGGCGAGGAGCAGGACGATATGGCCAGCCCTGGCCCCTGATCCTATATGAATGCCCAGCACTCAAGGGTCTTAACGACAAAGTCCTCGTGCGGCGCCAACGGTTCGTTACCGTAGGTGCTGCAGGTCTGCGTTCTGCCCTGATACAGGTCGCCGTCGAGCCAAAGACCAAATTTACCACTGAAACGCAATAAATATTAAACAATTATTTCTCAATTCTCTTCAACCGAAGATAAGACGTTCACGTTCCGTGCGAATAACCACGTCAATTTATACGATACGTGCGCTCGGGTCACCGAGGTCACCGAGGTCACTGAATCAAGAGAAATTTGAACGTGACCGCAATACTCATGCGACAACGTGAGAATTTAATACGAGCACAGACACAAAGAACTAAGAACGTCTTATTAACCGGTTCGTACTTTGATACTTACTCTCCAGCGCCAATGGCCAAACTCTCGTTGTTGCCTTTAATGAAGTAGAGGTTATCACCCGTCCAATTGAACGCCTGGAACCTCGGTGTGAACCTGAACAAAAGTGACTCCCCGGTCCCGTAGAAGTGGTCGCTGACGTGGAGCGAGCAGGAGGTCAAAGCACCGAAAACCTGAAAGAAACAGTTTTCACGTGTCGTTCGTCCATCATCCATCTCATCGGTCCAGCAGGTAAACTTAAGCAGAGATTCACTCACGTTGCCTTCGGTGTCTTCGATTACAAGCAAAATGGGACTCTCGAGTCTCGCCATCTTGCGATACATGCTGTTCAAACTGAACCCATGTTGACTCGTACTGAACACCAGGGTCCACAGGTAACCTTCGGCTCTGGCTGGCAAGTGACGACAGAGATGCTCTCTGTGCTCGTCGCTAAGAATTTCCGTTGTTCCGACCAAGTCCGGAACGATGATGTCCGAGTCCAGGGAGGCTGCGCTACTCGCATAGAGCGCTCGCCTGAGCTCCTCGCTCATCGACAGGACCTGAAGAGCCAAACAATAAAGAATTAGACGTATTTCCGTTTGTCAGGCTACCAGGCTAATCTATACAACAACTATTTCTAATTCTAGTTCTAGATCTATACACAACTAGAGCATAACCACTATGCATCCAATATCGTGTTGTTCTGTTGTTCCTGTTGGTGTGTCATGTTGTTCGGCCATTGGTGACTTTAATGTTGTTTTAACGCTGTTCTTGTATCACATTTTTTTTCTCACTACTCATTTACCAAACATTCATCCGAGAGATCAGTTACGCGCGTCGCAATAAATGACGAGTTTTAAAGGTAAAAAAAAGAAACCAAAAAAGTCCAAGAAGAGCGCTCGTAATTAACCAGTTTAAATGTTTTAGAGTCAACGAGAATTGCAGCAGACAATTAAGTACCTCAATAGGAATGACAATTATGTAGCTCTCGTAGTTTACGACATTTTCTCATTTACGTTCAATACGCATATGTGCCTTGGCGTATCTAGGTCGAAGCTACTGTTCGTTAAAAAAATTATGCGCACTCAAAAAGCTCAGACTCCCGTCCAACGAACTAACGTAAATACCTCACGATAGCGAAACCAACTGAAAGTCGAAAAAAAAAGAAATTTTCTCAAAAATCATTTTTCCCCCAATCTCCCCAAATTGTCAAAGGTCGCAATTCCTCGTACTAAAAAATTCTCCAGTTTAACGTCCACGCGAGAATCGCCCATGAAAATGAGTTGTGCCAACTGTTTTTCGGATTAGCACCTCAACAACCAGCTGCGATCCGGACCACGAAAGGAGAATGGAAAGTTTCGTAATTAGCGCGAATGACATCTTAGCAATATTCTGTCATCCCCCAGATCCTCCTTTCACCTGTCATATCTTGAATTGCGTCACGATCTACTACGCATCTGCATAATACCGGCTCAGGCACCTGCGTGAGATAAGTTTCGGTCCAGGAATCTCCTTTGTTCCTGTTGTTGTTACGCTACAGCGTGTTTACGTCTCGTGTCGCTGAAAGATTTAATCGTCAGGATCGTCGCGTGATCTACTTCAAGATTTTTCGATATTCAAATCCGTCCAGTGATTCAAAGAAGCAAACAAGACTTATCACGTGCCAATTATTATTCATACGTTATCTCTCTTATTAACGAGTATTTACGAGGATTTACGTCGATAATCAATACCGAGAGGCAATATTTGTGTACACGAGTAATTAGTCATTTAATTATCTCTTCTCTCTCCTTAAATTTCGAGTTGATGTTTTCCAAAAAGTCTCTATTAGCAGAATTAGCATCCCATGAGTAATCGATGATTCCCCGTACTCAAAAAACGGGACAGGTGTCTAACCTCTCGCAACTATATATCCAATCAACGATCGATCGTTCGATTATTGAATTACTGGATAATTGATTTCTTCTCGAAGGACGATAAACTCGTTCTTAGATAACTTAGGTATCCGTTTTACCGACCTTCTTCGATCGCCTCGATTGAATCGTGTGTCTTTCAATTTTTTTTTCTGCACGCCGGTGTTAACTCGAACAGGGTATAGATCGGGGTTGACTGACGTTGCTGGCTACGCAAGAAAGTTGAAATTTATCCAAATTGACCATTTTCTGTATAAATCTTGATCTTCACATGTGCGTTTGACAAATGTGTAATTAATGTGCGCGAAAGATCGTCTTTTTAAGGTCAGACGAAATTGGACGGCTGGTTTATTGTCAGATACGAGGAACGAAAACAAGACTCGTCTTTTGCATATGATATCACGGCCAATGGCGCTACATCCTCAATAATGAAGATTGTTATTGTCGTTACCAATGTCTTCGGAGATAAGACCAATTACAGTGATACCATTATACTAAGTGTACGTACGTTTCCGTTTAATTCCACGTTTACGTATTCGAATTCGCACTGGCTTGAATTCACTGAAGAGGGCAGCCGGGGAGGTTAAGAGGTCAAACGTTCCGAGCGCTTCGCTGGGTAGATAAGACTAAATTAATTACAGTTATTGTTTCCCCCAAGAATTATATTATGCAATACTTTTAAGATTATAAGGAAAAAAATATTTTACAACTTCTCATGTATTTTTGCGATAACCCAGACCGGGTAGGAATCAGCCTTTATTTTTTCCTACGTTTATTATCATTGGTACCACGTGACCAGCTATGCCTTCGAGTAAATAGCTGTTAAATAGCATTAATACACGTTTTATTGATTCTGGTATTTCTTGGTTCAATTGTCAAGACGCGTGATACAAATTTCGTCTATGTTCGGATGAACGATAAGATTCAAAAGATACAAGGAGCGAAATTTGCGTTAGAAGAAAAAAAAAAAAATTGTCGATCATTAAAACGGGCAATGCGATTTCGAGAATCCGACAGTTTTCGATTGGGAGGGAGAAATTTTGATAAATAAATTTTCGAGATCAGCCATTTATTATTTTCGTTCGCTTTGCACCGGGCTATCGTAAATCAGCTGATGATCCCAATAAAAGTCAGACACAAAGCAGAAGGACGGAGCTGGGCGTTTCAAAAATGACGTCCGTTTACCGTTTCAGCCGAGCATCGGCGTCTGCGATGTTTTAAGCAAAAAAAGAATTTCACGACGTAAAACACTAACGAAAAGCAGAGCGAAAAGGCGTCGATAATAAAAATAAAAAAAAAAAGAGCAAAGAATCTCCAAGAAAGCCGACGAATAATTTGCGCTGCCACCGTCGCGAAAAGTTCAAGGAAAAAAAAAAAGAGCGGGAGGTCGCGGCGCGACGTTAAATTCTGCTAAATGCAAATGCACGGGCGATACAGCGACGTGCTTTATTGGATGCGTTAGGAGTCGTCTTAATTAAAAGCATTCCGGTGCTAAGATCCTCGTGAGAATGCGCCTTAATTGTGCCGCTCGCAATTTCAATAAACTTACACCGAGTATACTATACAGCAGCAATTGCACGAGCGTACGAAACTATACTCCGTGCGTCGTAACACTCTTTAAAAAAAAAAGTCGATCGGCAAAGATGGCGAGTATAGGAAAAAAAAAAAATTTAATTATGCATTTATAACGAACAATCATTAAAGTAGTCCAACAAGTTTATCGAGGGTAGCAACATAGGCGTAATCTGCTTCCTGAAAAATGTTCGAGGCTATCGATGTTTACGATAAAAAAATAAGAAAAAAAAGGAGAGTCAATGTTAAAAAAAAATGATGACTAATTCTAAACGCTAATATACGAGTGTAACCAGTCAGCACGTAGAAGTATTCGGTAATCGGTTTAGCCAAGGTCGGATCGATACCACATATTCCTACCAATGCATATAGGTATATTAGCCAATGTAATTACTATATATATATATATATATAATCTATCCCATTTTTTGCCCTACTACTTAGACTGCTCTTTCCCTCGCGTGGGTCGCGCATTCATACGTGAGGTCAATCGGAACCGGAAGTCCGTCATTGATCATTGTTATTATTTCGCCGACCGGATCTTCTCGTCAGTTCAGATTGAACCTATTAGACACACATAGGTATACCGAGTTCTTTATAAACGGTAAGTAGCATATGGAGAAAATTTTCTTTTGATCGATATTAATCATGAATTTTCAAAAAAATTTTCTTACCGAAAGCATCCTGGAGGAATGTTGAAAAACGTAGTTGAGAGTCGCGCACGTACCGGCCGTCATATTTCGTTATGATGAACGATCGAATTAAATAAATTAATCGTAACAATATTTAATCACGGTTACGCTCTCCTTCCTATCGAACTACAGAATCGATCCGTTTCTTGACCGTCTTGCAAGAGCAGCGATTCGATACTGACAGGTTTCCCGCTGATCCGTATCGAAGCTTACTGGTTTCCGAACGTTCTAACAAGTTCCGCAAAGGTGCGTCGAACGGGGGCAACGAGCGGCCGAGGGAGGAAATTATTGCGACAGCGGGTTTCACCGGTAACGTTGTTTTTCGAGATAATAAACAGAAATGACGTTTCAAATTTAAAAAAAAAAAAAAAAGTACCGCTAACGACTTCCCTGAAATTTACATATAAAAGATCACGGATAATTCCAAAAGAGCAATTTGGAAAATTCGTTTCTCTCCAATACCCTCAAGAAATCTATAGGAAGATCCAACAAAGATTAATTGACGTCTATAATTTATTTATTACCAAGTAATACGGCAGTAAATCCTCAGGATTAAAGACAACGATTACGACTAGATTGTATTATCGGTTTCGGACTAATTGGCGACCTGCGATTAAAAAAAAAAAAAAAAATTTGATGAATCATCGAACTACCGACGGTCGTTCACCGTCCACCAAAAACTTCGTGACACCTGGTACACATCTCGCTGTTATTATTATTATTACTTTGAAAATTTTCCAGATGCCGGATCAATATATTAATTGCACGCTTCGAGAGTCTTCGATGTTTCGTATTCTCCTTTTGTCCGTAACGATAGAAAGTTTAATATTATCGTCCGCACGTTATATGACAACATCATTCATTCTCGCTGATAAGAGCGCATCAAACGCAACGAATATCCAACAACAAACTAGACCTTGTTTGAGATAATAAATCCCGACAATGAACTCCAGTCAAGCGTAAAGACTATCAATATGACTTTCCTTCGCATGACGATATCCCGGATACCTTGAAAAAAAAAAAAAGAAAAATCATTCGATGATCCATAGAGGCAACCCGAGAATAGATCTCGAATGACAACAACATTCTAGATTGCGTAATCGAGTGAAAGAGAAATTGGTCGAGGTGTATATTAATCGGTTTCAGAATAAAAAGAAAAAAAAAGATCGAAAAATCCTATAATGTACCGGGTGACTGATTTAGAGGATTGCCACTCGTGAAAAATTATGAAAACAAGATACATTACGGGTTATGAGAATAAGTATAAGTATCTAGCCTCTCGCGTTCAGAAAACTATTTATAAATACTCATTAGGCTAGGCGCATAAGATTCTCTTGCGTAAGAAGACCGGAGTCCGTTAAACAGAATGTAACAATTTATTAGACGCCATCGAACCTCGGCTTTCCTTTATGTGCGTGTATGTATATGTATATACAAACATTCTAGCTTTGGGTTGGGCTAGTGTAAACAGGACTATAGGTAAACTGTGATACACGCCCATGGGATATACATATATGTATACCGATAACTAACTTCCCAGTTTCAGTAGGGCTTATAGATTACAGGACGTATCGGTAAATATAGATTGGTGAACGGTGCTCGGCTATCCGGAGACGCACAATTAAAACTTAAAGCCAGCTAACGCAGCCATGGCGAGTATGACGCCGCGTAGACGCTCGACGTCGGTACTTGGATATGCGCCTTATCCGTATCGAGTAATAGGGAAAACAATTTGTACAAAAATCTATATATAAAAAAAATTATTATGTACTACCAGGCTGTGGCGATAACTTATCAGCGGTCGGATAGTACCAATTAGTCAGGGAAACGAACGACGGATTAGATTGGAAAACTGTTTTCCGTCAATGATAAAAATCACGGTGTCTTCCGCGGGTAAGATTAGACAAAAAAAAATACGTTTGATTACGTAAACGATATTTTGGTATTACGGCTATAGCACGAAATTTAAAAAAAGTCCCGTATACGATTTCGAACGAAATTTGTAAAAGTTTATATTTTTTTTTTCGGGATTACAAAAAAAAAATCTTACGTCGACTCTGAGAGGTGGAAATTTTATCAAAATTTCGTGGAGGCCGAAACATCTCATTAGATCAAAATTTAAATTCTGTAAGTCGTGTCTTGACGTACGATAAAAATTACGTCACAAAATCAATTTTTATCACAGTGCCAAGATAGTGCTGATAAGCGATCAGCGGTGATCTGATACATGCACTACTTCAATATCATGGTGCAATTTGAGATTATTGGCAGAGTTCGATAAGAGATATAATCGCAATGAATGTTCTAGCTGATTGATTTGAAATTTTTGTCCATGCGTCGTGTTTCTCCTTTTTTTAATGCAACACGCGTTTTCCTTGATTTCCACACACGATACCAAATTTGGAATAGTGCTTTAACGAAACTGGGACGGTTTTTCCCGTTTCAAAGCCTAGAGTATCAATATTGATAATTACAGAACTAAACTAGCTGGCTTCTACATGCCGCCACATGCTGCCGATGGCCACGTATGCACGTATGCACGTATGCACGTATGCTACGTGCATTTTCCTCCAGAACAAACACGGTATGTATGACGGAGTACCGATGTTTCACGTACCTGGCGTGAGTTTCAAAAAAGCTATAATTCAATTGACTTTTGTAAAAATAGTTAAACTCCTTCAAAATCAGATCGGCTGAATCATTCCAAGCTCCTTATATGCATACGACTTATTTATGTATCTTTATCATTATTCCGATAGCTTTTAAAATTTCTGATAGTCACACTGCTATCATCTCTTTTTCGCCGATGATGGTGGCGATCTGTGCTAGTTACGAATAACATGTGGATGATAGATCAATGATACATATTATACACGTGTACAAGAGAATTGGTTTACTCGCGGATGGAATAGCAAAGAATTCAAAAATTACTTAATAAAAGTGACACTCCCCTCTTGCGACGGCCTTGCGAATGTTTTCGTTTAATCGAAACTTGACGACACGTCAAACCTGTTTTTCTCCGGGCTACAGGGAAGCATCGGGCACTTCGTTTCACTCAAGATCTAAGCTGCAGCACGTGAGAGTCGCGAACGGATGAAGCCGCAAGTCGTATACATAATTCCAGGCGTCCATTTTCATCGTTTTCATTCGCCGGAAGCGTTAAAAATGAAAATCGGAATCTTAAATATTGATATCGTAATTATATCTCGTAAATGCGCGTACCGATTGTATAAAATATTGTTTAAAAAAAAATCGATAACTAAATTCAAACATGACAGCTTTCAATTTCGTTTACCTTGGTCCTCAGCTTCAAGAATTTTGCGACCTTCGCGATCGAATTGAGCATCTTGGGCTTCGGCATTTTTGTCAATTTCGGCAACAACGTTAAACGAATAATGTCAGATTTTGATTCTTCCTGCTGCTGTTCTCCTCCTCCGTGTATATAGTCACAAACTAGAGACTGAATATTCACATGACGACAGGACGCGCACCCTGCTGCTTTTTCCTTGGATTCTTCTAGAAGCTGGGCAGCCAGCCAAAACACACGGCTGTCACTCGATCGCACGAACAGTCTTCTGTTGCTTTTGTCAAATTGGCCGACGTTCAGGTTTCAGTATTAGATTCTCCGCTAGCAGCACGTTATTTCGGAATAAGTATTTCGAATATTTGACGTAAGGATATCACTCGTTGTGTAACATACAGTCACAAGGAAAACTAACAAAATTCACGTCCTACCAAATTCTATTAATCGCTGTTTCGCAACGGTAAGTGTCTTTGATGCAATCGTGCTTCCACCGACAGACAAAACAAAGCGTCGTCCAAAATCAATAGGAAACCGAGTCAAAGTCGAGCAACTTTGAAAATCCTTTGTTCGCTTCCCGTCCGCCGATGCAAATACTTGCCAGTCGGACTGTCGAGAATAATAAAATCCAAACCTCGCAACTTAAGCAACGACACGATATTATTATACGCATACAGAAGCTCTAACGTCGTACTTTACTTCTAGAAGACTAAAGTCGTACTGAACTTCAAGCCCTGAGCGTCCCGGTACATGTAGTCTCTGCATAAACCACTGCGCACGTTCACTGCGCAGCACGTGCTACCCGTTTGTTGTATTTACGGGTCTGCGCAGTCGAGGGTGGTGGACAGACTCCGTAGCTCGGACAAGCCTACCTAGGAAACTTGGAAAATGATCCAGAATTCTTTGTTCGCGTCACGGGAGTCTAGAAAAGAATAATAAAGAAACGTGCCGAAAAACAGAGACTACAGTTGCGCAATAAACGTCGCAGTTAAACGTACTAAAAGTCAGTGAACGATTTAACCAACTTACCGAACGTTCTTCGATGTAAACTAACCTCAAATTTTCAGCTGTTAACGAATACGAGATCACGAATACGGAGTATGTCGATCGTTTAACGACTTTTCGTGACTGTGTTTTGGCTTTATGAATTCATAAGTATGACTTGGCTAATAACCAAACAATCGTATGTAGAGACTGCTGTTCATCTGTATAAATATTTTCGAGCGAATATCGAAATATATAAAATTCCTGTTAGATCGAAAATCAAGGATCTAGATTAGGTTAAGATGTAAACATTTCCTACTTAGTGTTATATCGATCGATCGCGACGCATATCGGCCCCAGGCGAATCATACACGTAGATACGAGACGCGCATATTGGCGTGTAATGAAAATAAAAGAAATCAACATCTGACACAGAGACCTTCCACACTTCGAAGATTTAATAATTATTATTGCCTTTCTCGTTCATCGACACCAGACGCGACCACAACACAGACGCCGATTGGCATCCGACGCCGAGCGACTCCCGCGAGACACGAGGCGTCCTTTCGCTACGTGGCTAATTTCGTCCGAGCGGTTTTATCGCATCGACTAAAATCTGGACAGTTCGAAGCACGAATAACATTGGGTGAGAGAAAAAAAATTCAAAGGCAAAAACGAGCGCAGGGTAGAAAAAAAGATTTACGACCGAATGACGCGCAATTGAAATTTAAGTCGTCACGTGCGGATTCGTACGTTCCTCCCACCTGGTTTTTTCTTATTGTTATCACGTGCCATATACAGTTTTCATATTTTTTTTTTTACTATCACGTATTCTTATACTAAAATCATGGAAACTGAGATCTGCTGCCGTAAGACGCATGTAACTGCCGAGGCGTATACGGAAATGACATAATTCCCTGAGCCAATGACGATGATCGTTTCGATCGCAAAAACAACGAAGTTCTCGAAGAATGTCACTTTTCGCTGCTGTTTATAATAACACGCGATATTTCGATAATGGGTGCAGTCAGTTGTTTTGCGTAAGTCGCCAAGACTTTACGATGAATCCCAACGAGTCCAGGCTGTGAGAATAATGGCAATGACGGTTTAACGAGGAAGGGGGAAGGAGGGGTCAGGCAGGGGTCAGTGGTCAGGAACGACAGGAAGGAGTCCCCATCGGCATGTTTAACAGGGTTTCAGGTTAGTACTTGTAATGGAAAAGTCGGAAAACTTTCCACTGGAAAAATTCCTACGACACGGAGAAAGTCAAGTCCAAGATCGAATTCGTAGCTGGATACGTAATTTTACATGTAAGTTTTGCTTAGCATCGAGAACCATCAAGCGGGGGCTAACTGTTTGCATTGGCCTTGGGTTCTTTTTATTGGACGACGTCGTCACGGATTTTACGCATCGCTTCAAGACGTCCGATGTGAACTGTGCAGATTTTGCGACGCGACGATATTTCAAACTTGTCGAACCTCCCTCGCGGTTTTACAGGTTACTAAGGGACTACGGCACTTTTACGAACAGACTTCGAAGCTATCGAGTCGAGATACGAATTTTTTCCCTTTGAAGCGCCAGCTACGTTTCGAAAATTCAAGGTACTCTTACGGTTTTCGAATAATATAATAAATTTCCAAAATAAAATTATACCCGTCAAAAATTCGACGGGACAATCCGATTTATTACCCAAATCGTAAAAGTCCACCCCCTCCTTTTCACTATAAATTCCCTAAAAAAAATTTTGAATAACTATATTACTCGAAAGCCATAAAAACGTCAATAGACTCCTGGATCAGCTGACACGGTAATTTCTCTCTTACCATACCGTAAACGCTAGCAGGTAATTTTTCCAAAATTCCACCGGATAGTCATTAATGACCGAAGTCACGTAGTGCTCGGGATCCGATTGGATAATCTTCGACCGAGCTACACAAATTTCACGCGCGCACAAGAAGTCGTGCAGAGAAGCACGTTCCACAATCAAAAATGAAATTTGAATGACATTTATTGAAAAAAAAAGCAACGCATCGTCAGTAAAGATTATCCAGGCGGGACCGTCAGGTAAAAAAATCATTACAACGAATCCATATACGAGCATATGAGAATAAACGTTAAAAATAAAGATGACGATATTAACGATGAAAACCGCCATGAGGTGCGTCAAGAGTAAAACGTGGGGTCAAAGAGACAAAGAGGTTACCAGGTATTTATGAACCTCAGAAGGTCGTCCCCTTTGAACGACCTCTGGCGCAAGAGGTAAGCGGCTTATGGATTTTTCCAAAATTTTCCCTCGACCGTAATAAATCAAATTTCTAAGACACTGACGAGAAACCTAACGTCCACTGAAAAAGGTGGCGCTACAGAAATAATGGACGATCACATTATTTACGCGTGCAAGAGCATAGCGTCTCGATATCTATAAAGTGAAGTTCATACGAAACGATCAGCTATAATTAGATATTGCGAGTAAAGCCAACGTAAAAAGCTTCGGTTGGCCGTAGGCCAAAAAGGTTGGGAAGCTAAAAGTTTCATCAAACCCCCCCCCCCCCTCCCTCCTACCCCCCACGTGTCGAAACTCAAGAAAAAATATACATACAGCGCAAAGCTTTCTTTCTCGAAATAATACACCAACAATGGGCATTGCCTGTGCAGAGCATCGAAATACGAAGAACTTGATTCCGTAATAAAAAAAATACAGCTGAGCAACCTACTTGACGATATTCACATATATCGATAGAATCGGGGACTATTTTTTTTTTCCCCCGCGTAACCCGTGTCGCTGGTGATAATCGCGAAGCGTAATAATCAAAGCGACGCAGAACGTTCGGCTTGGCCCGTGTATCTGAATTTGGCAAATTAATGGACGTGCTAATCGCTGGTTTTCGGTGCGACACAGATACAAAATTTCTCGTGGCACTGCGTGCGGCGACAGTTTTGAGCTTTTGCCATACGCATAATCATAACAATAATCATTGTACAGAAAAACATTGACTACTCGGTGTAGCTAGTACAGTTTATATCTTTCCACAAGGAATCAGCGTGAACGTAGAAAGCACGATTCGGTGGCGAATTAGCTGATAATGATATTCAGTATCGTGATAATGATTTTTTTGTTGATTGTTTCACGGGTACATATAGTGTGTGTTATATATACATATGTATATATATGTATGTGGATAACAGTGTGGAATGTGGAACATGGACTGGACTGTAGGTATTGAGGAGTACCTCGGGATCCTGGGCCTGCTCAGAGTCTGCAGATGCGCTCGAGGTCTTCAAGATGCTGTAGAGCTTTACGTAGGGTGCCTTTATCAGCTGATCGTCCGGAATGTCAAAAATTCAGACAAAGATACAGATTCGCCTCGTGAACAACGTTGCCAGTATAATTTTTTATTATGATCGTGCTCCACTTTTTCTTTTTTTCTCTTAACCGTGAACCGTTTTTGTATACGTCCCGCCTCGTCCCGTTAATTTTTGTAATTTTAGAAATTTCAGTGAAAATGGTACATGCGTATGAACAGCGACACCGAGATTAATTGAGAATTGGAATTTCGTGACAATGAAAAATTACGATCACGTAGGCGAAATCGCGTAGAAATTCGTTTCGGGATCCATGAATGGAGATTTAAACAAATTAGGAAGTCGAGGTCGACGCGACGAGGCGAGAATTCTTCCTTTCGACTTTTATCTCTGAACTGTCATCGTATTTTCCTGTCGATCGAGGTTCCCTGCAAGGTCGAGACTCATTCCCGGTATACTTGAATTTACGTGAAATCTGAACAAAGAGATAATAGATATTAAGTGTCGCGAATTGATAACGAGGGTCAGTCTGACGAATTTTTTCTTGACCTTATCGGGATTTTATATGGCAACCGTACGAAAATCACTTAAAAGAGGGAAACATCGAAGTACGAGAATACGAGTGACAGAGAGATAAGAGAGAAAAAGAAAAATTTATTTAATTCATCTCGGGTGTAATCAGTTTGACCCCGGCAAAGATAAGACAGTTCTCGGTCCGGCTGATCGAAGATTCAAATGGATGCATTAAGATGACATTCGATTGAGTGATTAAACGAAACGATCAGCGAGCAATTACAACGACAGAGACGGTAGTTTAATTCTTTAGTTGATTATGTGCTAATCGTCTGTCGAGGTAACAAATAATTAAAAATGATCCGGGAAATTGATCGATCGTCATCGATATACGACGTCGTAGAATTAAATATTCAATGAACCAATAAAAAATATATGCATATAGATATATCTCTCGTACTGACCTCCCATGATTCCCGAGTTAGCTCAGAGATGTCGTCGGTGTCGCGTGGACCTGTTTTTCCTTCCTCGGCAAGTTCACTCGGGTCCCCGTCGTGAGGTGACAATTCGGGTGAAAGGTCCGTCTCTGTATCGGAGAGAATGTAGCCACGTTCACGCCATAGATTTTCGTCGAGTTCTCCATAAAGAGCAGGAACCCACGCATGGATGAACCTGTAAAGGTCATCGACCCTGCGAACAAAAATCATCACGTTGCATTGAATTCCGTATATAAAGTTAACGGTACGAGTAAAAAAAAAAAGATATTTGAAAAATAGATTTATAAAAGTCAGGCTTTTTTCTTTCTATTTCCTTGAAAATCTAAATATGACAAATATTTATTAATCGTGTGCTACGTGCTGTCGCGCGCATCGACTTTTACCTTCGATTCAAAATTGGCGCGATTCTTCGTACGAGCGTTCTCAGCGATGGGATATAGAGAAAATCGAAAATTCGACTAACCGCGTAATTCATGTTTATCGTGTGTTCGCGATCGAGTTCTCGGATTGTTTTTTTTGGAAAATCTTTGTCTCCAAATTTTGTTTTCAATCGATATTTGAAACAAGGCCCAAGTGGGTGATTAAAAAATATTAAACAATCTACTCCAATTAATGACCTCGGATTACGAGATTAAGTAGATTAAGCAAATCTTTCTGGGAAAAAAAATAAATAAATAAATCGTTATCAAATTCCCAGTAGCGAAATTCGTTATCGAATCTATTCAAAATTATTATCACATATCGAGAAGTACGTAATACATTGAAATATGCAATAGTCTTTGTCTACGAACAAATGAAAAATATAGCTCTCTCTCTATCTCTCTCTCTCTCTCTCTCTCTCTCTCTCTCTCTCTCTCTCTCTCTCTCTCTCTCTCTCTCTCTCTCTCTCTCTCTATATATATATATCGCTGATACATTCACATAAATGTCGAAGGACGCAGATGCTGCTGTGCGAGTCTGCTGCTCGTTCAATTTGTGTCAACCTAACCTATCTAACCAACGTACAGCGCGCTCTTTCACAAACTCTAAAATATCTTATACTTCAAGATTGCAAAGACATAACAATTATCGTTGATTGTTCGATTAATTAGAAGATTGCGCAACGACACAAGCGATCGGATCTTCGAGATGAATTCGCGATTCGGCAGAATTAAGGATGCTGAAAGTCCAACGCGACGCGTTTACAGGTGTTACGAAGAGACTGTGGCACTGTGGGCGTGACCTGGATACCAGCCATATGACTGATATCGAATAACGCATGTGCTGGTGCCGAGACGCACGTGCTCTAGAAATTCGCGGGAAATTTCAAAATGATTCAAATCAAATCCATAATCTTATCAGCCGGTAATTGGCAAGAAAATCAGTGTTAGCTCAATCTACAAATTTAAAGATGATACAAAGTTATGGACAATAAACATGTTTTTTAATAAACAAAGTACGCAGACGATAACTGATATAACCTCGTACGTAAGCAGCTACCGATGGGAATTAAAGATTAATTCTATTGGATGGCAGTATGTCAACAATACACAGTCGTTTTATCTTGTACTTAAAACTTTGTAAGATTTTCAAAAAAAAAAATCAAATCACTGATAACGATACAACGTCGTATGTACGTAATCTCGAATCTCCTACGATGGTAGAATAGACTGTTCTACTTTACCGACCGATCGTGAGTAAATCTGTAAGATTATCGATAAGACGCCCAAACTTCCCATGGTCACGTGATGTCTTCCAAGGGCAAAATTTTCGTAAATTTCCAAAAAAAAAAATTTTCTCCAAAGAATCAAATCAAGACACGACTCACCTATTACGCGGAACGCTGAACCAATATTCCGGTCGTAGCTTTTTCTTTCCGTAGCTCATTATCGGCGTCGATCTTGGTATCTTCTTCCCCTTGGGTCTTCCTGTGCGCAGCCTCAGGTAAAGGGGTGGGTCCTCGCAGGATCTCGCGGGTCGCGGTATCAGTTCTGTCATTGTAAAAAAAGCCCACCGCAATGCCATAAAACGTCACACTTTTTAAATACCAAAATTAGCCCTTCCACCCGCGCCCCCTTCAATCGACGTATTTACGTTTTTCAAAATCCATTCTGTCTCAAAATACTTTCGAGTACGTACGAACAAAGCTTTCAACATGGAAAACAGCCCAAATAGATCACAATTCGATCCCACTGATATTACGAGCGTACAGTACTTGAGAGTATTAATTATTATTAAATGCAACCGAAAAGCATTTCCGATTTTCTGGACCACCGAGCACTTTGATGCTGGATTCTTCTCAGATCAAAGTACCATTGGCAATGCTTCGACCAGAAAACATTGTACGGTGCCAACGGACAATGAGGCGTATGAGAAATCGATTTTGTGTATGAAAAAAAGATTCGTTCGATTTAAAAAATTTTCCAAAAATTCATGAAAATATAAGTGAGTCTGTAACATTTTTTTTTTTTCCCCTCCTTTTTACCATAAAACGTATTCTCGTACCCTCTGGGTTCCATTAATCTTTCTATGCGTTGACGAGATTATGCAAGCACACGATTGTCACACTGATTGATAGTTTAAAATATCAGATACACATCATGGTCAATACAGTCAAGACAACGTTGTTATAATCACTATCACCACACACACACAAAAAAAAGAAAAATATGGCGTCCATCGGGCGAAACCATTATATAAATTATTACAATTGAATATATTTTTTTGCGAATGCATGTGTTTGTGTTTATATATATATATATATGAAATACTTTTCGACGACAATAATTGGCAATCGAGATAAATAAATTTTCTGAGCCCTTTCCTCCGGCATGCTGTCCAACCGGAACTGATAGTTCAAGACAATGCAGAAAGACGAAAGTAAGAAAAAAAAAAAAAAAAGGTACGATCGAACGTAATACAAAAGAAGATGTACAGAACAAGTAGAAAATCGAATGTATAGACATTTACAGGCTGTACAAGTACGACAGTAGCGTAATATTAGAATAATAATAATAGTAGGTGGTATAGAGTATATAGTGTACGAAATCTAAATTGAAATTGGTAGTATATGTGGTTGCGCATGGAGACAGCCAAAATCAAAGTAAATAATTATCAAATAATTAAATATACACGTTAAGAAATTTCCTCAAAATCGAATCCCGATAGATTTTTTGTTTTTGGTCGCATCAGAGCAAAGCAACGAAGCAAAAATCAACAAGACAGCAAAAATGAATCGATGAGAACATTTGTTAGGACAATTTGGGGTTTGGTGAAATTTTATAGAGCAATGCTGGGACAGTATGTGAGGGGGGAATGGCGTAAAAGATAAAGATAAAGATAAAGATAAAGAGAGAGAATAGCGAAGAGACGAAGTGAACGAGTAAAAAGTAGAGAGCAAGCAAATACAGTATGAACCTACCGAGGCCTTCGAGTTCGGGAAAATTAGGTGCTTGGACTAGAGGGACAACAGAAACAGATGAGAATTACTGGATTAGTGTGATTTCTTTTTACGAAAGTGAGTTTTTGTTAAAATTTACGCCATAACGAAGATCACCATTTTACTATTAATCATTTGCCATTGAGAATAAATTCCTTTTTAATCTAAAGTCGAAAAAAATATTCGGCCTATACTTTTTTATCCGCAACGCGAATACTACTGTTTTATTATATTACAAAAGTATTACCTGCGGTCATAGTTTTTTTTTTGTCAGTTGTGTCAATAATTAAATTTTATCATTAATTATATATTTTCGTCGAAATTTGTCTATAACGTCAGAGGATCGAATTAATAACAGACAAAAACGTCTCAAGTAACAAATCGCTAAAGAGCTGTGTAAATAGTTTAAAAACTGATTGTTCAATGACAACTGGAAAAGAGACTGAGATCAGAGATAAATTTAAGAAGATGCTAACCGGTAAGATTTTTTTTTTTGGAATTTTTAAAATCTCTCGTTTTCACGCTATTCGTTTGCAAAGGTTGTACATTTTCGTAATTTCATTCAATTGTGCAATCAAGGACGGAATCGGGTCCGATAATCAATAACTGATAACAACCATAAGTGATTTTTCCTCGAATCAATAATATTACGTCAGTAAGATCTGTGTTTTGGCAAACAATCAAAATTGCAATAGAATTCGAAGAAGAATGCGGTGCGGACGATATTAGTAGGAAGTGACAGAACAATTTGAATTAAGATTAAACAAAAGACTCGAAGATAGACAAATCCTTGATAAGGAACGATAAGAAAAAAAAAAAATTTTCCTCCAAAACTAAGATACAAAATCCAAAGAAATCGATCGTTCAGTCGCAAACCAGTCGAAAGTGTATATAAAAAAAAAAAGTGTGAAAGAAAACGAAAGACAGCAAAAAAAAAAAATGTAAAAGAAAAAAGGGGTCTCGCACAGTAATAAGCATTGCTACGTAGCGTGTGCGAGTGTCCTGATACGTAAAATAAAAATTCTGTCGTTTATGATTTTCGTAAAACGTGTTAGTCCAAAAAACCTGTCTCATTCCCACGATATACAGTGTGTGTATAATTTTGTATGAAACAAAAAAAAGTGAAAAATAAAACTTTCTACTTAAAATACTATTTACTAAATGACCAAAGTATTTTGTATCCTTATTAGAATCTCACGCGTCTGATACTCACTGTCAAAGCTAACGAAAAGTTCAGGCATGTCGTCGACGGACACCATGCTGCGATAATCGAGACGCGGCGGTGCGGTTGACGTTTTACTTCCACGGCTGCTGTCGACGCTGCTGCTACCGGATGACGTCAATGGCTGCTGCCGTATGAAAGTGCCGACGGAGGAACGTCTGCGAAATTTATATTTATTCATTAGGTTTTTTTAATTCTTCGATCGCACCTCAGGATCCTTCGAAGCTGCTAACGGATCTGATTTACGCGTTTGAGCGAGAATTATAATAAATATAATTATTCAATTTGATCGTATGTAAATTTGCATTGCGAAAGGAAAATCCGTACAGCTTGGAATACAATATTTCTTTTACGAGCTACGAGATTCGTATTCCCGAACAACGTTAAGGATAACATTTAGTGACTAGAATATATGGCAGAGTAATGCAATAAATAAGCAAACGAGTAATGCGTTCTGCGAGTATTTTTCATGATTTTCGTGTGTCGCTTTGTCTTCTCTGTTCTGCAAGGCGTAAGCGGTTAAGTAATAGAGAGAGCGAGGAATCAGAGTTCGGATGCTAGAAAGAGTTTTTCGTGGTTTACCTGGAGACGGAAACCGGATATCCTGTTTTTTTTTATTGTTAGACTGACTGAGTTGTACAGTTGGCACGCGGTGCTGTTCGTGTGTATAGTAAGATTTATCCAGGACAGAATTCATCTTTATAAGATACAATTTTTAGTGAATTCTGGCCTGAATTTCAGTTAGTTGTGTTTCTCGAAAAATTTCGAGGGAACGTGGACATCCGACAAAACAACAACAATGGGACCAAGACAGTATACAAATATTCTAGTAGGACAGCAGGAAGTTGTAAAAAAAAAAGAAGAAGATAAACGAGCAAAAAAGAAACCATAGATAATATTAAAAAGTATACTAATTCGAATAAACATAACGAAAGAAAATTTGTCAAATCTACTGCAAATGTTTACGGCGATAAAGATTGGAAGATAAATAAAAAAAATTATTTGACATTGTTTACCCGACGTCATTCTTTCTATAAAGATTAGCAAAACTGATAAATAACAATCAACGCAATAAAAACAATGCTGAAGGATAACAATAGACAAGCAACAATATTGACTACGTATTTCAAAGTTATTCCTACGGCAAGACTCAGGACGTTCGTAGAGATAACGTGAGACATCGACCAGAGCAACGAAGGGACGATCAGAAGATAGATAAAAATTTGAAGAAAGATAAGAAAGAAGAAGCGCGCATCGAAAGAATTAAAATTCGAATGTACCAAAAAAAAAAAAAAAACAACCGACAGCCAAAACAGGGTAATAAAAATTTGACAAATAAAAATATACTCGACACCGAGATAGGCCATTCAGGCAGAATTGAAATAAAGTATAGAAACAGTATAGAGAAAGAATACTTGAGGAATTCCTAAAGTAATACCAGGGGAGACGGACGACATTAGGAGGTAGGATAACGAAGTGCAGACGAGTTCATCCTGGTCCGCTGACTCACCCGATGAGGCCTATGGGACCTGGTGAGAATTGAGGATTGGCAGAGTCCTGAGAGAGCGAGGCGGCGCCTGACGGCGGAGGTGTCCCTCCTGCCCGGCCGCCTCCACTCTCCTCGCTGGGCGTTTTAGCGAACAGGCCCTGGCTAAAGTCACTCACCAGGTTGATGGGCGAGCTTCGTCCGACACCATTACACATTGTTGGTTAGTTGCGGTGTAAAATTTGAGTTAACGCAAAGCGAGACTAATAATTTAATCGATCAGGGACCGATAATACATTTCCACTGTGATAAAAATCACCCATCTCATTATTGTGATAATTATTAGTAATTTCCGGTGCGATAAGGAACCGCTAATTGTTCCGAGTTATTTCACGGGCACGTGGCTACCATCGTTAGACGTTGTCCCTAATAGATCATTTTAAATGCGAATGATCGTCTCGTTCTTCGCTTCGTACGTACGCTGATTCGAGCTTCCCTGCCGGAGACTAACGTGAAAATCTTATAATTAGCCTAGGAAACTAATATATTCAGCTTGGCTTTTGGGAATTCGCTACCGAACGAGACGACCTATTTTCGAAATTCGATTTCCCGTCGGCAATCGAGACAGGCGTATCGTGATTATATTATATCTAGGAAGTTTAACGCTAGGAGAAGTAAAAGAGGCTCTTTTATTAAATTGCCATTGAAACGCGGCATGAAAATATTCTATGTAAAGATATAAGAGTAACGTGAGATTTTAATAGAACGTGGAAAAAGAATTACCTGGAGAATACTTTGCTGAATACGGAGGAATGATGTGCGTCCGCACTGTTCGGTAAGCTGGATCCCTTATCAGGTATTGGTTTCGATTCGTCATCTTTCTCTGCAGTCAGTCCTTCCATCCAGGACAGGGGATACGACAGTCGTTTTAGCATCTGGAAAAAAATTATTTAACGTAACGCGACATTCCTGTGATTTACAGTCGTAGAAAGAAGATCAGTATGAAAAGTGAAAAACCTTATTCTTTCGAGTCTCCTGCCTATCGTCGTCCTTGTGCTCGTCGTCCTTTTCGATTTCCTCAGTGTTACTGTCCAGACTGAAGGACACTGAGCTGGCTTTTTTGCGTCCATTGGTAGTTGCGTGTCGACTTTCGGAACTAGTGTTGGTGACGTTAGTGGGAGCGATCGTGATTGGCGGTACCCAATCGGAGGAGAGGACGATATCGGCATCGGAATAAACCTTCTTCGACGGGATCGGTTGAACGATCGGAAGAGGAGGATTAGGATCACGAATGTCAATACCCGAATCGTGGCATGACAACTTGACTAGAGATCCTTCCTCGTCTTCAGGAATTGCATTGACTTTTACGGGCTCCGCCTGAGAGATAAATATTTTAAAAAATGTAATGAATCGTCATTCGGCTCAGTGGGTAAAGAAGGAATTTCTCAAAAGTACCTTGTCGGAGTTCAGTGAATCCTGCTGCTCGTCATCGACGGAAAACGAGAGTCGATCCTTGCTGGGAACCGCCCAATGATGATCGAGCATGGATCGTCTGCGCTCCTCCAGAGTTCGACTGGCCTGCCCGCTAGGCTCTTTTTCTTTATCCTTTGACTTATCTGGATCCTTTTCCTTGTCTTTGGTCGAAGCTGATCCTTCTTCCTGCGCGAGAACGAAAAATGCGTATAAAGGTAAGTGAGACAATGGGAATAAAAATTATGCACGAATTCTTGACAATCGTGTCTCCTTACGTTTTGAAGATTTGTAGGCGTAACGAGATCCCTTTCGAAAGCCTTTGGAAAGGCGTCGCCGTCGCGTTCAGCGCAGCTGCAGACGGATTCGCTGTCGTCGGCAGTCAATTCTGGAAAATGTTCGTCTTTCCCAGGTGACTGACACTTGCTCCGTCCTTCTTGATTCGGCTTCTTCATATAGTAGATTTCCGGTTTCTTGTCGGTCCCATAGGACTCCGTATGTCCGACACGCATGTGAGCGATGTCATAGTAAATCGCAGCATTGACGACGAATTCCATCGGCGCGATTACGCCGTACGATTCAGCGCCGTGCTCGATCACCAGAGGATCCGAGACGTTCGGATCGAACATGACAGCGTTGGGTGTGACCAATAAAACACCACCTACCACGCCCTGTTATTCGCAAGACAATTAATTAACACTTGGTACACATGTGATTTTTTTTTTTTTTTTTACTTAATTCCTTTAATCACCTGTCCGTCCGTAATATGGCGAACGTTAATTTTGAGGAATCTCTCCCGGTATGGCTGCTCCTCATCGTCCACGGTGGTAGCGGCACTGCCCAATGGCGTTTTGACCCGGTCCAGATGGCTGGGCTTTGGCGAGACAGGCCGCAGATTGTCAAGAAGTTCTGGAACAGAAAACGCATTGCTCAGTAACATGTAGACGCATCCCGAAATTCTGTTTAATAAGATTTTGAAAAATTCTCAAACTTTTCAAGTACTTGTAAAGCTCGTGAAAAACATTGAACACGACGCACCCATATGGCAAAGCAAGAATAACTAAAACTGTGCTTGAACTCTAACGAATTTTCGAGTCGCACATATCTAATCGCTCTTTTCTCCTCTCGTGGCTCATTGGCCATTCGACTATTGATTCCTTTTACGACTTTGCACACGAGCAACAGTTGCACGCGATGCAGCAGCGTTTGAAGTTGCGTCATTTGCATTTTGTACCATTGACCATGGAAGTCGACTGATGTGCTGAATTTTTGAAAATTCATAAATTATCGAAATCAAAAATTAGACTGTTTACCTTTTTCCTCGGGGAGTAGGTCATCCTGAGACTCATGATCTGAATGTACTCATGTGCTGAATTTTTGAAAATTTATAAATTAATAAAATCAAAATTACACTGTTTACCTTTTTCCTCGGGTGGCAGGTCATCCTGAGACTCATGATCCTGATTAGGATCAGGACTGGGTGCATCCGTTGAAACGCTCCCGCCTAGAAAACCTTCTCCCTTAGCAGGCACCCACAATTGCTGACCCGCATAAATGAAGGTGCTGCCTAGTCTGTTCAATTTGGTCAGTTCGGAAGGTGTAGTGTCAAATCTGGCCGCTACCGAAGTCAGCGTATCCCTGTCGTTCACCTATATGTAAACAGGCGAAAATAATTTTGATTTTCAAAATAGTCACAAGAAGTTCTTTCGCTGGTGATAATTTTTTCTTATAACTGCTAAACGGCTCGACTGACGTTTCAATCGCTGAATATAACCATCGCATTACGGATCTGCATTCCGTAGCTCAGTCACGAGAATCTCTAGAATTCCTGTCACATGCCCAGGGATTCGGAATACTAAGGGAGGCGTCATTCGATACACTTCTCGGAGTATTTACCGACCTGGATGCCAGCAGCTTCCTGTCCTAGATATGCGACTGGCTGACGAGAGAACCCGAGAAAAAGTGGCCTTATCGGTTCTAGATTAAAGATTGCAAGGAGGATCCATTGTTCTTAGCTCGTGTCTTTCAACGGGGATTCCCCTTTCGGAATTATCTTATCTATTGTTTCGATTTTAAGAATTCTACGTGAATCTCGAACCGGATGCCACCCCGGTCTGCCGTATTAGCATTGTTCATGTTACAGATAATTATAAAATATATACCGTAACCTAAAAACTAGTAAAAAAAAAAATGTGGAACAATCTTAGTCCGGACTCGAACCCGCGACCTTTCGAATACCAGTCGAGTGCTTTGACCCCTGAGCTACGCCTGCCGATTACTTTCCGTTATCGCCCTCTTAATTTTAATTCCCATGTATCGTATAATAATAATAATATTCACCGTATAGGCGATCGTATTGATTGGTTGAGAAACACGACCGTGTTTCTTTTCCTGAGTCGTCGAACCATCCTTGCTTTCGGTATCGGAATCTAGAAAATAGAAATTTAGGGTTACTAACAAAATTATTCGTAATAATTTCGAATTTTGACGATAGTTAAATTATTTTGCTTTGGAATGACGAACAATGATAAATTGACACACCTGCGTAAGAATGAAAGATTTTTGACGCGTCGTGCACCACGTAGTAGACAACATAGTCTTTTACTTCTTTTTGGTAAATATACACGTTATCAGGCTCGTAATCCGCGCTTTCCCATTGGGACAGCGTGCCTGGATATCCGTATTCCATGACTGTTTTTCTTTTTATATACAAGATTAATGTTACGTACGCATCAATCACTCGTAATGCGCGTTAGCGAGAAAACTTAAAATAATCCATGTACCACGGGGGTCAAGGTGCCTCGCGTCGCGACGCTCCCGAAACGCTGGGACGTACTGACTTCTTCGTGAAAATTGACACTAATTTTATACTTCATCGAAATACTTTGCGTTCACCATTGCACTGTAAGGAGAGACAAGAAAATGGAAGGATGCTGAGGAAGAAACAGATTCGAGTCTTTGCTTCGAACTGTGATGACATGACGAATTCAATGGGCGAGGTCAGAGGTCATACCGTTTGTACACTACCCACGGGAGGTCAAAGAGGTACGAGGCGCCATTGAGCACTAGTACATTAGTACGATTAATATAAATTCCTGAGTCTAATTAAATGTGGACAGCTGATAAGATATCGAATAATTTTTTTCCAAAATTAAATTTTTCAAATTATACAAATATTCAGCTTACGGATTACGGTTCATTAAAATAACGTAAAAAATTAGGGACTCGGTACGCGACTAACAGATTTCGCGTGAGAAAATTAAACGCATAATCTTACTTGCTTGACAAAAATTTAACACGTCCGAAAACTCTATATTGGAGGTTATCGAGGTGCCAGCATGACTCGATTGATAGTACAGTACAAAGATGAGAAAATTTTTTTTATTGTCCCGAACACAATAATTTTTGACCTGAAGTTATCGCAGAGAAATACACCTGAATGATATTCGCAGCCACGACATTAGAAATGCACGAAATAAATGATTTTATTCGAATCACCGACAACGCGAAGTTATTCTACTATTTTTTAAGTTATTCTACGAATCCAGTGACGCGGAGTCTGCTATTCAATGTCATTGGACACTTCTGTACTTTCCAATAGCCATGAGGTATTTGGCAGAGACATTAGAGTCTACAGAAATCAAACAAACATGGCTCACAGACACGGTCCCTGTTTTACTCGAGAGAAGATCTTCATTTCCACTAAATACAATGATACTGCTGTTGTCCTTGATCCGACAGTCCTTAAATCGTAGAATACCGAAATAAATCAGTAGAAGAAATGACAACACGTCCGAGCTGTACAGTATATACGTAGACACCAGAAAATTCGTGACATTTCTCAAAACCGTTTACCGTTAATGATTTACGATATCCGACTAGCTTCCTGCGACTGTGTCGCTCTGTGTTGATGGCGACGGCACGCGGTCGCCCACGGCGGCCATTTTGGTATTGCGTCACTAGCGTCACGGCAGGCGCGTGCAGCGTCGGCCGATTCGAACGGGCCGTGTAGACCAAACAAAAGTAAAGGCGATATTCAAGTCTATTACGATAATTATTATCGAACTGATATTATTCGTCGGTTATATTATTAATGACACGTAGGAGTGGCGATATTAATACAATGTAATTGAAATCTTTAAATAAACACAATAATAACCTACAATGTAGTCTATGGACAAAGACACGTGGACAGACCTCATGGTAAAATGAATTATTTACTAGAGGCATTCGGAGAGACTTCTGACAGCTTGTCCTAGCATTAAACCATATATATATATATGTATGTATATATATATACAAAGAGACACTAGAAGTCTATCTATAAAAATGACAGACAAAAGTCTGGAAGTGGGACGAGCGATTAGTTTCAGGGAAAAGTTTGGTTATGTTACTCGTATGTATATACGGGGTATCAGTTTCACGAAGGGTCACACTGTATATTGTAGGATCGATTGAAAAATAAATGTCCGCATTGACTGCCGGGTCAATCGAATTTGGCTGATATTGTGAATTAGATTTGGAAGAAAGTTTATTTCGAATAGGGAAAGCTTAGAGCGGCGCAGACAAAATATTGTAATCGATCGTTACTTTCGTCGGATTAAGAATTATTGAGGAAGGAGGCTGCTGTCTTCTTCGTGGCATCTCTTTGTTCCCTATTTATTTAGATTTTCAAGAGCAACCTAGTCGATCTAGGAATTCGCTCCAGATCGCGAAAGTAAGTCAATGCGATGCAACCGACTGAGGTCGAACCAACCTAAGGTCGTCCGGACCTTCGCCCGGAGACTCGGCCAGAGCATTTCTTTAGCAATGTATCGTGTTTACGTAAACGATATTTTCTTTCTCCTCTTAACTATTTTGCTTTATCTTATTTTTGTTTTAGCTTAACTTTTTTGTACCTTTCGAAAGCTTGTCGACCGACTCGAAGCGTCCTTCGACTTTGTTGCGAAGTGCGTCCAGGTCGAACGGTGCTGTAAATCCATGATCCACGCTGCGACTCTTGCTCCTGAAAAAGATATAGGAATTAGGTGAAAATTGTGTAACATTTATTAAGTTGGTAACCCTGTTGAAAAATTATTTTTTTTTATAGTCATTGACGTTTTTTCATTGTGTAAAGAGATAATTTAATTGTCTTTGGATGAACTGTAGCATCTGACGTTCTTTTTCTGCTGTATATATTTACGGAGAAACTATGAAAATCTTTGAATACGGTAGTACAGGGAACTATGATAATCATACGGATATTTACAGGCCAGAGATGCAAGGTTGGCGAGACATGCCAAAAATGTTCAAGATACAAGCATGCATTGTGCGAAAAAATAAAAAATAAAAATCTAATCAATCACACGAGCGATATAGCAATCGAATCATTAATCCTCGTGTTATTTTCAAATTTTTTGATATACATAAAAAATAGTAGCGATCTTAGTTAGAGGATCGAGCATAAAATTGCTATACCTTGCGCATGGAAAATAATATAAATAATATGCATTTTCAATAACAAACCTGAAGTAAGGCACTGTGAGGTTCTCGGTCGACCTGGAATGTGTCACATCCTGAGACATCCGTCGGGACCTTTGTTGGTGCAAAACCAAAAAAAGAAACGAAAAAAAAAAGGCAATCAGACACATGCTACATGCTTAAGAAAATAAAAAGTTGAAGCAAAATTATTGAAAATATTAACGAGTAATAGCAAATAAAAAACTTAAATATATTCACGAGCCGATGCATTCTGAGATTCGCAAGCCAAGCTTAAAGTATGCGATAACATTATTGGGTTGTGAATCGATGGATAAATAATTGTTTTAATAAATCACTAAAGAAATTACCACAACGTCACTGACTTTGCTAATCGTTTGATTGCTGATCGAAATCAGTGCCCCTGATATACTTTGAGTTTTGAAACATTGAGAAATGGTACGAGAGTGGATAACGTCCCGAGGGAAAATTCGAGCCTGCATTTTACTGAGGTTAAACCAGCTTCTAGTGTCGTTCACGGTGACGACGCTCGTCGCGCAATCTGTATGCAAATGCAAGTTCCCCAGTGGAGTTTCCGCGCGCACTGTTTTACCGACGGTCGATAAAGCAGATGCCCCCGCTACAATTACTCTCGCATCGAACCAAAAGACGAATCTTGGAATACAAAATAGATGAAAATAATGCATCATCAAATCTGAGCGGCTGATCGTTTCCTTTCTTGCCGGTAAACTATTTCTTACGACACCTAAGAATATTACACTGTTTACAAACAATTGCGAGATATATTAACATTTCTACGAGCCAAGTCGAGTAACCTAAATTTTCTTTTGGCAAAGAACCTCGTGCAGATTGTCTGTAAGAATCTAAAGCGCAATACAATTATCGCGCTTTATAAATAGTTTTAAATTTTTTCAAAAACCCCTTCTCCAGTTCAAGGACACTTTTCAATTAAAATTACCAAAAGTCCTATCGACGTATTACACGTACGATATATAAGTATAAAACTATGAGATTAAAATAAATATCTATAAAAATTAAAACTACAGCGGATTACATTACTATTGATTGTAGCACAGCAAGAAAAAGCAATCAGGCGTGTAGACGATGTCGACGTTAAGAAAGAAAAGTGAGGCTTAAAAATACTTTCGGGGATGAAAGCCCAAGTTGTACTCGATGCCGACGTGGACCCCAAAATCAAAGCGTGGGTTGGCAAACTGCCACCACGGCCATTGGGTCTCGCTCGACCATTCATACAACAGTAATTTTTTTTTTAGAAATTCTTTACTCACGAAAAGTTTCTTTTCTTTTTCATCACAGAAACTCTCGACTCCGCACACATAAAAATAGAATCGAACAGTTCTTCTAGCATGTATGTGTTTATTTTCCAAAAGTGTCAGTCAGGGAAAAATTCAATAGACAAGAACGGAGTTCCGCGCAGTGCGCAGGTACATTTTCACTGACATAGACACGTTAACTTACCCGCGATAATGGACTCGAGGAATAACTTTTTATCGGGCGTAAAAAAATCTTACTTTTGTCGCACGTAAAAACCATTATAAATTAAACGTCTGCTTTATACATTTTTTACGCAATATTGGCCGAGCGTCACTTTGCCGCAGAACACGCGATACAGTCAAGATAAAAAATACACGAGCTGTGTGTCTCTCGGTAGAAAGTGGATCCTCCGGATCCCCCTGGATGCACGTGCAGAGCCATTGTAGTTAAATTCTAAGCGAAAAGATTTGAACTGTCAAATTCGATCTTCGAATCGATAAGAAAGATCGAGAACCAGAGTTCGAAATTGTATACATAACCTACAACGTCAGAAAATCCTAAATCGTAAAACCTTTCTCGACTTTCTAGGGACATAAAAAAAAAACCCCAAAAAAAAGCAACCAAGACGCAACGAATTCCATAAATTCCATGCGACTGGAATACTCAGTGAAATTGTCAAGAGAAATATTATCCTTTTCGAATGAATATGACGTTGATATACGAAAACAAAGTTTGCAGCTCCGAGATCTATGCCAAGAATGCTTTCAGTTCAAAAATACTCGTATAACATTTTCTCATCCTGTTCCGCCCGTACAAATGTTCCCAGCATAGAATTAAACGCTCTGACCGAATTTTGATTATTTAACAACGTCCCGGTAAATAGTGCAGGATGTATCGTTAAAGGTGTCCGAATAATGAAATAAATCCCAGCTTCGTTTATTTGTCGACAAAACCTTTTTTTTCACCACGTTTTACGTAATGGTCCGTTAATTTCCGAAAAACGAATGAAACACGACGTACGATTTGATTGCCCGAAAATCCAAAATTAGCGTGACAGATTGCACCTGCGTGAAGTTCGAAATAAAAAAAAAAAGAAAATTATCCATAATTTCTTGTATCCTCCGACCAGGCATGTTCGAAGCTGCGATTGCGCTGAATTATTAATATACAATTAGAGTCAAGGACCATCTTTAAAAATGTTTCTTCGGAGGTCTTCCATTGTTTTGATTACTCCATTTCTTGCCACATTCGCATTACGTCCACGTACCTTATTAAGCCGTGAGTCCGGCAACGTCGCTAGGAGGTGTTGCCTGTTACGCCATGACGACGTTGCCAAAGACTCTCGTTAAATTCAAATCACACGTAGCCGCCCTCCCCCGTCTTCTTTATAACGATAAATTCGACTACGATCATTAACGACTCTCAATTAAATTAATTATTCGCCATAAGTTCGATTCGAGCGATATACCAGGAAAAAGAAAATCTCATTAAATCTCAACACTCCACGTGCTGCAACATTTTTCGCCTCTGCCTCGCGTTCGCTTTCAGGCACAGACCTACGTACGTTCACCTTTCACCAGGAAATGTGATCTCAAATGTATCATTCAGCACTGCCTATCAGATTCCAAGATAAATACGATCAACGAATGTTCCATTGAAAAAAAAAAAAATCTTAATCGAATCTCGATAAAATTTTACTTCCGGTCCCCATTATCAAAGTCTGGCTCCAACCTCCCGGTCCATTAATCAAAGATCAAATTCCCATGTCACGCGTACAAAAGTCAAGTGCACTGAAATGCAACGTATTCAGGGCGTAACAGGAAATTCCAGTATCTTCGACTGTACACAGCAAAGCATCCTACCACGTGACTTCCTGTGACCTATCGATAAGCAATCGGCCAAGTTCAGACGTATCCAACAGCCAAGTTCCCCATTGATCAAATACCAATACAATCCCTATTTACCGTGGTTCCGGTAGGTACCAACCTAATTCCTCCTATACAAGTCGCAGATACCAACGCTTCGGTGTACCCATAACAATAGTCGATATACCTGGCTCACCCTAAGTTCCCAGTAGAGCAACAAGCGTATCTAGTAGTAACGATGTACGAAAATAGTTTAGGTCACTAGGGACACTGGAGGTCCTAGTTACAAAACATAGACTACAGGAATGTTACTAGATGGTAGCAGGAGGTCTTCTTGTCCCTGTGGAAAGTACAGGGAGAGCATCGACGCGTGACCGCACTCACGTAGAGAGACGGCAGGCAGGCACCTCCTACCCAGTCAGCCACAGTATGTACAGTCAGTTCTCCAGCGGCATATTGCATTATGGGTATATATGTATACTCCGTGCAGAAAGTTTCTCAACCACGCTGAAGCGCGTTATCTTGCGTGCGCGATGACATTTGATGTATTTACAAGTCAGTTATACGTAAGCGATCAGAGAGACAGAGATACGGTATATCCCGAAGGATTAATAAGTGCTAATAAAAATGTATTAATTGAATTATAAGATAAGAGATATATAAGATAACCCGATAGTAACAAGGTAAAACACCATTGACTCTGGCGTACCTATACTGTACCACTACGGTTGGCTCACTGGAGAAAGGAAACTAGTAGAACCCGAGCGCGTCCCGTCTTGCGGCGAATTTCGTAACTATTATTGTGACAGAGACGCCTTAAGCAGCATCCACACTGTTCGAACTAATGGCAAGCAAAGCCTGCTGAATTGACTTCCGCTGTCGATTTACGAAATCGTTCGTAAAATCCGTCCACGTATTGAAGAGGGAGGCGTGCGAGCGTCCTAGTTGGTGGGAACGCGTTAAGCTGTTTCTATGTAGCTACACCGGTGAAAACGTGTTTGTTATCGAGAGTTATCAGGAACGGAGGATCGACCGTTTGGGATTCCGATAACGTAGTCGCAATTGATATTCCTTTCTCGTAGTCGCACTATATAATCCCTATTGTCATATTGATTGTAGTTGATCTAGGAAGCCGAGGCTTTTGTTTGGTCGCATGAGAGAAAAAAAAATCACCCGGTATTATAATTCGTACAGTAATCACGGCAGAACTGTCGTCCATTATTCACGATGAAATTGTGTGACTGGCATAGATGCGCTCGAAGCTTCTAGAACCATCCATTACTCGGAGTTAATCTGCTATCGTTATAATTGTTGTTTGTCGTCGGCCTGAATGTCCTGCATAACCGAAACCTCACGCGAAGAGCCACGTGACTCGGTCTTCGGATCGATCCAGGAATTCTAATGGATTTTAAGTGACACGTAGGTGACCCAAGTATTTTCCATGTAGACCAAGACTGATCTTTCGGACAATGAGCTATAATCTGTTTCCTCGTTAGTCAGCGATTCGACCATCATGCTCAGGAGACTCTGGTTTTCCCGCGATCCGACCACCGGTTCTAGAATCTTCTATGGTGAAGTTGGCAACAGTTACTAATCTGATAGCGGCAACGTCACTGGCCCGTCGATCGATTCGATCCGATCGATACGAAGTTTTCAACGGGCCCGACAACCCGCCGCGCATTCCTATGGTAATTCGACACGCGACAACACCGACGCGTCGCAGCTCCTAGCACTGATCGACGGTCCTGACCTTACGAAAATTTAAAATTCGAGAAAGATCAATCCTCGCGGGCAACGAGTGCATTGACGCCTACGATACGAGCTGAGGGAGATCGTATAGATAAGGAAGCGAGACGAGGTCGACCTCCTTGAACAAGGTCGAAGGTCGAAGACCGTGCGATGCAGGAGGGCGTGAAACGGGGGCCCGAAGCGGACCCTCCAGGCGTGGCCTTTGCTCTCGAGTCTGAACCTGACATCGAATAAGTCCACTAACCTTTTTCCTTCCTGATTCTGGGACTAGTCCCCACCCCACCCCTTTCCTCCTGGCCCCTTTACTCGATTAACGTATCATTAAATATGGGCCTTACGGGAAGGGACCCTCCTGGCGAGGCCACAAGACGGATATCAAATTTTACTAACAATCAAATCGACGCCCGTTCCTTCGAAATGTCACGAGTTTAATGTGTAAATACGTGCGTAACGATATATGCCGATATAAGGCCCAACGTTATTGGGCAAGGCCCAAAATATTTTAATTACAATCGACGGCCATCCAGGTATTTTTGGGCCCGTTATAAATCGATACGAAAACAAATAAGAAAACATCCGAGACGTAACCCAACTATTGTCCGTTCGAATATTTCAAATTGGGCCTTATACCATTCGATTGGGACTCAGGTGCCCAGTGTCGTCCGTTCAATTTTTCGTACGCGCGTGATATCACTTCGATAACCAATCCCGTCTCATAATAGGCGTAACGATAACGTAACGTTATTATACATAACGCACGTGACGTAATTTCAGCAATAAATGCTTTCCATTACGCGATGGCCAAATTTTCGCACGGAATGCCAATTGGCAGCGTGCGATCGATCTATATGCAAGTCTCGAGCTCATAAACAAGACCGTAGTCGGCGCAACGTCCGTCTACGTATTTGGCGTTAGACTTCCGTTTCGCATTGCCGCAAGCTAAAGTCTTACGAATCGTCGTTGTCATTCCGTCATTTATATTCCACTTATGTGCTCGCGTTGATTCTACCATTACGCCTACTTCCTTCGTTGTCGTTTTATATTCATCTTATGCAAAAAAAAAATCGACCAAGCCTTAACGGGTAAAAGTTTAGTGGGTGGGGGGATGGGAGATCAGTGTCCTATCGCGGAGCCAAGTTAGTCACCGGCCAATTAACTTACGGCTTTAATTGTCTCTAATTATCATACTTGCGCCTTGATGTCGCATTCACGTTCGCGTTAGTCTTACTTCCCCGTGCAATTCCCTAATAAGCAAGACCCCGTAAAACTCTTCGGCACCCATGGATAAAATTGTATCCCGGTTAACAGTGAGTTCCATTGAATGAAAATTGAATTAAAAAAAATTAAAACCATAAATTTCCATAATTCGCACTTTCAATCTGCATCCCAGAAATCTGTATACGCGTGTGCGAATCACCATACGAATTCCCATACCTATTGCGTCAGCCGTATGCATTTCCATCAGACTGTGGAATCCCAAGCGCACCCTTGCGTCACGGTAAATTAACCAGCCTGGAAGTTTAACGGTAACAACGATTAACCCAGAGAAACTATTGGCGAGAGCTGCCCCATATATAAGAATTGCATGTCCGCATTGATATTTCAATTTCATCAATTTTTTATTCCCTCCGTCGCGTGTCGCCATTTTGAAAGTTATTAAAATAACGTCCCGCGAAAGGCTGCACGATCTAACTTGTTTTTTTTTTTTATTGAAATTCCCAGCGAGCTCAGACGTACGATAGTTAGGAGTACGAAAAAAAAAAAAAAAAAAAAAATGTCTCCTCAAGCAACGCGATAACGGAAGATCGAGAGTTAAAGAAAGCGCGAACGAAATGCACGCAGGGAGCAGCGCGCTCGTCGCGTACAGTCCTGGGTACCGTTTATGTGGGCTGTTAACGGGACAACGTCCTAGCTGCTACTATTGCTGGCAGACGCTGCTCCTTCTATACTGTATATCTGTGTCGGATTCGGGTTGCTGGCTGTTGCTGCTGGTACTGGCATTCGGTTCGTCAGGGATTCCGTATCCTTCTTTTTCTTTCTTTTGATACTTTACTGTTACCGTGAATTCCGTAAGGCCAATATCGTTCGTAGTTCGTTTACTTTCCGCTCGATCGAGGCGACACCTACAACTTAACTACGAGTCTCGAAGCTTCTATGCTGCTGCTGCACTACGTTTTAACGGTACGAATGGCCGACTCTTAAAATCGTATGCTACTAAACAAAATACGAAATACAATATACGTTAAGTGTACAGTAGATACAATATAAGCTAACGAAGCCAGTTATCAATATTTCTTTTGATGACAGAGATAAGCAAGAACGAGTACGGGTCATGCTTGTTGCTCGAAGTTTGTTTAAGTAGACATTGTGCGAATGTTTAACAAACAAGTTAATCTGCTGACTGATTAATCAGCCAAATACGTAGACGGCAGATGTGTAGTGTAATCGAGTGTGTGTAATAATAATAATAAATACAGATAGATGTATACAGATATAGTATATTATAGACAAACATGGGGTTGGCCGTGTAATCAGGAAGATTGATTATTCCTGATCGTTAGAGAATAAAGCGTCATTAGTATCTTACTAATGGAACCCCGGAAGGCCGTTTTGGTAAAACTTGAAATTAATTTATTCAAATTCTCTCGTTCGAAGTCTCGTTTTGATAATTCCTAGCAATATATACCAGTCGAACATATTGCTATTAATTTCCTAATAAATGATCGCCTCGTTGACGCGATAACGGGCACGTGTCATTACTATAATAAAGAATGCGTACGATTAATTCGAATTAAATTATCAGAGTAGCGAGTTGGCAATGCGTTAATAAAGATAAATTTTTAATCGTCTATGGTTTCTTTTAATACGATATCAATATCGGATATCGGTGATCGATATTCCTAATGAAAATGTGCGACAAGCACGCACGAATGACTATGGTGTATTCTTAAATAATAATACTTATTTTTCCAGTCCATGATCAGTGGGTAACGGCAATTCAGATATCGATCCGACGATCGGTACTAATTTATATCTTAATCGTAATCAATAGATATCGAACCAATCGGTAATTACGCTTGTTATTGGATTCTTTGTATCCTTTCAGTCTTTGCGAACTAAAAACTGAAATTCTTTTAAATTTGCCAAATTAAAAAAATACCTAAGGGTTACCGTAGACAGTCACAGTCGTACGGCTGTCGAGAGGTTATCCCCCTTGTTTATGCAAATCGGAGACTCAAGATCTACTGTCCTTTAACAAGGCCAGCTGGTAAGCCAGTAACACGTTCGTACAAATGCGTGTACACAATGGTGGCTTACCGGACAAAGGGAAGCATAGCCCTGTTCTTGTGGCTGGTATGTATCACGTATTCTCTGCTCCACCTTATTTGCTGCCAATGTCAATCGTGAGTTTTATGCGTGTTAAGTATCGCTGAATGAAAAGAACTACTGGCTCTGGTGCGCGTTTTAAAAATACGCGGAACATAGACAGAGAGGACAACGGTGGAGGGAGCGTGGGTGTTCGTAAATTCGAAAAAAATGTCTCTCTTAAGCTGTACCTGAAAATACGTCTGAGAATCGTGTGTACTTGAAAGAACACAATGGAACTAGGTGGATTATTGTAATACAGTGTGTACAGAATGTAGTACGTACTGACTCCTTGTAGTACGTACTATCTAGCGTGGCTTTCAGGTTGGAAGGTCAGCGACCTAATCTATCGCCTACATCTTGCCAGTCGATGTTGCAGTCGACGTGCCTCGACTTCGTTCGACTCTCGGCTCGATTCTACTCCAGTCATCTGCGAGTTCATGTGAGCAAAGAGAGAGAGAGAAAGAGAGAGAGAGAGAGATAGTCAGGGATGGAAGAATAGAAAGAAGAGAGAAAGGAGCCGGATGGAAGAAAGAAGAAAAGCATCGGACGTGACTCGAATCGCAATACCATGACTGGCCGATTCTCAAAGCGGAAAAGAAACGCGCAGCCTTAACCATCGAAGGCGGACATGGCCGTTTACAAAACTCGACATTTCGCCCGGTTTGGTCCATTATGGTGAAATCGTAAGATGCTTCAAGATGGAACGAATGACGTCCGGCATTGCGTTACCTTAGATAAAATATTTCTTACTTAATCCTAAAACCCTATCGCGAGGGTTCGTGACGTCTTGGAATTTATGACTATGATTAAATAATTCAGACCATCTTTTTCGTGTTTACTGTGGATTCAGAACGGAGATCGCAAAATCCCCAGAAGCGACTCCTTCGTATCTCTAATTCCATATTTTCCCACTTACGATTAGTCATATACACGTATGTACGTGCAGCGAAGCGTCATAAGAGCCGCGAGTATTATCTCTTTGATATTAAAGTAAAATTAATTAGACGAGAAGGTGTTAACGATAATCTTGAAATTTCCGTAGTTATCGAAGATAAATGATGCTCCCGCGTATTTGCACAATAATCTTAAGAGCCGCTTCTCGCGATTAATCATACATTCTCGAAAGTGGCTGTCGTAGGAAATACGAATTGAGCAATAGAAAAAAAAGAGCGTTCGAAGTGTGTTTTACCTGCTGACGGAGTCTGGCACGAATATATTCCACCAGGATGGTCTCTTCTGTCTAACGTAAATTCCGTCGTTGCTGCCAATTTCGGAAACCTGCGGTGCACCGGCGACTCCCTTGCGACGTTTCCGATCGATTTTCGGTGGTTTTGCCAGAGGATGCCAAGATTTCCGTCTCCCCTTCCGCTCGACCAGTCCTGCAGCAGCCGCCGCCTCCGCGTCCACTGCTTCCTGATTTTCCTCGAGCAGATCCTCGGATACGTAAAAGACCGAACCGCGACGCCCGTCGTCGCTACTTCGACGCTTCTCCTCGCTCTCGATCAGACTCTTGTCCTTTTTGCTGGTCTTTCCCTCGTCGAAGGTGCTCGCCCTTCTGGCGCGCTGGAACAGGGAATCCCTTCGTGCGCGAAGATCATCCAGGACGCTGTGTCGACGACCTCTGCTCTTTGGTATTTTATCACGATTATCCTGCTCGAAATCATTCAAATCCTCCTCGAGCAGCGACGGCACGGAACTTCCCATTATTGAATCCTTCGTCAATATCCGCTGTGGCTCGAGGCTCTTTTCCTTATCTCGAAATTTCACATTTTCAAAATCCCTAGGCGGAGCATTTTCTTTCGCCGAATCATCCTTGCGCGACTCCATTTTCTCAAAATTCTGAAAATTATTCTGCTGCTGAGCTATGGATTCCTCGACCAGAGACGGTCTGGATCCCGTCAGTGTGCTTTGCTGGTCCCTTTGTTCGAGATTGCTGCGCTGCTGGATCATCGTGTCCTCGATCAAGGACGGTATGGATCTTCTCGACGTTATCTCCGTTTGATCGTCCAAAATTTCCTTACTCTTGGCCAACGTCTCCTCGATCAAGGAAGGTATGGATCGCTTCAGAGATACGTCCAATTTTGAATTATGTTGCTGGACAAGATCCTGATCCTCGGTGAGACATCGATACGAGCTTCGGTCCTTCTTTGCGTCATAGACTTCCGGTCGCTGCTGGTCTTGCTGCACCAAACTTTCCTCGACTAGAGAAGAAATGCATCTTGACGAATCTTCTATCGCGATTGCATGCATATCTGAGACTTTTTCTTGCAAAACTATTTCGTTCTCGCCCGACGGCTTCTGTTGCTGCTGTTCCTGCGGTTTGTCAGGTTGTTGCTCCTGTTGTTGTTCCGTCAGCGAATCCTCGACCAGGGACGGTATGTTTCCCGTCGATGCGAATTTACCGGCTGCCCGGTTGTTGTTCTGTGATTCCGTTATGTACATCGCGCTTTCCATACTATCTCGGCGCGAGTAATCTGCCACGGCTTTCTTTTCTCTTGGATGCTGTTCTTTTTTATTTTTTTTATCTTCTTTTTCAATGCTCTAAACAGTACCCCCGCAATCACTCACGGAGTTTCCATAATCGTAGCACGCATTACGCTTCTTAGAAGTACTGTGTTTTTCATTGGGAAACGACATGCGAGAAGGAAGCAGCTACTATGGCAGTGACATTTTTCTTTCGAATCACAGTGGGTTCTCTCTCTCTCTCTCTCTCTCTCTCTCTCTCTCTTTCTCTCTTTCTCTCTCTGCCGACTCTGATCTATCGTTCCCGCGATGATCCTGGCATTCTTTACCGTTACTTTTAGTCCTCCGGTTGACTCCGCGTGCAAGAGAAAACTTCCTGACGATCCTGTCACTTTAAACGGAGGCTTTCCCAGTCACCGTTAACAATTCGAATTTCTTACGACGCTACTTTCATCGAGACATCGAAATGTCAGACGCCGCGGAGCGCGTATTCGAGCGTAAAAAGGAATGCGACTAAAACAGGCACTTTGGAAATAATGAAAAATGGTCTAATCGAACGTACACGAAATAATCCTTATCGCAGCGATAAATGCACCGTAAAGACGAGGTTCGATTCGTGACGGCTCGACGAAAAATCGAGCGTGCGTCGACGCACTGAAAATACTTTTGGACTTGGACAAAAAGAGGTCACGAAACTAAATAGGGGGAACGCGCGACGAACGATAACGAGACATATGAATACGCAGTCGCGTCGGAGACAGGAGGGATCACTGGATTAAAAAATGAATAACAGAATATTCGACACTGCACTGGCGAGAGTATCTCGGCTTTACCGATTCTTCGTTAAGGCGCACTTTCACTTTGTATATTTTCCACCATTAGCAGACAACGACAATAAACCGACGCGATCTGTCAAAGGAAACTCGTGAATCCAACTGCTACGTTTTCTAATGTATACTTCACTCGTAATATTGACATTATATTTTAATTCTACCCTCCCTGTTTTTCATTCGCCCGAAATTTTCCGTTGCGCGCACCAACTTGTTCCTCGCTTCCGATTTCCAATTGCAATTTCAAATCTTCACATAAATAAAGGAAACGATCGAATCGAGAAAACACAAAAACACTCGGGGGCTCTTTCGACCAGACTGAAGCTGACTGAAGCGCGTGCGGTCGAATCGCTTGTATTTATACAGCAACTTGCTATACCCGGGACTCGCCGCACTCCGCCCTCCTCTTTGCCCAGACGCTGCCCGACTGACAGAGCCTAACAAACTGGCAGAGACTCGCAGACTCGCAGAGACTAGCAGACGAGTACAGGCCGAAGCACATAGTCGCCGGTAGGACATGTCGACTCTTATTGTAATCAATAAACTTACATAGGCCTCTTATTGAGTCCCCGAAGCTTTTCTTGGCCTGATAAAATTTTCATAAGAAAATAACACGCTCTCCCGTTCCTCTTCGTGTAACGTATCCCGAATAAAAATTCCGCCTGTCGTCTGCTCTCCTTAGATTTTTTCTCCTTTAATTTTCCACAGAAGCCACAGTAACGAGCTGCCTTTTTTTCTAAATTACGACCGATCCTCCGTGCGAAATAAATAACGAGCTGTCTTTTTTTTTTTTTAAATTACAACCAATTCCCCGTGCGAAATAATGCTTAGAGACAGTCGCGACTAGAAGCTTCTACCACGGAGACACAATAGTCCCATTATGTAATGTGTCTGTACGTATTATCGTAAGTCAAATAAGTCATTCAAATCTTCTAGATCAAGACGGAATTTGACTTTTTTAAACTCAATTTTTCACAGTACCATCCTCGGTCGCTACCTTCCTCTCCTCCGTATTACACGGCGGACACACGTTAAGTCGACTCAATTCGTTAATTCGACCCGAGCGTTGACAATTACGGAATTGCGACGATCAAAATACCAAACGAACTTAATTCAATTGAGCCAATTAACCTCGCGTTACTGCGTCGGTGGATCCTGGGCAGGTGCATGTCCGTGCATGTCCGTGCATGTCCGTGCATGTCCGTACATACAAATATACATATGCATATAACACACGCGTTTCTCCCCTTCCTAATAAATTCACCCGATGCAACTGCACACTCGTATGCTTTTGTTTTTCTCACGCAATGACTATCCAGCGTTTAGTTTATCTCGTTGTACACTGAGTTAGCGTGACTTCCAGTCGTAAAACTTTCAGCAGCTATTCGTCATTAGTCACCGTGCAGCTACCGTTAAGATTAGACCAGATTTACCAGCTAGTGTCTTCCTGCTTAAACTTTTCGCCATCAGACGCTTCGTACAAATAAAAAGAACCAGTCGTCCTGGCACCACGTACGAGTCGATATTACATTTTTAATTCTTCGTCGTTATTTTACACGAGAAACTCAGGCTTCTGAATTACGCTCGATTGCACACGACGCGAGCTCCATTACCCTAATTTAAAAGAATTTTTTAAAAATTAAAATTGCAAAATCCATCTGTCCAAACTGAGCCCAAACGCGGATCAGGTACACGTGCACGAGAACATTTGGTCGTAGAAGAAATTTTCGAATCGCACCAAACTGTTAACAGGTAACGAGTCTAATTGTATAAGGCGTATTGTAATCGACGTAAATTACGAAGAAAAGCCTAAAGACGTAAACTGACAGTTATGTTTGCACGGGCTGTGTTTACAGCGAGAGACTCTGTTTACGGACACGTGAACCGATTGGCTAAGAGGAAGAAGTCGGTACGTAATGAAAAACCGTCGTATCGTTGCGCAGATAATATTCGTCCACCCACCCACCCCCCACCCACCCCCTCCTCAAATCTAAGCGACATACGCCTATGTCGTGCATGTATCTACGTACGCGTATCTATTTCTTCAGTTTCATTATCCTTACGTACGATACCATCTTTTTCTGTGAGCTTTCTGTGTACTCGACGGAACTCCGTGAGATTGTGCAATTATGCAATCGTATAATCTACACATGCCTGCACTCTACGGTATGCGTCGATGCACTTCCGCATGATGCATTTCTAAAGTCCTGTATCTACGGATATTTTACTATGCCGATTCAACCTTTCGAATTTAGCTTTACGAATTTTTTTTTCTCGTTTTTATGGGAAAAATTTTATAACGATCTTCGTTAATGCTTTTCTATATCTATAGGTTCTTTTTAAGCATTTCGCGTGCGGCAAATATATATATATATATATTTCTGGGTTACTTTATACCTGAACAAAAGTCCTTCTTTGCTCTTTTGTCTTGGACTGCATTGGCCTGCACCAGCCTGAGTCTATTTGCATCGCGTGCGCCGTGGATGGCGGAAGTAAAAAAAAAAATGCGGCAGGAACCGGAAGCTGAGGAAGGCAAAGATAGAGAATTAAATGGAGAGTGGGATCGAGGTTGAGTGACGTCACTTCTCAAGACGAAATACTCGAGGTACTTCCTCCTTATGCGACGTACCGAATTTCGTTTTGAGTAATTTTTTTCGTTATCCTTAAACAATACCCTGCATTTTTTGGAAATTCTTAAGAGGCGACGCGTGGTCGAGCTGCTCGTAAAAAAAAAAAAAGTCTGCAAATTTTTTTTATACGCGTACAAACTTAAGAAAGCAATGACAATCTTATATGGGATTGAATTCCAGTGGCGAAGACACGAGTAGCTCGGTAAGTCGAAAAGTCGTAAAACCGTCGGGTATTAAAGCGGCAACTGTGCTTGTCCGATAAAGAAGGCTTTTTTGATAAAACGACAATTTCACGAAGGCGTTACTGTCTTATGATAATTTTATGTCGCGTCTCAATGAACCCCAACTACTTTGTCCTTTCAAAATAACCTGACATAACGATCCACCGACATATATATATATATATACAGACCATGCTTTTCGTTTCAATTTTAACCTTCGATTTCGTTGCCCTCACATGCGTTCCAGTTATTGCCGTCCAGTTAGTCACATCAGTGACAGTCGTCTAATACGTATTACTATATATATAGAGTAAGTCTGTCCACCTCGTGACTGTGACTACTTGGGGATTTTTGACGCTTTCAGAAAGTGTATCGATGATCGTCATTATCGGTTATATGATTGGAATAAATAAAAATTATAAGCATACAGGCAATTAGATGGCGGATTAAATATTGATTTTTAATAATTACATTAATTTTCGAGAATTACGATCGAGGCTAAAAATGAGTTTAAAATTACTCTTTACGAGGATCCGTCACCATTATTCGGAGCGAATGCTGCCGGGGGTTCGCTTTCGATAGTATTTAAAAGTGCAATCGAAACGGCCCTGCCGGGTCTGAGCGTTTGTGAAAATTTAATGGAGCACACTTACACCGTAGTAGAAAGTCGTCGCGAAGTAAAAAACCAGCTCGAAATTGGTCGTATTTGCGCAATCGATACGGTAGTAAGTATTACTTTAAGAATCCGAACAAAGCGTCGGGAGAGATTAAGCTAATCAGTATTGTCGTGAAATAATTCTATCGGGATTGATTAATCGATGATTTATCAGTAAATTTGTTTCGCCTAGTCGAAAAATTGTATTGGTTATTTATTTGTAAAAAAAAAAAAAAAATATATCCTAGTTACTCGTATCTTTCGTAATCGAGGTATTAAGCAAAGTTACGGCAGATGTGATAATAATAATATTCCGTGAAAATTAATTGATTTTTTTACTTTAATTAAATTCCCACTAAATATGTCATATATCAGTATAATTGACGTTCCAAACAAATTTGTCAGACTATTCGCGAAATTCATTAATAAATCTTTTAAAACTTTCCGACGGCTGTGTTGGTAAATTTATATATAAATTTACAGTATCAGCAAAGACTCGTCGCGATTACTCGTCTCTCTTTGTTCTCCCGTGATAACGGCCCAGGAATTTACATGAAAATATTTAACTTTACACATAAATCAAAAAGGCTTCCAGTATTACTTCTCGCTATCCCAATGCCCCTCGGCTGTCAACTGTCAACTACGTGCTGTCAGCTGTTCGCGGCGGCTCTATCGGGTCAAGGCCCACGCGCACTTCGCTGCGATCGCAGATTTGTCGATAACTCGTGAAATTAAAAAAAAAAATGAAAATAAGTAAAAAAAAACGAAAAAAAAATTAAGAACAGCAAGATATGGAATAAATTTAAAAATTATATATAGGTATGCCTTTGTATGCGTCTTCAAAAATATCCAAGTTCATGAGAGTGCCATGTGAGTCGCCACGCGGCCTCGATGAAATCACGTATGAAAATGCGTAGAGAGCAAGATGGAAGAAAAAGAGTCATACTTTATAGCAGCTATTAAACTTACTAATCTTGGAAAACGGAGCGTTTTTTTTTTTTCTTCGGTCTCGTTTCTCTTTTACTTTACAAAGGGGAGTTTCTCTCCTTTCATCAAAACGCTCTTTGAATCGCTTTTAGTTCAGACATTTAAGTACAGCGAATCGTTGAATTGATGTAATAAAAAGAGAGATTACGCTATACGCCGTGATAACCTTATTTTTTATTTTTGCCAAAGGATTATCTTTTATCTTTTTTTTTTAAGATTAACATTTTTTTCCGACGGAAAAAATGCGAATTTGTTTTTGCATATCCGAGCATTTCGTCGCCATCACGAGAAAAAGAAACTGGAGCAGTCGCCAAGGTTCTCCGTTGGATATCCGACCGTACGATCCTGTGACTCTCTAGAGATCGTGACTCCGGTTAGCAAAGATTGATGCCCTTATCTTGGCAACCCGTAAAAATCGCTAAAAATCGCTACAAAATGTCACGCGAAAGAGCCTTCAGTTTTACGAACCGTCGAAGGTACCGGAAGGTTCTGGAAGCTTCTGGAAGGTTCTCGAACGCTTGGAATTTCTATAATCGAGCATAAAGTTTCTGAAATCGGACGCAAAATCCCCGAAATGCATCTTGAATTCCTAGGATCGGAGGTCTCGATGACGTCATACATGAAATATTTGTATTTATTCGAAGGACAGTCAAAAAACAAAAATCCACTGCTGTTACCGAAGTAGACGAGCCTCCTTTTGGGCTTACCTTTACGTCACGCGATGACATCACGCGAGCATCGTAAACTTTCGCCTTAGCCTTGAAAAATGTTGGATTTCCGGCTTCGACACATTGCGGCTTATTCGCTGGTGAATTATATATTTTAAGTTATTATATTTATTTTATTATTTCATCTTTCTTAAAACGAAACGTACCACATTGCATTACCATGACGATCCATCATACGAGACGATAATGCGTGTTTGTCAGATTATCAAGTTTTTATTATTTGTATCGGGAGATCCGAAAATCGCGTAGGCGCGGACGGTGGGTCGATTCGAATTTGTTTTTTTTTTTCTGTCATTAATTTCGCAATGAACGAACCGCGAGATTCTATCAAGATCGATCTGAATTCAAAACGAGTTGCAAATCGCGAAGGCGTGGAATTACCCGCAGACAGGTTTTCTGGTATTTGGCCTGTTCAACTATTGGACCCGTATTAAAAAAAAAAGAAATTTGAATATAGTTCAAGATTTTCGAAAAACACAAATAGTCAATCAATTTATCATGAATTTTATAACACGGCAAAGATCAACGGCACCGCTTGATTTTTCATTTATAATAACAACAAGTCTTCGCGGAACCAGTTGAATTCCTCAAGTTCACAGACGTCGCCATATACTTCCAAATCTGACGAAATCTACACTACCAAGATACAGACCCACGTCAATTGAAAATTCACAGTCAGACATTGACAGCTGTCATGCAATTATTGACAGTGATTACAAGTCACAATTTGGCAGTCTTATTGCCAAAAAGTGAAAGAATTTTTCCTCTTCTTGCTCCGAGTCGATCTACCAACAAGAGCAAAAAATCGTTAGAATTTCGAACGTTGCTATACCCGCCGCGAGTGCGAGAGAGACGAACCCATAGGCACCAACGTGCACAAGACAAAGACAGACATAGAGTTAATAAAACTCACGAGCCACTGGGACTGGGCCCTTTCACAAAATAACGCCTCACGGATGCCCGTATCTGCGGAATTTTTAACATTTCAAAAAGTCACGCAAACTCAGCCATCCTCCAAAATATCGAATCACTTGAACCTCCATAAGAAATTGCAGCCTTTCTACATTTTCGAAATTTCTCTCCATCTTTCTCCGATCCTTCAACGACAACCGTCACGACATAATTGATCGGCAAGGCGAATTATTTTTTTAAAGGCAAAATTTCCTCACGACCAGCAGTCTGGACGACGAAATCAACGATGGCTACGACCTACCACTATTAATAGAAAACTTTCAAGAAATCCGCGCAAAGAAGACGCTGATTAGCTTTGTGACCCATATACAACGTAACGACAGAGGTAAAAAAAAGTCGTTGAGGATTCTCCATTAGTAAAATCTATTGGTAAAATATCTACAAGGGACGGCGTACAAGGTCAATGTAAAAATTCTCCTCTTTCCCGAGCGGCCCGTTTCCAATCTAGAAATTAAGCTCGTTGCTAAAATTACAGGAAGTTCAGGACTCCCGTGCGCGCGAACTCCAACTAACAATAAGAACGACATGGGATGCCCAGACGTGAATTTGCAGGGAGTCCTACGTGCAAGAGAGGTACAGCTGACGACGCTGCCACGGGAAGATAATTTTCCTAGGGCGGAACCGCCTGGTACAGGGATGAATCGTTATACGAAATTTCAAGAGCAAGGAAGCTCCTGCGAGTCACCGAGTTTTCCTCCTGTCCAAGCGGAACTAGTTCGCCATTATATTTATAGTCGCGAATCGGTTTTCTAGCCAAGAACAGCAGCCGAGCCAAACCAATGAGACACCCGTTGTGTGCTCTTCCAACGTGCTTTGGCAACTTACTGACTTACTGACATCGTCAACACGGACCTGCGACGGGAAGGTGCCATTTTAAATTTAGTACATACTATTTTTGTGCCTTATAAACGATTAATGAGCAAATTACACTTTTATTCTCTTCGTATCGAATCCTTCGGTCCTTGTGGAATTGGCCAATAAATCATATAATTTGTAGAACGGTTGATCTACGTATTGAAATTTATTAAAGAATATATATATATATATATATATATCGTGGGACGGACCAGTAAATGAAATTGGAAATAACAAATTATTATATCAAGGAACGAGATATAACGTACAGTCAGTGGTTTAGGTTAGGTTCGGTTGCTATGGAGACCATTCGTAAACGAGCATTGCAAGAGAAACAATGGGCTGTGGAATTTCATCGGGCAGTCATAACACATTCTCTCCAGCGTCTATTGTCACGGCGTGATAGTCCGACGGTTCCGCCGCTAGTGAAAAGGGTGTGGCGAGAATTCTCTGCATAATATATGCCTAACGGGCGCGTCGTTTGCTCCGTAGAAAATCCCATGAAACACCATAAAATTGTTTGCTGAAAAACCTGTTTGGTGGCAGCACGAGAGAATGGCTGGCGGAGTACGACGAGAGGCTCGTTCACGGATGCACGTAGAGTGTCTATTAATAGGATTCTCGGAAGGGGAGACTCGGCGCGTTATTTAAATTAAAAATCATGAATTTGTCAGTGTAATCATCGTAAAGTTATTTCCCGACGATCGATAGAGATTGCGTAAACAAGACGAGATCGAAATATGCTTCGCGCGATGAGGTATGCGAAAATATTTTATGCAAAATACGAAAGGTGAGTATTAACGATGCGTGGCTCATTATCGATTAACAGTATCGTGATAATCGATTAACGATCGTTCGATCGATCGTAAGCATTCTACGAGCGAAATAGTTATAACAATGACGCGTCACCGTATCGGTAGCTAAATTGACCAGCTTAACATCCGGCTTCCTCGCGTAAAAGTTGATCAGCCCGAAATATAAATTTTACGAGGCTGCAGGGTCGTTCGACGAAAACTAACGAGGGAAAGCAAAAAAACACGTGCAAAGACGAAAACGAGTTCTGCGCATGCGCGAGATTTGATTCCGTCAGTGCGCGCAGATGTCGCTCCAAGCGGCTACTGGACGTTCGGACGAGAAACAAGAGACGCGTAAAGTCGGGCAGGGCGTCTGCGATGTATCGGCAGATACGTAAATCGACGTGAGGCAGGACGGCGTCCCGACGCCTTCTAAACTTAGTAAATATCGTTAAATTGCGGTCGCAGTTTAAAATGGCCGTTTCGAACGTATCGGACTCGTGAATATTTATCTGACCGACGTCCTTCCCGATGAGATTCTCCCGATTTTCATGGCGTTTTGCAAGGGTTATGCCCGGTTTCTTGGCTGTTTGTTGCTCTTGGCTGGTAAAATCGACTGGAGCCGATGAAAAATTTATTCGCTCTTCCGCTCGAGCAACGTTCGGCACTAGCAGGATATTTTTGTTTACAGCCTCGACGCTTACGAGCTGTTCTCCTCGCACGCGTGAATATCGATGGAATCGGCGGATTCGTAGAAAAAAATATTCCTCGCAATATTTATTACCGAATTTTATGACCTCCGACAGATACGCCGGGCAAATTGTATCGTTTGCTCGTAACCCGCCTTTACGTTCGGGCAACTAGAACTTGCCGATTTCTATGGCTCGAACTACTTTATTAATTCGTCCTTACGACCGAAATCCGAATAGCCAAACGGACATTCGAATTTACGGGGGTTTTCGGGACTCCGAGAATAATGTCCTTTGGTCACGAAGGACCGTGGCTGAGGCCTTGACTGATCCTCGACTGTATTCAAGTTGTAGGACGAAAATGGCAAATTTAATGCAGCACTATATATGCCGCAGGTAAAGTCTTAGCGACACACACACATATATATATATATACTCGTTTGTTTACCCGTTACCAAGATCATTTCCAGATTATTATCAAAAACCATAATCAAAATCATCGTGGCAAGGTCTGCACGAGACGCACTTACACCAGGACAATGTATAAGATTCCTGCAAAGACAATATCAAAAAGTCCATGGACGAAATGAGTCGGTCGATTTGTCTAATGTGAATTGGCCTTAGGCTTATAAAGTACGCACGATACTGCCATTCAAGAACCAAGTGGACAGTATACGGTATGTACCTAAAAAATTTTAGCAACTAGGATTATTCATTGACAAGAAGCAGCTATGTAAATTGACTCGAGCGAAGAAATGAATAAGGCAGGACGAAGGTGACAAATGCCCGGGCAAACGGAAACGATTAATCCAATTGAGAATTCGGTTGGTTAACTTTCGCATAAAAATTGTCATATCAGAGGCAACGATCGGATGAAATTTTGTAGCCGGTAAATCAGCGTTCGATTTAACCTAAAAAAAATGTAAGCAAGTGTCACGGGAATTCGGAGACACCCCGTATATACGCGAAGTACCTCGTCAGTGGATTTCCCGTTAATCTCGATGTCAAAGAGAAATGAAAAATTTATCTAAATTCACACGACACGTCTGCGCGTGCCGGATGTCAGGAAAATAAAACGTTTTACGGCTGTTACGAAGATCGAACGAGATGCGCCAGCAGCTACTTAATGCGGCTGGGACGTTTCTGGTTGATCCTTTGGCTGCGCAAAGATGTAATTGTGCCGTCGGCGAGGATGCGTCACGAATCGTTCAAAGATTTCGATGACTCGAAGAAGTTCGAAGGCGCGGCTGACGTCACGAGCTTATTTGAATGTGTAAAGAGCCGTTTAAACAGGTGCAGCGCGGCGGGCTTAGTTTTAAAGCAGCGAAATATGGAGAAGCCAGACGAATTAATTTAACAGCGTGATTTACGTGTTTCGATAATTTTTTCAAAATAGGCGACTGGCCGATAGGCTTGAAAATACGGGAGAATCTTATGGTCCACGATGGGTGCCGGACGCAGGGAGGAAATTGAAGGAGACAGAAAGACGTTGAAGTAACGCGGGACGATATGGAAAGGAAGGCGAATTTATAATGGTGAACGAAACTGACGCGTGCAGAGGCTATAAAAAAAGTTGGCCAATTTGAAAAGCTGCTCGTTTAAACTTTTGAAAATTTTAATCGTTCAAGGATAAGCGTCTTACTGTTACGAGCTCTCGTTTATGTTCGGTTCTGTTTCCGAGGGCAATGCGAATTTCAAATTATTTCCAGGACATTTAGGATTGGCCTTAAAAAAAAAATATATATATATATATATAGAAACTGTACTGAAATTACATAATTTCGTGTTGCTATTAAAATTCTTACGTATACCTTGTGACTTAATGAAAGTTTACAAAATTTTATTCCAGACGCGATCCACATTTTTACCGCGATTCCTCGCATTTCAATGTTTACGAGATCCGATTAATCCGACTTGTCAAGATTTCAGGGCCGCATAAGTAATTCGGGGGCTGGACACGTGAACATTAAAACTACGTGAGGTTCCCATTAAGTGTGATTTACGGAATGGCTATGCACGCTGTGTGTAACCCACATCAAAGAGAATCCTCCATTTTTTTTTTTTTTAAAGAGATTGCCCCCTCTCCTTTCTTCCCGTACAATTCATTTTTTCTACATTTTCATGGTCGTTCGCGTTAGCGGGTCACCTTGTAGCGAATTTTTATGCGAGCCGCGAGTCATCTGGCGGAAGGCGACTGTAACTACGTTCGCCGGTGGATTTTCGAATTGGAGCAAAATTGACTCGAGACGCTCGTATCTAAAATCTAGTGCGAACATCGATTGACTTGGAGCTTCAAAAAATGTCAACCAGCTACGTAAAAACGTAATAAAATTTGAAAATAATTTTTATAAGAATACTGAACCTGGTCCAGAAAGCTTTCAAGAACGTCTGCATTCCTCATGCGAGAACCAGATCCTCCCTTTTCCTCTGTAGTCTCAGCCTTATTTTTCCCTACTGCAAAACCTGAAGATCGCGAGCAAAAAGTATCAAGGCATAAAAGGACCAAGTCGAACGAATAATTTTATCGATCAATGCAGAAGTCGTAATTTGATAATCGTACCGTGTCGATCAAGATATATAATATTTTTTCCTACTTTTCTTTTTTTTTTTCATGAAAAAATCTATACGCACAAAAATCACGTTTCCAAGCACGAGATCCAACAGCCTCTCAAAGGATTCAATTGAACCTCATTAACCACCGGAGACGCCGAACACGTCACTGGTCTCAAACGTGTCTCGCGAACACGTGACGCCTTTGGACCCTCTTATAGAATTTAAATTCAAGCATAAAATTTTTTTTTTTTCAATATTTCCAAGTAGTCACATGTGCCTATAGCTATACATATGTATGGCTACATATGTAGCGCATAAGCACGCATCTTACAGTACTGACAATGACAGACGTACAGATCCCAAAGAAGACACATCTGTTCGTCACATGATTCTGTCAAATTACGAGACTCCCGAGATGAAACAGATAGGCGTTCGGCACATGTGAAAAAAAAAAAAAACACGTGCAACTCGATACCCAGACGAATAATAATCACACATGCAACCGATTACGCGAATACACGAATATCACGTATGGACGATCCGTATCGATCGCCATTTTGAATAGTAATTAAATTTCTATACCAGAGAAAAATAATTAATCGTTGTTTGACGAAGATAAGATAATCGTCGTAGATACGCGTCTTACGTCTTATTCGACAACCAGTCATGATATGGTTATCACTGTTTTTTTATATTTTACATTTAATTTCAATATTCCCTGTTTCGCTTTTTTTTTTTCTTGTATTTTCAGTCAAATAATAATGGCAGACACTTCATCGTACGTAGGCATGTGTGTACAGCTGCATCTGCAAGTTTTAATACGAGATTATATCTTCGCTTCGTTGCTTATGTATTTCTCAATAATTTTTCTTTTTCTTCTTCGCGATTACTTAGATAAAGAAAATGTGAATTCAGGGCAATTCATTTTTTTATCAAAAAATATCTCTCCAGGACCGTCTTCCGTTTATCTTCGACGTGGCTGTATTTATTTTGTATTTTCGTTAATACATTCCCGGATATATCGAACGAGAAGCAAACACGAGTTATCGCGACCCCGTGAACTCAGGTTCAATAATTATCGCGTTACGCCGAAATCTGTAGATTTTTCGACAAAAAAAGAAAAATTGTATAAAAGATAACAGTCCTTAACCTTTTATCAAATTGTTCATTAAAGCCTAGAGAAGATTCGTATGTCACGATTATTTCCATACGTTATATTTGCCACTGTATATTTATCTGTCGCCCGACTTAAAACTCCTATGTAAATTGGTGGGGATATAATATTCCAATATTTTCGATACACCCGACGTATTTCTCCTTACGCGTGATCTAAGTCAAGGACTGTCGATGAAAAGAATTAACGATCCCAACACCTGCCAAATGACGTTTCGCGATTAAGTGCGAATAATTCAAACAGATGTTAATTTTCTTTATTTTTTTTTTAATTTTTTTTTTTTTTTCATTCCAAGTATCACTTTGTAAGCATACACGTAATCCACGTGTGTCGGTATATACAGATCTCAGAATTGTCGCACGTAATACTAAATGATATCGCGCACGAGTAACGGGTGCAACAAGGACGAAACATACAAGAGAAATTGATTGGACTGAAAACGGCCTTACATGTGCATTTAAATTCGCAGTCGTAGAATCTTTGGAATGATAAAAAGAAAATAAATGTCAGATCGTCGGAACGTAGTCAAAGAGCGAGTAAAATTTACATTATTAAGTCCGTAGATGGGATAATTAACGAGTCGTAAAGAGACGCGGACTGCACTTTGCCTACAGATGCAGCAGATGCAGCTGCAGCTGAAACTCGCTTCGACATTGCACACGTGTCAACTGTCGATTCTTCTGGCCTTGAATTATATTCCGGCCCGTTTGATTTGCAGGAGGAATGAAAGTCCCTAGAAATATAGGGAATATCTTTTTTTACATGAAAAAAAGAGAGAGGACACCCGTTATGTCTTTCATTCTGAAAACGAGAAAAAGGTCAGTCCTTTTTTTTCCCCTCGTTCTCATGGAACAGAAGGGGTCCGGCAATTTATCGTAATTGGGCCACGGATTAACGAGACTGATTATTCTCGTTATCGCGTTTAATCGTTCATCAAAGAAAATACCAGGACTCGTCAAAGCGACTTTGTCACGTCGCTACGTTAAAAACGAACCTGACGTTGCTGTCGATAACAATAGAACATTCTAGAACAATCCAGAAACCTTGTACACACGTACCTATATACCTAATCGGTATGGTTGCATAATTAAATTAGTTTTTGTATTCAGCAACAATGTGGATGCCGCTCGGAAATATTTTGCGCCCGATAACTTCGTTTTCTTTCTCGTGAAATTATGTGTGCTCGGTTAGCCCATGTATTTTCGTACGTCCCAGAAAACATTTATCTGTCGGTAATGTAGAACTACCACGTGCACCCGACAATATCGACTGTATCGTTAGACGCGATAAAATTTTCGTAAAAATAAATAACCTCACTACTGGACACATTCGATTTCCATTATTTTACACAAAATTACATAATATTCTGACACAGCTTGATTTATATATATATAAATCAAACTATACAACTCTAATGACGCATAGGGATATATTATTCGCGGAAGTACGTGTACTTATAATAATTTAATGCAAATCCTAACAGAGAACAACATGCCACTGACCCATATTTCCCAGGGTCATCAGCCAACATATTTCGAGTGAGCGAATCAGCCTCTTTTAACTCCTCGAATTATTTATGTTTTAACGTTAATCTATTCCAATGATAATTTCAATGATTTATAATTAGAATTATAAATATGTCATCCGACGTGGGAACAAGATAAGCTCATTTTCGTTTAAACGACCCTGACTCGCTTTCACGATCGATTAACAAAATAACATTAGTTGATGGATTGTATTATAAATTTTACCTAATTCATCGAAATTTATTTCAACGTCCGCGCGAACGCTATTTTCGGATTATAATCGTAGGTAACAAGGGCCGGGACCGGTAGAACGTTTAGCAGTGAATTTATGTATATGATAAATCAAAGTGGTAGCGACTCGCCGCTCATTCCTTGCTCGAATAAATAAACGAATAAAGGTTCCCACAAAGTGTGCGCATACGTCACGAGTATGTGGAGGCGACGCAGAGAAAGTGTTTGGTCACCGTAAGTGCAACCTCGTACATTTGTTCGCAATGATTTATAATAATGACTGCCGCATTTATTTATGCCATCGTCTGTACACGGGCTTGACGATTGTCCATGAGCCTCTGTGTTATTTCGATCCACAAGATTCAATCAGAATCGATTTTGCAATTTCGCAGGAACGTCGGACAAGGCAGATCAGCAGGGCGTGGTCGCTGGATCACGAGTGTGGTCCAGCGTGGATTCTATATGGACCTAAAAATACACCAAAATAAATACGATACGTTATACTTAAAATTGATAAGAAATATATTTTTATAAAGTCTCCAGAGACCGTAAGAAAAAATCCAGATGAACCTTGACGGTGTAAAAAATTTTTTTTTTGAAAAAAAAATTTAGATATAATTAATGAAAAACAACGAGGCACGAGATACTAAAGGGCCAAAAATTCTTCTCGTTGCCAAGGATGTCTAATTGGTTAAGGTTAATCTTCAAAGGATCAAGGTCGACCTCAAGACTCTCGAAGATCTCAGGATTGGGCTCAAGGATCCTTAAGAAGTAAAGTGTTCGGTTGACGTTGATAGCTGATTCTGAGAGCTCAGCTTTAACCATTCGAAACTCATTGTCCAGCATCCCCCCTCGTATCCTCATCAGTCAATCATCCTCGAAGGTCCAGCCTGTATCCTTCCGGGAGGAAGGTCCATCTTTACGTTATCCGATTTGTAAATAAGAATTTCGCCGTATTTGGTTTCTCTAAAGGTTTTTCTCAACTGATAAAATTTTCCTCCCGAGTCCCCTGAAATCGGAGACAATGTCCGATTGGAGGTTATGTGCGAAGTAAAGTAAACTAAAAATTCTGTCGCATGATTTATCAATATTCATAACACACGTGTTCGGCCGGAACGACGGACCAGAGACGCGTACCGGATAAATGCTTTATGAATTAGCCTGTACATATTTAATTGCAGCCTCCTCGCCCGGAGTGGCATTTTATGATAAAAAATGTTCACAGCCAAGATTTACTCATGGACCGAGATCAGCCTGTAATCTTGAACGCGAAAAGGCGGAAGATATTTCGTCCTCCGAGCAAATGTTTTTTTTAATCCTCGCTCCGTATCTCTTTTTGGTGTCCAATACCTGCGGCAGACACTGCCTGGCGTATATTTCGCGGGCAAATCCTGATTGCGCAATCCGGCCAACAAGACACGAAACATAAATAACACCAAACCGTCCGACCTTTCGTTGAGTAGCGAAAATTTATTTTTTCGCCATTTTGGACCGGAAGTGACATCTACTATGCATTGGCAGGTCTACGAAGTTATCAAAGTAATCTTGTATCTTAAGATAATTCGGGCACTAGGAATCTCACTGGTGCATCTTATCTAAGGAACGTGGGGTGCATATACTATAGGAGTTATTATCGAAAAATGCATCGAGTGCAACGCGATGCATTATTATGGTAAAATTTTAATAGTGATTTTTATCATAGAGATCAAACAGACTAACTTCAGGCGGTAGTTTCGTCTTGGATAATTATGCTGGTTTACTTGTGATAAGGCGACGAGAGTCGGTTAATGGTGGAATTGCGAAATGAGGACTGATAAGGAAATATGAAATTTGTAACAATGCCAAAAACGACGATCGAAGGCTATCGGGTCGTTGGCTCGTATAGATCAATGAGATATAAAGCCCGCGGTAAATCAAATTGATCCATGGGAATGATCGATCGTAGGATCGGAGAACGAAAGTGCCTTAGCGAGGAGGGAGAAAAAGTTATAAGGAGGCCAAGGTTAAGAATCCGCACGCCCATTTTAAGATAACGTCTCTATTAGCGATCGAACATCTGAAAATCAGCAATAAGTCATTAGCATCGTAACGGTGCTAGAAATGTCTTATCGAAGTCACTGATTATTTTTCCAATGCCAATTAACTGATATGAAACTTATTGTCGAAGCGTTTGGAACATTTCTTCGAGTCTGTTGAATTTCGTAGAATTTTAATTTTTTTTTTTTTCAATTAAAATTTCTTCAGTCCCATCTCTTTCCCCAAATGTTCATTTATCCGTGCAAATCCTCCAATTTTTGACTAAAACTTAGCAATCTCATTTATGAGGCAACAATTTTTTAATAATTTTCTCAAGTTAAAAAAAAATACTTAAACCTTCGAGGAATCAGAGTCGAGCTTATGATTTAATTCGCAATTGCTGTTTAATGGCGCTAGGAAATAATCCGACCATAACAAGTAAAGCTGTAAGCAGATCCCAGCTGTTGAGCAGTATAATCGCGAAGAACTTTAGTTATATAATAATAAAAGTTAGCATATACCGACTAAGTGGTTAATGGATATGAGAAACATGATGTGAGTGCAAAAAAAAAAAGAGAATAAAAATATATCACCAATTAGCATAATGCAACATGGACAAAAACCACAGACCAAATTAAAACCCTTGATACGTCCTGCAGGATTTCTCAGACCCAAATGACACGGATAATCGGTATCGCAATTTTCAACGAAGCCTGCCGAGGGTAGATAACGTTATCAAGAATAATAATTAAAAAAAAAAAGTACAAAAGTCCAAAAGTTCGATGAAAATTCTCACTGTCCTAAATCGTTCCCCATGGGTAAACGAATACTTGGGAAAAATTCAGTGAATCAAAATTCACAAATTCCTCGTGCTAATTCACAGTCTGTTTTTGCGAACGCCCACACGGATCTTATTTGGTATTACGTCGCAGCCAACAGCCGGATCCATGCACAGACGAGGTACGTAAATACTTGGACTACCCAGTCGAATTCCTATCTATCGATGCAACTGCACCAACTGCACCAACTGCACCAACTGCACCAACTGCACCAACTGCATCAACTGCACCAACTGCAGCAGGTGCGACCCTCGTCATCCGTTCTCCACTACCTAAGAGTCCAGACACCTGAATTCCATTTCCTGTGTTCTGCATTGACTCCACATCGAATTCCACGTACTGACCATAGTATCTGCTGCCATCGAGAGCACTCGGAGATCAAAGAGGGATACAGCCTGAAAGATGCTGCGTTCGATATCGAAGCAGCTCCAAGAATTATACGAATTATCTTAAAACCGATCCGACGACCTCGCTCGGATCGGACAATAATTTCCGCTGGTCTTTGCCCGGTCTAAAATGCATCCAGGAGGCGTCGCTGCTCTTACGCAGGAAACACAGTAAAGGCTAAGGTCGCACCAGCCCAGCAGTTCAGAAGTTCAAGAGTTCAGGAAGTGGGCACTGGGTACCACTATTCATATATACACCTCAGCGCCCAGGATACGTAGGCATGCTTCGACGTTTCGCGTCTTGTCGCGAGGTCATTGGGTAAATGGGTCAACCAGACCCAACGTAACCAGGCAACCTTCCATTTTGATCCACGCTTCCGCTCGCCGTGCCATGGCCCACCAAGTGCTTCAGACTTTTCAGGATCTTTTCTTCCGCATGAGAAATTACAATATTCTCTATTGTCGCGCTTTGCGCTTGAATATATCACGAATTCTAGTCATCGCTATATACATATATACACGCACGTACAGTGCCTCCTACAGTATACACGGTGGTCCTCGAAGTCATTGGAACTTCTTTTAAGGAAGTTGCACCTTGGAACAATTAATTTGGTAAACCGTAATTATGCACAGACATTCCGGGACAATGGGAGGTTTCGTACGGCCGACCCTGACTGTCTCCCCGCGTTATTCCTCTAAAGTTTATCCTCCCGACGGCACAATTATTCGCACGCAATTACGTTACAGCTTCGAAAAGGGTCAAGTACGGCCGATCGATACGCACGATATAGATACGCGTACATATATGCGTACATGCGAGAGACCAAATTACAGGGAACCTTTAAGAGAAATAAATGATAAGGATAAACCAGCTTGCGGGAAGCTACCAAGATATTCAGAGGGAAGTTCCCAGCAGTCACGAAAAGTCCGGAACGAAGTTCATGGGGATAAGAGACAAGATAAAGAGGAGCAAATGAATAATATACTCGTTGAATATGTATTTGGTGAAGAAGGGAGAGGGGGGGGGGGGGGATTTAGGTCTATCTTCGTTCTTTTTTCTTCTCTGTCTTATCTCTCACCTTCCCCCCACCATTCGCCTCTCTCTCTCTCTCTCTCTCCTTCTCCTCTTGTGCCCGGGACTTTTATCATTCAGGAAATTATTAGGATCGACGTAAAGGCGAACACTCAACTGCACGACAGGACAGCCGCGATGCTCCAGTACGAAATTGTACGATCAGCATGTTAATCGACTGTTCGAGTATTTCGTTAAGAGCGAATCTCATTATCGCGAGGAATTAACCTTGCGAAATTTTTAAATTTTTATCTGGCAAATTTTTTCATACTTTTATCACGATTATCGGGCTTTATCTCGATTACGTCAACGCGATATCTGATTATGTCTAACATAAATTTTATTTGCACGTGTCAATTACACGTGTGCGTCCCTTTTCGTTGTTCTAGATTGAATTCAATAGGGCACCAAGGCGGTTAGTTAATTTACACGAGTGTAGGCTCGACGAAGGGCCACCCAAAAGGACCAGGGGTCTACGGCCCTGACTTACTGACTGATCCAATTTCGGAGGTACCCGTATCCGGTAAGGTAGGCGCGATAATTCGTAAAGTTATTATTATTTGATTAATTAATGCCAGTGACTATCGTTATTACTTGGCCGTCCTGACATTTCGCGTAAAAATTCGCTACGACCAATAAATTCAATAAGACACGAAAAGCACGTTTGCCCCACATGCTCTGAATATTCCGTGGGTTAATAATTACATGTGATTATGGGAAGCAGCGGTTTAGACTCGTGTAACGTTAACTTGGCCGCGGAATCGCCTGTCCGAGTGGTTTCGCAAACGTAGCGACTAATTGGAAAATTAGCCGGGCAATTCCCGACGACCTCCCCCGCTTTTAACGAAGCTCTAGTTTCCTAACTGATCTTCGAGTTAGAGAGTAATTAGCTGTAGCGTCGATATCGACGTACTTTCCTAACCAGATGATCATTAATAATTAGCTAATTTATATCCGTCTATAGTTCCCACGGAACAGGTTAACGTAATCGATCGCACGAGAAATTTACTTTTGGCCCCGAGAGTCTTTGTCGCGTTGCTGCCGGACACGGTGATCTAATTTGGTTACGATTTACGTGAACGCAGTAGCCTCGGGACGAAATGTGGTTATCAACAGGTAAAAAAAAAAAAAGAAAAATTTAAGATAAGCTCGCGGAAGAAGGAGAAAGTAAGAGTTTTGAAAAATACACAGAGTATTACAAGCGGATTTCGTTAACTGACGAATTTCGTTTCATTGTCTTTTCTTGTCGGTTAAAGATTCAGGTTCTTTGTACGACGAAAGCGAGTCGTTCGGTTGCGCAATATTTTAAAGGATTAATCACACTGGACGACAACAAGCACGTTTTCATTTCGTAGAAATTTGAATTCGAATTAGGTGCGCCTTTTGTGTATTGGATTCGGTTACAGATTTGAAAGCGTAGGAGAAACGAAGGCTAGTGTCGCCATCTGTCGGCGATCGTGCGAAACTATTAACCATGTGGCGACCGAGCAAATACAAACTGATCGGTCGATAAAGCTGTCGGGTGTTATCGGTTAATTTACACGCGGAGATAAATAAGAGAATTTGATGACCTCTAACCATATGGATGCAAAGACAGAGTAAAAATAAAGAAAAAAAGAAAGGTGAAACTTCGTATAATTAATCGAATCCTAATTATGACAATTATAAGTAACGGCCAAAATACTCACTGCCATGTAAAACCGCCCGTGATGCCCTCGCGCAGTCGATCCTTGAGACTCCGCTGTCTGGAAGGTCCTCCGGCAGGACCTGGAGAATCTCCTGGTCCTGCACCTGGACCACCGCCGCCTCCCGGAAACAGGGCCATCCCGCTCGAACTTGATCCCGAGCTCGGCTTTATCCGCGATAAGGAGTCGGAACTCTTTCAAGAAGACACTGCCAGACCACCGACGCACGACATTTTCCGGTAACTTTCTATTCACGCGAATGTCTCGAGTTTTCGAAAACTTTCGAAAAATAGATTTTTAACGGAAAATCCAATTTTGGCGAATCTTCGGTTTTGCTCTCGGGAAAAAAACTGCGAGGGACAATTTCGAGCCGGCACTAACGTTCCACGTTTACACTGTATTCCAGTCTCGACGCGACAGAGCCAGTCGCTGGAAGCCTATACATAGTGCAACGTGAAATTAGCCAATTGTCACACGTCACGTCACTAGCTGAATCTGAATCACGAGAATGTCAAATATTGGCTGTCGTGTAAACCAGGCGGGTTTCCTCGCAGACGCGTTACATATACTTTTTATCGGACAACAAGAAACATTATATTATATTAACAAAAAAGAATCGAGAAATCATTTTGTCAAAGATGACGGCAACTGTTTACGCAATAATTCTCCAGATTTTGTCAATCTGACGAATCTCGATTATTTGGACGCGAGAGTGCGCTCGTGTTCCTCCGTCTTCGATTATCTATAATCGAGCGTTATTTATACACTATAGAATAAGCCGCCCAGAGGAAGAGCATCGCTGGAACTTCCCTCAGGCCAAGATAACAGAGTCCACCGACTAACCTAAAAAAAAATTGTACCCGAAATCCATAGCAAGTAACAAAAACCAAATTCCGTCGTGAAAACAAGCATCGTTCCGTGCATTGCGTGTGCTTAGCAACGTGACGTCAACGTTGTTACAGTCATACAAAAAAAAAATCACCCGGATTCGCGTGATCCGAAAACAAAAACCAAACAAATATCCTCAAAGAAACGTCACGGTTGAATTCCAAAGAGCATAAAAATATTCCATAAATTTTTTTAACTTTACAAAATCCAAAATCAACATCCGCCAATAAGCATCGCTTATTTCGTATTAGTGTCTCGTCTCTCAAGACGTTACCGCTCCCTCTCTCCCTCATATACACTACACGTAATGGCATCATGAAAAAACAATGCGCACAGTCCCACATATCGTGTTCCACGTGGTTCCACCTAGTTACATTCTGATACAAAGTATAGAGACTCAGGACGTAACTCCGATGCATGTGTCTTGCCGCGTTACATACATATGACATATCCAGAAATATCCATAGTCTCCTCGGAGGGTGTAGCGGCGGCGTCGTATGAATAAGTAATAGAGGTGCCCGTGCGAGAGAGAGAGAGAGAGAGAGAGAGAGAGAGAGAGAGAGAGAGAGAGAGAGAGAGAGAGAGAGAAGCAGTCCTCGCAGCGCATCGTCAGGAATGTGTGTCAGTACGCTGGTAGAGACTAAAGGAACCAGGCAGCTCAAGGTCAGCAGCAGCATCGCCCGACGATCGGATAACCTGCCAGTCTCTGAACTCTGTTTCAGGTGCACTCCACACCGAGGACCAATCACCAGTCTACGGTGTGGAGGACCAGGAGCCACCAGCCCATCCACCTTGAGACCGGTCTCTATTGGCGAGGATGTTCTCCAGGTCCGCCAAGCAAAGAGAGTGAGTGTGTGTGTGAGAGAGAGAGAGAGAGAGAGAGAGAGCTGGCTCCCTTCTTCGAGGCAAAAGGCCCGTATTGATCGCCTTTCGGTGGGAAACTGAAGAGAACGAAGCCTAACCCACCCGCTTCATCCCCATGAGGTCAGCCCACTCCCCCGTTGCCACCCCGTGAGAACCAATACGATGGCATTTCGTGAAGCTACCCCACTGCGGCCTATTTCTACTCCTCGATCCACGTCCCTGTTTTCCAATGTTTTCCTTTTACTCGGAATTCTCTGTTAGCTGCCCTCGCGACGCCAACTTTGATATAATCGACTAGGAAAAAGAAAAATGATGAGATCGTCCAGCCTCGTCGAGGACGAGGAATTGGGGGGTGGCTGTATAATTAAAACTAGGGTAAAAATATGCTCGGGGGGTATGTAAAGGAAGGTACGCTACTGAACTAATATTTGTCCCATCAATCAAGCCATTTTTCATATTTGCCGTCGCAGCCCGATGCCTCGTGCTCGGCTGTCCTATATGCCATATACTTTGCACGGCCAGTGGGGTAAGACTTTGTCAGAGCAGATACTATTCAAGCTTTACGTATCACGCAACTTACGTCACGTAATGCAGAGGTAGGAAGGACAGCCGAGCCCCTCCTCGGGTCGATCCACACTTTTAATCCACAATTACGAGCTTGGGAAATTGCTAAATTCTTAATTTAGAACAAAAAGTGATATTCAGGGCCGCAGGGGGGGGGCGAAGATGGCCGAATTGATAAAACATTTAACTGGCTTTTGGCCCGGTTGCGCAAGAAAAATAAGACTTCGAAAGTAGCCGAGAAAAAGTTTGGGGACCAACAAAAAAATGTGAAATTTTATGTCCGAATGACATTTCCCTTGGATAAGAACAATAAAAATTCAAACAGACGATTTACCCTTGAATAATAATAATAAAAGGGAAGAAGTAAAGAAGAAGAAAAAAAAGATTGAAATGTTTTTCTCGTGAGCGAAACTGTTTCCTACCCTCTTCTCCTCCCTGAGGCCCTGATCGCCCGGACTGCTCCCCATTGTATTCTCCCGCGGAAGATTCCTTCGAATTAGGACAGTTGCAATTCGTTCGCGTCTTCATGAAATAATTAAAGCAATTCGCCCAGAATCGGAACTCGGTTTTCCAGGTTATATCGATCCGCTTCTTATAGGAAGTAGCGCAGCAGCATCTTCTGACGAAAGGCCCTTTGGGATTGGCCGTAAAGTTTACCAAAATTTACGAGTCGTGACTTCCTTCTCGCGGAGCCTCGGCGTCACGATTTTATTACCGGTGTGAGGATCCCCTTATCCGTTACGAGACGAGAATTCCTGTAGAATTTCCACTAGTCTGCTATGTCTCTTTCTCTCTCTCTCTCTCTCTCGAGACGGAAGTCACCCTCAATATTTGACTTTGCCAACGAAAAGACGTCGACCCTTTAGACTCCGGTGCATCCGGAATTCTCGAATATTCTAATCCACTCGTGTACAGTCCGACCAAAAGATTCGCAAGAGACAAGTAATCTCATGCTTGCGTACCGGCGGACTGTCTTAATAACGGGTGACAAAGGTATTTCGAAGAAACGGACCGCTTCCCTCCCGACCTGCCAGAGACGCTTCGGCTACGTATCAATAATACATTGTAAAAGGTTTCTTTGGTTAGGGTGTGTACCTGACAGCCAGGAATTCATCTACGACGTTCAGAATGCAAGGGAGACGATGGAGGTGGCGGAGGTGGTGGAGGTGGTGGAGGTGGCGGTATCAGTGGCGGCCTACTTCCCTAGACAATCGCACAATGCCAGGATTGGTTGAGTTGTTGCCAGGGGGTGTAAAGGCTGACTGAGGTAGGTTGAGGCCAGCCGAAGGGACTACCTCAGGGTTAGTTCGACTGCGAGAAGGCTCGAGCAGTAACGAAAAGAAAAGGGGATGGTTACCTGACTTCAAGGTCACCTCCCTCCCCCACCCAGTTACTTTCCACGCTCGACACTGTATCTCTTTTTTTTTTTTTCATTCTCATCCCCTGACTCCCCCTTCCACGTTATTGGGCCCTCCAGCTCTTTTCAATGATTACAAGAGTTACCTCGACATCCTCCGGACAAAAGAATCAGGAGTACCGGAGAGAAAGAAAGAAAGAAAAAAATTATTACCGCTGCAAACAAACAAACGAAGCTCCGTATCTTATTGAAAATTTTTCTTCGTTACCTCCCGATATTCGCCACTGTGCATTAGAAATTACGTAAAAATAAATTACTTCGAACAGGCACCAAAACGCGGTGCACGCACATCGTTGCCATTTATCGTACCGATTGAATGTAAGTAAAGAAGGTCGTGGTAAAGGCTTGTGAAAAATTTTTTTAAAAATTCAAATGGACGTTTTTGAGAAAAATCATGAATTTCAGGAATCTATCTGTACGTCGTATAAGACTCTTTTATTCGCCGTAATGGAGACTCGTTCGATATAAAAAGGTTGGTGCTGACACGGCGGAAGACTAGTTAGCTGCATATTGGATTACCAGTAAAATCCTCTTACGATGCATCCACTATTCACGGTCACGAGCGTCCTCGAATTAGACTTTTTTCTTTTTTATATCCCAGCAAATTCAAAGCGTTGCTAAACTTTAGATTCGTCGCTACGAATACATACGGTGAGTCCACATTGCGCGACAGCATTTTCACGAAAGGATACGGAGAGCGCAGGGAGTCGAATATTACGTGTAAAAACCATTGGTGTATTTGAGTCTGTAGATTTTGTCTGCTAACGGGTGACCTTAAAATTCTGGATTTTCATGAAAATCGAAACTGGTACGCGCCTTTGTATTTTCTTTCCTTTTCCGATTCCCCGTCCGTTTTCCCACTACGTCTCCGCGTCTACGAGGTATTTTCCCGGTTCGAACTCCAGACTACAATAGGGCGCCTTTTCACCGTGTGGACAACACAGCCGGATACACGTCGAGAAACGGGCTAGAGAATGGACGTCGTTCGGAGACTTTTTCTTTCTTTCTTTTTTTTCCGGAAAGGAAGTAAAATCAAATTGGGATCGTATGGTTTACAGGAGATTATCCTTGTGCGAGCGAGCCGAGAGAAAGAGTGATGAACTTTTGTTTTTTTTTACACACATATATTTTTCAAGCCTGAGTATATAATCTGTGGATATGAGAATTAAGGTGGCTTTTCATGTAAATTTCTCGCGAATCCCAACTGACGGGATAAAAAATGTTTCGTGCGAATGACGGGAATATCCCTGATACTACGTACTGAATTTTTTCATCAAGATATATACATATATATATAGTACGTGATACGAAAGTATATTTGATATATATATATATATAATCAGAGTACATAAATATATAGTAGAAGAGCACGTAGCGTGAAAGTATTTTCTCCTGAGATATCGAAACACAATAGGAAAATTTGGACCAAGCCGAGTATTGATCGGCCGATTCCTCAGTTGATAAAAAAAAGTCATCCAACTGCGTGTTAAGACAGACGAATTTCTTTCTAGAAGCCAACAATTATCTGTGATCGAATCACCAATCGCGTTATTCTATAAGTCAATTTCAATAATGAAAATGTCATTATCTCTTGTAGCACATATATATATCTACACGCTATTCATTAATAGCGCTGATAAGACCCGTAATATATACAAGCTTGAATCTTGTTACTGGGCTGATCTCAGACTAGAGAATTTCAATCGGCCGTCATTATCAGGGCGAAGCTCTACACGATTCAAGGCGAATTAAGCGAATCAAAGGTTAAATTCCGAGCTGACAAAATCTTGTCGCCGATTGAAAATGCGGCCTTCACTTTTTTTTCCACATTCATTTTCTCACTTTTTCTCAATAGCGCCTGGACTTGGTTCGCTGCTCGATCGTCTTTTGAAAGATTTTCAAAATGCTATCCAGAGTCTCTGAAAGTCTCTGAGAAGATCAAAAGAAAATTGAGAGAGAGAATTTTGAGAATTAAAAAGTAGTAAAAATCAAGAGACTCCGTCGCGAGTGAATTCATCTTTCTCAGGAAAATGGAAAATTCATCTGAACGTTTTATCCGTCGGTTTAATCGATTTACACAGCATCCCCCTTCTTTTATTGGAAATGCAGATTACGAGGTTTTACCGTGAAATCTTAATTGACCGATTCTGCTACAGGTGCAAGGTTGAGGGAAGAAAAAATTACACGATACCGTTAACACTGATAGCCAGGACCTAACGGGTTGCTGGGGGACAATAAGAACAGAGATGAAAAAAAAAGAGGTTAGGATTAACATAGGACCATTAGCAGCGACAACCAAAACATAATGGTCCAGCAAGTTTCGAGGATGGGGAAAAAAAAAAGATGATCGACCATTAGCGGAGACACGAACCATGCGTAAACTGTCCAATGGTTTGAGTCATGGCTATCGCGCTAAAAAGGCAGAATCTTGATCGAGCTAAAAAGTGGGACACGTTAATGAATTTCCTTATCAAACACGCCCCCCTCGTACCTTCCATTATTATTATCATCATTCCCGTCGATCAATACGTTCGACCGTAGAAAACGTATCGGAAGCGATTATTGGAATTTTTTCAAAAAAAAAAAAAAAAAAAATTCAAAGTCCTTCAAAGAATCAAAACTGCCAACCTAAAAATATCTGCCACTTGATTTGTTTTATCTGTTCACTTAACGGAGCTTATCAGTGGTCATGGTAATTAAGACTATCGTTAATAAGGAGATAGCGAATTATAAATAACCGATCCCTCTCGTACTGAATCTCATGTAAATTCGTCTTCCAATCGATTTCCCAGTTAGATACTCACCGAGCCCAGCATCCCATCATTGGGTCCATTGAAATGCTCAAGTGCCATTTATCACTAGACTAACGTGCCATGGGGAAATGGGAAGTAGCGTTATTTGTCATGGTTTGGAAACTATAAAGCATTTTATCTCTTCCTTGTTCTATATATACGCAATATACTTGGTGGAATCTACGCCATTTGTGTTCTAAGTAAAATGCCTTACACAGTGGCCAATGCTATTTCGCTATCTTGATGATAACAGGCGGTTTTCTATAATTTGAGGAGTCATAACGTGCGACCTACTATTATATTCAGTTAGAAAATTAAAATAAAATAGAGGATGAGAAAAGGGAGCTTTTCTTTTTTTCTTAACGTATTTAAAACAGCGTATGCTACACGTGGACAAATTAATCTTTTCCTAGATCAATCGCAGTATGGCGGCCCCTGATTAATCATTGGGCTTCATCCCCATATACGGGGTTATATAGGAGATAAGTTCATAAGCGGCTACTACTGCTGCCCCCTATAAAACGAAACGAGATCGTCTGGACCAGCACAAAAAAAATACACTGAGATACACGGGTTATTTCCTTTTAATTTTCTCTTCCGTTTTTAGGTTTAAATTAACACCCGACCGATATTCCTGTCGATTCGACGGAATAGGAAGTAGAAAGTAGAGTTATTGATCAGCCTCCGTACTGTTCCAGCCTTTAAAATGATCGATCACTCAATAAGGATATTAAACAAAGGAGGTAGGAAGGTAGAAGAAGATAATAAATTATAATTAATTTTGTCAAATAAATATTTCCTTCTATAAATAAATAATATACAGATGTATAATGAAATTAAATAAATAATGAAATTATATTAGCATAAAAAAAACTGCCTTGCGGTCTCTTATTGTTTACAATCCGATACAGCCCTCTTCTTTTTTCGTGCTAAAATTGTTCGCAAACAAGGGCGGGTGTTAGCGATTAAAAAATAAAAATGTTTCGTCAATTAACATCGGCCGAATGAGAAATCCCTAAAGTCCAGCTCGAGTAACGATTAAAAATTAAAAAAAAAAATTCTATAACGAGCGCAGCCAAGTAGCAGGCTTGAAATGACTTGCGTTAAATAAATTAAAAAAAAAATAAATAAATAAAATTAACTGTCCGACAAATGTGAATATTCTCACCCGCTACAAAACGTCATCCCCCAATTTTTAGCGATACAAAAGTTCGATCCCTCATTGGCTATTTACCGGGACGGAGCCAGACGAAGTTTCGAGAAATAAAAGAAAAGAAAGTCAAATAAACGACTAACGGTGAGTGTTGAGTACACTGGAAGTGATGTTACCCGCTACGGATGGATGACAAGCGAAGAGAGAGAGAAAGACAGAAGGAACAGAGGAGGCGAGTAAGTGAAAGAGAAGCACAGCAGTGAAGGTTATCATCCAATGTTGGCTCGGATCCAACAGCTGAGAACTTTCGAGGAGCTTTCTCGGGCGCACTTAACCGCAGATCTGAAAGCGATAAAGTTCCTGGACGCGACTGCGATTATACAAATTCATTCGAGAAATTCCGCCCACGCCGATTCTCCGTCCCGAAAAAGATTTTGAACAGAAGCTCTCTCCACACAGTAGAGTTAATCCTTTTAAAGCTTCCAGCGAACAATTTTCCTCTCCCCTAGATTTACCTTTAATCCACCTTTTCTTTTTCCCGAGGCCTCATAAATCGTGCCCCGTTTCCTATAAGCTTTCGTTTAAAATTTGTCGCTTGCACGAGTATCGCCTGATACTTCTTTTTTTTTTTCTCTCTTATCGTAACGATCTTTTCTCCTGAGAAAACTTTCAAATGCCACTTTTGAAATGTCACGTTGCTACCGCCTTTTTAAGTTCTGGCCAACGTGTAGATTATTCGAGTGTCTTCAATCGCCTTTGCCTGTCTGTTCCGTGGTGAGAAAGAATTGTGCCGATAACTACGAGCTTCTTGCGAAACCGTTGCAAATGCTTGGGATAACCATTGACGTATTGTTGACAAAGGTACAATGCTGTTTACCTTGGTCTTGACCGAGATTCGTATTTGTATTACGTCCACCCTGAGGCTGGAGTAAAACCCGCTTGGAATTCAAGAGTAAAGTATTGTCTTCGCGAAGTATGTAGATCCTCGAGTTGAATAAGCCAGTAAGTAAGTGTGTCGAAGCAACGACCAACGCGTGTAAAATATATTCAAAGAGAATTTCAAAGTAAATATTAATATTTCCTCGTAACCAGTCTCTCGTCAACATCCGAGAAAGAGTCTTACCCCTTCGCATAATCCGACCGATATATAATAAAGAGTCGAGGCACACGATTATATTGACTAGTTTTTGTTTTGCCTTTCGTAGAAGCGCGAAGGGACGACGCAATTCCGGCGTCCCGTGACGATACACGAATTCAAATTGAAGATCTAACGGTCTGACGGTCTCGAAGCAACTGAGGATGTTTCGAATCGAGCGAATTCGGCTAGTTTCAAGAGGAGGGCACCGCCCATCGACCAATCACAGAGCAGGACCGCTACCATTAATCCCCGCCAGTATTCCAGATCGCGAACAACAGCGCCCCTCTGTTCGGGAACGGCAGTACGAGGCAACTAGTCGACCACGGCGCACAGCTGTACGGAATGTAAAAGGCAAAAGGTGAGAGAATAAAGTGTTTTTCCAGTCAGAGGACTTCGACCCTTAAACGTTTTTCTAAAGCATTACGACCTCTTATCAATTGATATCCTGAATTTTCCAGACATTTATCGGAGGTTACGTCCCGATTTTCTACCAGGGCGGCTCCGTGCCCCAATAAAATATATTTTCACAGTAACGCCGTAAACTTTATTTCAATAAGAACATTTGTTTTCGCTACATTTCACGCACTGTTAAAAAAACAATTTTAATACAGCCATTACTTTCGTCGTCTGCATCTTCTAGCCAAAATATTAAACGCGACCTTCGTACTTATAGAAAATCGCTCGTCCTCTCATTAGTAAACGGCCTTGCGCAGCCTTTTGTCCAACTTCCCCCGTTCCCGTCGTATTTTCATCCGAGAACCGAAACAGCGTGTTCTTCCTTCCGTTGGTTCCAGCCGAGATAACCAGGACAGGTTCGTCACTGATTGCCGCCCTTGACCTTCGACCTTCTAAAATTCAAGATACAAGAACGACGAAATTCTCAAAGTCAAGAAATCACATCGTAGAAAGCCTCTGGAAAGTTCGCCCGCGTCCCGCCTCGTAATTGCCTTTGTCTCGCGGCTCAGGAACATTTCGTATACTGTCGCCATACTGTTTCGGTGCTTTGAAACGTCTGGCAGAATCCAGCAGAGAAGCAGAAAGGACCGCAAGGGCAATCCCAGTCGAGGGATGAACGGGTGTGGGTCGTTGGGTTCAAGGGAGACTCGGGATAGGAGAGAAAGGAGAAAGGAGAGAAAGTGTCGATACGAAGCGACCTTGCGGCGACATCGACCGGCCCTCTTCTAGTTCTGGCTTTCTCTCTCCTAGCTTCACCCTCCTTATTTCTCAACCCCTTCCCTATCCTCCTTTCTCTCTTCTACGTTCATCTATTCCTCGTTTAGGATTCTTCTTCGAAACTGACTTCCCTCGTAAGTCCTTCTATTACGTGAAAAAAATTAAGTCAGCGCGAAGTCCAACAATTTTTTCGTTTACTTCAGGAGCTACCAAGGAATTCAGCGTGCAAAGTCCAATTCACATTAGTCCTGCGACAATAGCATGCATAATCCCGTGACATTAGCTTTAGCTGAATATTATACAAGATTATATCTAATATTTCCGACCACTCTAGTTTCGAGTAACGTGAATTTTACATGTCTGTTTGCGGAGCCGACGGGTCAGGATGATTTCTATTGTTAACTATGAAAACGAGCCTAATATCAAAACGGACGTAAAAGATAAGGACAGTTTGCTCAATGTCCAAACACCAGACCAGTTCACGTGTCTTATCTCCATTTCTAGCTGGTTCGCACTTATACCGGCTTTTCTTAGGTGAACGTGATTAGGTTTCCCTTATAGACGACAATTCCCTATACCGGGTGTAACTAGAGAATCAGACTCTTAATTATAATCGTTTATCAGCGCCACTGATAGAGTCCAATGATGCCGGATGAATCTTATTTAATTATGTAGACTGTCATTGCTGATTTATTAATTTTGAGAATATTTTAAATGGTCAACGGGAACTTTTTGAAAAGCCACGTCGAACAATCAGTGAATCGATCGTTCTTGTTTGCCTGATAGTAAAGTGATCAATTATTAAATGCCAGGGTTCAATCGCTGATATTCCTCAGCAGTTTTAACGCTTCGTGCGGCGTATTTTTTTTTTCTTTTCAGCTGCTACATTGAATCGAGTTCCAATATATTAATGATTACTATGACGACTGGGCTGTTTAAGAGTGCACGTCGATGATCTTCTGCAATTTCTTAAGTAGCACAAACTGTTATTGTATTGGATCTGTCAGTTAAGTAATGACGTGGGGAAAGAATTCTCGAACATTCTCGTGACTGAAATTACGAAAAGTGCTTACACTCGCAGATCGATTTCGAGCAGTTTGGCCCTTCGTGCGATAACGATTAACGAATGCAAGAACGTGTTTTTGTTTCGCAAACAAAAGTGAAAGTTTGATCTTGATCGAGTCAAGGGGCCGCCTAAAGGTAACGTGCGTTACAACAAATATTGGTTAAACTCTGCTGTACTCGAGAATGATGGAAAAGAAATTGAGTTGTAAATTTATAAGAAATGTCAAGGGTGTCGCGGTAAGTAGATCGATCATGTCACAACGGGTTTAAATAATTAAGCCAATAAAATGGATCGTCATTGAATATGCTGCGAATAACGTAGAGAAGTCAGGAAATCAAAACGCAGGAACACGCGATAACGAGTATGATTTAAAGGAGTCTTAAGATTTGTTTAACGGCGATGCACATAATTATCTCATAGATTTGCTGCATCGAAAGATACGATTGTATATAGAGTAGAGCTGACTGCGCTAGTCAGCCGAGATACTACAGATGTTTAATGGCGGCCGCTCGGACCGGCGTGTTTATCGATTTACTCACATTTTCCTGTGGTCGGCCATCGTGTCTTTGAGGATCTTCGGTTTCGCCTGAGCGCACCGTTGAACCTCGAAGTAAAACGGACGTTTCGCAGGCTGATTTTCCTATTGGATTCCGTGGTCAGTGACAACATACAGTCAACACGCGCGACAGGGTTCTCCGTAGATTCACGAACTTCCCGGAACTCCAAAGGACGATTATGTGAGAAATTATAAGTATATTTATTAACTCGATCACTAACGACTTCGTTCGTATTTACCGATCGATATTCAAAGCACTCACTTTTCGCGGAGCGGCAACCGCTAGACTTTTTCGGCCGCTCTATCGTTCCGACGACTATCATCGATTTTGTTGACGACTGCTACGACCGATCCACCACCCCCGGTATAACGTACTGCTAGCGCCATCTCTCGAGAGTCGACGGTTTGCGGCAAAAGCTTTTCGACTCGCGATATCTTGCGGCATCTCAATTAAACTCCTCGTTATAAATTGTAACAGTCGAGCGGAGTGAAATGTCGGCAATTTTCTGATATTTCGAGTTATAATTGTATATTAAAAGAAGATTGGCAGTAAATAATTACACAACTTAGTATCTCACATGCCTTTTGTATTTTCACGAAGCATTTCCATCATCTTTACAAACTTACGTTTATTGCAGTGTGGTGATTCTTCGTAAAACTATAGTGGACTATGTAAATGTTTTCGTGGGAGGTTTTTTAAGTGATCCTAGGAAGCATCGTAGATGCCATTTCGTGTGAGACGGAGTTTTTAGCTTTGCTTTGACTTAGATGCATCATCCGGGGACGTTGCCTGAAAGGAAATTCATACCCTTAAATACGTTTGTTATTGTACACTAATCAGTTATTCGTATAAATTATTTGATACCTACGTCTTTCTTTGATTCCTGTAATGTTTCCGAAGCTTTACCCACCAGTGAGCTAACAGCTGCGATGGCAGCTGCTCCAGAGTCAGTTGCCAAACTTACGAATTCCGACAGGGATGTCGGTAATTTAATTTTTGGGAATTCGGGCCACTCGATATGCAATTCATTTTCATCTCCTGGTTTTACTGAAATAAAAAATCAATAAATTCCATGACTTTTTTACTATTATAATTCATTTATAAAGCAATAATAGGGGGACAATATCTTTTTTCACTTTATGTACCTCATACTCCATGCTTTTTCATTTGCTAATCTTTTTAACATTTGGACTCAGGCTGAGCTTGTACAGGCTTGTTTACGCAGGGATCAACTGGTTTATGGAATTATTAATTAAAGGATGTATAAGGGTTGTTACGAATGAACACACATTTATTTATTAAGATAATTGAATTATGCAAAATTACTTACCCCCATAGATGAAGTTGTAGCCAATGTTGGCATAATGCTTAGCTAGTTCGACACCTTCCTGGGCTTGTTTTGGATAGCACACAGCACCTGCTGCAAGAGCCCCTGTGCTGGAGTAAACTAATTTCTTAAATTTTCCACCTCTTAAACCAAAGATCAAGCCAGTTAAGCCACCAATTCCTACAGCACCCAATCGTGGTAGGACGTTGCTTTCTTCCTGTAGGTAGTCTAACAGAACTGCAAAGAAATGTGGAAAAATATTATTATCAACAGTGTATACAAAGATTTTTAATATTTTATGCAATACTTAAAAAATGTTGCGTTATTAATTTCAATTTGACTTATTTGAATATAACTTACGTTGACTGTGCTCAAGTCCAGTATCATAAGTGTTACTAATTGTACTTGTTACAGATGAGTATTCAGAAACCAAGCTATTGACAGTTTTTCGAACAGTTCCAAAGCCCTGCTCCAGGTATGAAGGTGCACAATTCTCATCCGGGCTAAAAAAAATCTACAGTTGCAATACTTTTGGAAATTGTAATTGTCATTAAAAGAATAAGTTGCAAGGAAAATTATCAGAATCTTAGAAAAAGAAATTATATTTAGAGTAACAATGATCCTCCCTCCTCCCACACAAATCCCAAGAACAGACACTGTTTAAAGAATTGAATTACTTGTGCTTTACCATGGTGTTTGCTTGGTGCATGAATCGTCTGCAGAATAAATAGGAAGTTCCGATGGTCTGATAAGCTTTTTGTCCTGAAGTTTATTACTGCAGTTTTCTGGACAATCTGGCACTGAAGATGCAGGTCTTACTGCCGGGATTGCAGCACATAATCCACAGGGCATCAGGAATTTCTTGACCAGCTTTATATAAAAACATAGTACATACTTGAAATTACATATAAGAAATTTATAAAGAATTAGTTAATTATTACCCTTATAATACACAAAATATAGAAATAATTTTTCCTACAAACTTTATTCATGAATTAGTAAAATGTAAATATATAATTATTTTACATTTATTATTTATATTACATAATACCCAATTGTTCGTGTCTATTACATCATAGAAACAAACTGGACTGTCAACTCCACTAAATATATCGCGGATGTTCTATCGTAGATCTAATTGTTCAATAAGTTGATTATAAAAAAAAAATGAAAAATATATATTCTAAACGACTTGCGCTTATTAATATTATATTAGAATACAAGAGAAATTGAAAAAAAATATTATAAATTTCTATTCAGAAAATTATCTCGGTTGCCAAGATCAATTGACTATCTATGAAGCCATGAGGTTAGGTTTGATACTTGATAATCTGTCAGTGACAACTCAAATTGCAAATATTAGAAACCGCAATTACCTTAAACCCGTTCATGTTTCTAATTTATCTGAAATTACTATTAACGCGAATGAAGAATATCAAGATTTCAGCATTTCTAAGCAGACGAAAATTTCGAAGAAAGACGACAGCCCTCTTTCAATGCAGAATACAACTATTATCAGCCGAGTCGAAACATTAGCAGCTGCATTGAACAAGAAACTCGGAATTGAACTAACATTTCCGAATTTAACAAGATCGAAACGAACTTCCAAATTAATATGAAGGATGTTGACAAAAATATAAAAGGAAGGAGAAACTTTAAATTCATAAATCATTAGAATGAGCATTATAGCGTTAGAGTAATTAAATGAGCGTTATTTTATTCTGAATGAAATACTTACGTTAGATGGACTCATATTTCAGCTAGAATTTAAAATCACGCGCACTATACGAACGCCCGATCCGATAACTCAAAATTCTTTCGTAACTTTTGTAATTTGTTTAACGGACTGCATTTCCTATTGGAAACAAGAAATAGCAGCTTCGATGGGTGAGGAAATTTAATTTAAATTTGAGATAGACAACGAGATAAGTCACATAACTGGCGACAAAGATGAAGGCGAAAATGGAGCATCGATATTCGCAACTGTTTACGTTGTTATTCTAGTAGCTACCAATGCTTGGAAACGCATGCTGTGTACGAATTTTAGCTTGTATTGTATATAGCATAAAAGCATGTAGTACGCCATTGTGTATATGCAATACATACGTTAATACCGGTTCTGCCAAATTCTACTAAAGTACCAGGTTGATAATCGTCGCATCTATCGACAGGTTCCTTGCAAGTAATGTCCTTTCCAAATAAATTTCCTACGGTGGCCTCTAAAATTTTGTGCACAGTATTGTTCATTATCAAAAATTACCGCATTTTCTTCAGATACCACGAATTTTGTTAAATTTAAAAGGTAAGTTTTTCCGGTTTAAGATTTCGAAGACCACATGATTTTACCCACAGTTCACTGGGGTTTGCTGGGGCTGGCCGTCCAGCCGGAGATGAATAGGGAGATTGCCAATGGGCCGATATTCTTCTTGAAACCAATTTTATTTTGGCGTCGACGCGCCACCTGGACGGAGAAGCTTCGAACCATACCCACGTTTTTGATTGGTCGAGTGTATCCCAAGTAAATCACAAATGTGAATAATAACTAAAATAGAGATTTCCCAATTTATATACCATAATCAGTAAATAGCATCGATGTATGGTAACGGGTCAGCGTGTGAGAGTCTGGGGTTCGAGACCTGATTGCCATTATTTCTTTTTATTTATCAATTATATTTATTGGATCTATTAATTAGCTCGGCGGAACGTAGCAAATGCATGATCCTATTATACTACATGTGTACATTTTATTATATCATACAATCATATCACAAGAAACAGCCATACAATTCAAATCATTTTCAAATTGCAGGTGCAGTGGCAGCTACTTCTCGAATCTTTCATTTTCAATTACATATTTTTTTTACGCGATACATTTCTATTCACTATCCACGGGTCAAGTAATATCAGTGACAGACACGTTAGTTATATTAACGTGCACGTAATTAACTTGCGTGTGAAATACGTAATAATAAATTGCAGCTGGTATCACGACGAAAAGGAAGCAGCAGAGAAGTCCCCAATAGAAAAACACGCCAGTCACTTGTATAATAACAGCGCATACGCTCAGCAATAGATCACAAATCCAAGTCATTTAGTTACAATAAAGTGATTAAGGTAGACCTCGTTCACCTGTGAAAAAAAAAGTGTATTTGAAAATGTCATTGGTTCATTAAAATACCTATTACGTCAAATTGACTAGTCGTATGAGTCGTGAAAAAGCTTTTCAAATGAGACTCGAACTTGAGACAAAGATTACTGTATACTGTACGCATAATATAATATATAAGTACGGTTTAACGCCCGTTTCCTCCGACGCGGTTCAATGCATAAACTCCGTTTATCTTCAAAATACAAGTGTCTGATTGGCTAATAGCACAGTTAAACCGAGTTTATACATTGAACCGCGTCGGAGAAAACGGGTGTAATTAATTTTTCAATAAATAATTGCTTACCTTAGTTCTGAACAGTAGACATGAAGTAAATATACGATTTTCGATTACTAAACCTACCCAACTTCGCAGAGACGTATCACTGGCTAAACAGAATCTCAACATCCGTAGAACATATAATTTGTGTCCTCCAATAACGCAACTCCAAAATTATGTTGTTAAAAGTACTTTTACGGAAATTTAAATGGCAGTTTGTGATACCCTGCTCCTTCTTAATTAGAATGAACTATAACTTATCACGAAAATACTTAAAAGCTAAGCGGTTTGAGGATAAAAAGTCCTCATCATTCCTTATCGATTGCTACTTCCTTTAGAGCTTGAATAAAGCTATAAAATTATATTATAATTCACATGGAACTGTATTTGACATTTTTCCTATACATACATTAATTAATTATCTCAGATACCCTCTCGAGTGTTAAGTTTGCATTTTTATTTATAGAAAGCTTAATAAATCAAAATATTTGAAGTAGTGTCCTGCAACTGGAACACGTGTGTCCACTGGTATTCATATCTCAAAGGATTTCCTTTACTTTGCTGATGCTTATTATTTACCTTATTAAACTTGTGCAGGGCCTCTTCCTTTTAAAGACTTTCTTTGACTATGGAGCTGTAGGATTTTTATAGTTCTCGTATCAGCCAATTGTAGCACCTTTGAATTTCTGTACCAGGATGAAATTGTTCAAATCAATATTTAGAAACGAATTACTGTATTATTGTATCATGGAAGGTACAATATTGACTATATTTCCACTGAAACAGAGTTGAAAAATTAAATACATGTGTTTAATAATCTAGATATACATTCAATTATATATTTGCACTCTCATTGACTCCGGTGAAAACATAGCCATTTACCTACCATACAAGAACAACGATTGAGTTTTATAAGTATAGTAGATTGCATTGTATAATATATTATATTGTATTATGTAGTATATGATTATTAAAATATATATGCAAATTTCAAGATAAAGCTACGTTCGCTAAATATTATTTTAATAGATGGAGGTTTTTCTTGTGGTTTATGCTGTTTTTAACCGAGAAACGTAAAAAGTTCAAAAGTTAAATAAACTTTTTAGTCGTATCAAGTTTACAGTATTATTCAGTGTATACGTGGATATAAGAATATTCAAATGTACATTTTATACATTTGTGCTTATTCGTCAATGTACCTCCCAGAGTTCGAATCTCTTGTCGCTTTCGGTCGTTTCAAGATCCTTATTAGTTTCGAACCAGTGAGGATTGTAAATGAACAGAATGGACGCAGGTATCAAGGCCACAACACAAAATAATAATATTACATATAATTTTATGCAGCAACAAGCAATCATCTCTTATGAAATTTCAGTCGTGTCACTTTTCTGTCATAAAAAACTTGTAAATATTTTTGTTAGAACGTTCAGCTGGATTTTTTACCGAAATTCCATTGTTCTTTGTAATCTAAAATTACTGCGAAGATACTCTGAGTTTTTTTTAATACTGTATACATACATGTACAACAGGGTGAATTTTATGAAATTATGTAAATTATTAATATAAAAAAAGATTTTATTATTGAGGCAGTGTTCGTTAACGTGCGATTAAGATCGTAAATATTTTTAATGCGACACGCTAAAAGTAGTAATAATTATATTTAATTTTCACGTATAAATGTACAGTTCAATATGTTGTCGAATTGTTCTACAAAGGACAAATGTTCGAACAATTCACAAAAATGCCATTCGAGTCGAGAGAGAATAAAAATCAGTAAAATATGTCTCTATGCCGATGCTACACAGTGGATTTGGGTAATGCTCACTTTCCACAGTATCAATGACACAAGTTTATCTGTACCAATGTAGAAATGAGTTAACGTTGTCTACTGTTTGGCTTCGAACTCTTTTATTTCTTGTTGGATTTCCTTTTTTCGCGAAATTTTATCAAGGACTTCCTTCTCGGGACTTTTGATATCTCCATTCTTGATTTTCAATTCCAAGGCCTCTATTTCTCGAATTTTCTTTCTGAGGTTTCGCAATCTTTTTGTTGGATCCACACTTGCTTCGACAGGTGATGTACTAGTGACCTCAGGCTCAGATATTGTGATTTTAGATAAATCTTTGCTCACTGATTCCACACTCTTATTCTTATTCTTCTTTTTCTTCTTTTTGGTTTCAGTTTGAATCGTTAAACCAGGAATTGGTGTAGTTTTTGCTTGAGCTTCACGCTTAGCCTTATGGGCTGCCACATATTCTGGACTCATACCAACAGGGTATGTTGGTAAGTTTTTAACAAATTGTTTACCTTTGCTCTCGTACCTACAACAAAACAAATATACTGGTCAAATCAATGGTGTTTAACAGATTTTTGTATATAAATATTGCTCAAATATAAATATGCAAGATAACAGATGATAAATGGATACAATCAAGAGAATGAACAACAATATATTTAGTATTTCTGACAAGTAAATAGTGCAAGCATTAAGAAGAATGTACATACAGCGGAACTTCTTCCTGAGGTACATAGCCATCTTTCACCCTACGTGGCTTACGCCATGTACCATCTGGTCGTTGGCTAGCAGGGATGAATGTGCCTCCTGAGAAATGATTAAAATTCTCCTATATGACATAACGTGTTTGCCTTACATTAATATATGTGTATCCTGCAACAGGTAATCTACCGTATGAAAACCTAAGACTAAACTGCAGAATACAACTCCTTGAAGTTAGCTGTGTATAGTTTAGTTTTTCTACATGAAATTCTTCATGAAGGAGTTGCATTCTGCAGTTTTACCATAGTCTATCATTAAAAACTACATTTTATTCTAATAATGACATTAATTAAGAGCAAGAAGTTTTTATAAATTGGATTCACTTCAATTTCTGTTTTTAAGTGATTAACGACCAATTTGAGAATCGAGCCCAGAACCATTGAAATTTTCGTTTTCATACAAGAGAATTCGTTAGACTCATAAACAGAAACAAATCCAATATGAGATCATGATATATCTTCGTGAAAAAAAATTTACCAATGCCATACGACATATAAGGTAATTGTTTACGTGACTGAGGTTAGATCTAGCTTGTAGCACATACGATTGCGACAAGCGGTTTCGGCCACGGCGCGAGTTTACCTTGCTCATCCTTAATATAAGCCGACGCCATTTACGACACAGATACCTTTTTTACACACAATTTTATTTATACTTGTCGGTTTTTGGATTTAATCGCGTGCCTTTCTGCTACGCTCAGGAAATCAGATCAAGATTAACTCCCTCAAAACTCGCCCGATGTCGCTGCCCGCAGTTTCTTGTGACGTTTGCGATAACGTTCGATACAGTTCCCGAATCCGCCTGTAGAGGGTATACGTTTTAGCAATATCGAAATTTGCGATCATTCAAACGACAAACACAGGATATGTTTAATCGAAGAAATTATTAAAAGATTCAGTGTATAAATGAACAACTCTCAGAGAATCGATATATGAGGTGGTGATATTATAAACCTTACAACAGACGCTGTTTTAGTCATGGATACCAGAACCGTATTTCCTTGGTTACTTAAAAGGCCTCTAAACTAAACCTCTAAACTTTTGATTAACGCTAAGAGTGTTCAGTACCAGCAAGTCAAGTGCCAACGGTTAAAATGGAGATGATGATGCATTTTAAGTTAATTCGCTAAACGCGCTTCATTTAGTAGCAAGCTGTAGAATAGAAATCACATTTTGTTGCAACGTACTCAACATATGATGCCATGGTGCAGTCAATTTAAGGACATCCCACACAAAACTGGGATATTCGTCATTACCGACGTGCAATATTACACTTGGAAGTATCTTTGTTCCACCTACGTACGTTCTTTTGTCCGTCTTTCGCACATCCACGCTGTCATTAAAAAGATGTATTTTTAACATTTTTCTGACAATTTATTGACGTCAATAGGATATTCTTATATTTAATAAATTGAGTGCAGTAAGTGATATCACATATCAAAAATATGATCCTTCCATTGTTCTATCAACAAATCCATTACGTTCTTGTCTCGCGCGCTACCTCGTTAAATTTTCACCTGTACAAAACAATAGCTTTGTTCGCCTTACCTACACATTCAAAATTTATGAAAAGTATAATTTTTTATTGATTGACTAAAAAAAATAATTCAATGTCAACTTGCAATTTTTCAAAAATATCATTGTGCACGTAAATCGAACAAAGTTTATTACTATTATGGAAAAACGTCTCAGGTCACACATAATGTTATATATTCACAACATATATGTCTTTATGTTGACCTTTGACCCTGGAACTGGTTCCTTGACCCAACAATACATTTAACCATCGTTCTAGGACTTCAATGATAAATCGGTATTAACGAATAGAATCCTAATAGACGTTAAAACAAACAGAGCGATGTATCTCCGTTAATTAAAAGTTGAACCTTATATAATTTATACGTGACGTAACGCGCTAAGATTCCTTTACGTCACTCATTGAAAATCTAGAGAAACACGTGTCTAGTTACGTTTCCTCGGAAGTGTCACGACACACGTGTGTGCACGTACGTGTGGAATTTCAGGCGAGTGACAGCTGTAATTTCACCGGTTTTCCATGTTGAAATTACAGGGAAAATTCCAAGCTGTATATAACGTTCACTTAAATATATGAAAAAGTAAAACTGCTTGACGCTTCAGTTAAAAGTTCAAGTTCAACAATCCACGTTACTAATCCTCTTATGTATAAGAAAAATTAAGAAAAATCTCGCCCTTGTTTCGCAACTATTCTTGCTGCTTTTCTTTTATTAATATCCAGGAAAGTTCTCTTTGCAGTTTCTTAGAGTCACAGAACAACTAGGTTAGAACTATGCTGACACAGAAACTGTAAAGGGTAGAAAGTATATGTTAGGTATAGTTTGTTATAGGGGATTTATACTATAGCACGTTACTATAACGGAGGCGAATCGTAGGTGGGCTAAAATAATGGTATCAAGGAGCAAATTGCTATTTTGCAATCTGCCAAGATTGCTTTTTGGCGAATTTATCGCTGATTTGTTTCTTGATTTATTATATATGGTAATTCGGACGAAGCAGCTTCAATACTGCAGCACGACGGAATTAATATAGACAAAGTTCCTGTACGAATTTTGACTTTCGAGGGCGATGAGTGGAGAATAAGAAGAGGCTGTACAGTGCGTGTTTAACGATGAAATAAAAATAATGAAAATTCTGTTACTTATGTGGAAATTAAAAAGATTTTAAAATGAAGAAAGAAAGCTTTTGCGGCCTCGGCTGAATTGCGGATTTAATACCGTTCGTGATCATTTTTTCATCGCTGAGCTCGAAATTCTTAAAGTGGCGCTGATTTTAAATTTAGATACAATCTCCGTATTCTGGTGAATCCTACCTGATCCTTCGGCAGGAATACGTAGTCGGTATGTTTATAGCTTTTCTTTTGATCTTTCCCTTTGTATACGATCGCAAGGCACACAGGGTTCATCATTTTGTTCTCAAGATACATCGCTCTTTCTCCACGTCGAATATCCTCGTTACGCGAAAGACTTTGTTGCAATGATGTGCAATAAAAAGCATATATCTGTATATGATTTTTCAGCAATTTTCAATGATTTAGCACACATTACCCTTAGTAAAAGTCAATTGGCAGTATGAAATTTTCTTACGGGTCATAGGGACTTAAAAATATTAGTATTTATTCAAATACGATTTTTCAGCAATTTTCATTGATTTAGCACACATTACCCTTAGTAAAAACCAATTGGCAATGTGAAATTTTCTTACGTGTTATAGGGACTTAAAAATATTAGTATTTATTCAAATACGATTTTTCAGCAATTTTCACTGATTTAGCACACATTACCCTTAGTAAAAGTCAATTGGCAATGTGAAATTTTCTTACGGGTCTTAAAGGGACTTAAAAAATATTAGTATTTATTCAAGATCATCTAAAGAAGAATAACAATATGATACAATTCGTCACGTTGATCTCTATTATAGAAAAGCTATACTATGGAAACACCAGTGTGTCATGGGCGCACCCAGAAAACCGGAAGTGAAGTTACAACAACTGGAATCGGAAGTGATTCCGGTAGTCGGGGAGCGTGGATGCATTGTCACGAGCGAACTGAATCCGACGGGAAAATATTTGTCCAATATCTATTTATAAAACCATAATTACATACAGGCAATAATATTTCAGCCTGTTTACGGAAACTGGCTCGGGTGCGCTTCACAAAATAACATTGATTCAGTATAACGTGCGTTACTGTTAGCGAGAGTCAGAAACTAGTGAATCCACAGTGTAAACCTTACTCGAAATAAATCAATTTTATATCAAATAAAATTACCAGCACTGATTTGCTCTCCGATAAGAAAACAATATATTGCAAAAAATACGTATATCAAAACTCTCGAACTATATGCAACGCAGACTTCGTATATGTGAATGTGGTTTCTCTTGGACCTGGATTTAGGAGATGATAAATAATATTTTTTATTAGCTGCCCTAATCTCTACTCTGGGAAGATTCTGCTCGACCAATCTGTTAATCGCCTGAGTCAAATTTGGATCGTCTCTTCACCAGGTACATATTAAAAAATTAATCCAATATCCAAAATTACATTTTTCTCTGTCCAACAATCTTCAAAAAATTTATGCTAGAACGACTGGACGCGCATTGACGGAACGTTTATTTATTTTGCTTAAAATCACTTTGTTCTTCAGTTTTCATTGGCCATTGTGTAGACATATTGGCTTTATATTTTAAGCCAAAAATACACATCCGTATTGAATTTGAAAAATGTAGTACAGTCTACTAAAAAAAATTTCTATATCACTGACATTGTCAAATATATAGGTATGCGTGCATTAAGATAATTTTAGTTTCTCTGTCTGCTGATACTACGTCCTTATTGTCGTAGCAACAAAAGAGTACAGTCGCGTAAAAAAGTTTTACCTTCAAAGGTACCGTAGTGGTAATAGATTTATACAGGGTACACTAGTGATATTTTTTATGGTGGTAACACTGTGTATAATACTAGCAGTTTGCATAATGGTAACAGCCACTGTAATAGTGACAGTTACTATAGGCAGCTCCTGAAGTATAGTAGCATTCACTGTTATGTTGGTAGTAGCGGGTTATATAATTTAATACTGACAGCCAATATAGTAACAGTAGCCTGTCAAGTATTTCCTTAAAAAAGACAGTATACAGATCCGCGCTGGGTCTTCGCAGCCAGCTGACACGAATGCATGCACGGAATGTGTAAGGAATGCGTAATGTGCATTCTACAGGGGATTCCTTAACCGTCTGGCCATGGCGGCAGTAGCTGTGATTTACACTGCGAAACACTTTTGAGTCTGGAGATTGATTTACATCGGATTAGACAGAGGAGGAAGAAAATGAAGAAAAAAAATATATATATACTCGTATACAGAATTTCTTCATTCATCTTCATTATTGCCGAGCCTTGGTGAACCCTTTCGCGAAGCCTAATTGACCTGGTTCAACTAGCCGAGCATTTACGGCATCTGCCCTGTTCGTTACGAATCGTTAAATTTACTGCCAGAGTTTTAACGATCAGACTTTCAGGCCCTTTTACATGCTGGCCGCCATTTTGGAGTTGCTCTTCGCGCGAATAATGCAGCCACGTCGACGAGTGTTTTTTTGGAACTATGGAATTAATTTTATTGCAATTTTGTAAAAAAAAAAAATACTTTTTTTACGTTAATAACATATTGTTACTTCTCGGTTATGTGTATTATGTAGATTTTTTAAATAGTTTTTTTTTGAGAAATATTTTTTTTTAATTTTACTTGGTACATCTTATCGAAATGGTGAAAGAGTATTTTTTTTATCGGATATTCTTTATGCCAATTTTGATTTCCCTTCACGTGCACCGATTAGCATAAATCGTATATTTTCTGTCGTTTGATCTTCTTATCCGAAGGGACGGAGTCGTTTCCTTGAAATATGGTGCAGGACGACTGTATTCGAAAAACGGGAGGAAATCGATGAGATACAAGGAGGAAGCTGCAATAAGTCATTAACTTCTGTATAAGCAGATATACAGTTTTTGAAAAGGATTTTTAAATGTAAAACTCAGTGCTTTTGATTTTTTTCTGCAAAGTTAAAAAGGATATAGAAAATCAGTGTAGAGAATTTTATTCTTATTAAAGCATCTGTATAATTACTTTACCGACGAATAAATTCATCGAATTAACTTTCACACATTTTTTTTTCAATCTAATTTTTACGGAAATTCGTTTTTTCAATTTCTTCGCGTGATACGCGCCAATAACGATTTGTATCGTCAATTTACAGGTTGTCAGTCTTTAAATTCTTCGAGGTTTGTCTCGAGTCAGTGGAGACGTTTTAATTTCGTTTGCTTCCTCATGTGATAATTTTCGAATCAATTAGCCAGAATGGATTTGATTACTGCTGCTGTGGCCACGGGCCAAATTATTCGCTGCAGGATTCTCTACATGAATACACTATACTGAAAATTCATACCCACCATATCTATATATGTAGTCTAATACCAACTGTTTTTCTGCATATATCCCATGGTATTTGCAGTCCTACCAATATCACGAAAAAAAATTACTTTCAAATGAGCTCCGATAACAGTTATCGCTTTACCGGATATTCCATCAATAGCATATCAAATTGTAATCACTGGGAAGCTTTCGATACTATTATTTTATATCAAAATCAAAAACTCTTATACATTATAAAAATTCTATTCGTTCTTTGACATTAAGATATAGGTACTAAATCGTGTAAATTACTGCAGTGGAAGTACCTTTGTTTTAATGCGTAAATATTTCCGTAATAAGTTTTTTTAGTTTTTTTTTTTCTTTACGAATATTTTCGTCATAACCAATCAAGCAGTTGTCCTAACTTAGTATAACCGGAAATAAATCGTAACCTTAGCCAACGTAAGCGAGCGTGGTTTTTTTCTGTTGTGAATTTTCGGCCAGAAGTATTTACGTGTTTGGCTGGTACTGTGTGCTTGCGCAATCTCAATATTAGGGGATGTTTTGTAAAAGCTCTCAACCGAAAGAGCGACAAGTATTAAGGTTCGGAGTAGTAGTCACGTAGCCCAAACATAATCAAGGATTTTCACGTGTTTACGATCGCGCGAACCCTCTTCAATCCTGCTGCAGGCTTCGCTCTAGGGGAAAGAGATATACTTATTCTCCAGCGGAAAAATATTTTTAATGAATTTCTTTTGGGTAGCGCGACGCGATATAAACGGGTTTTATATTATATTACGAAACGCATCTTACCTGTTAAAGTAGGACTCTTAAAATTAGTCTAACCTCCATTTGGAATTTCGATGCCATCTGTCTATTGATTTTTCATCTTTCACTTAGTCATAGTCAAAACAGATTTCTCTGCTGAAAATTGTATTATGATAGATTCTACATGCATCTTTGCGATTCGCGATATCGCATATTGTTTAACTAAGATAGTAAAAACTGAATTAAAAAATTTTGAAATTTTTTTATTAAGAAATCGTCCTAGTCATATTTGGCGAAAAGGAGTGTTTCTTTAAAATTTCATTTCACTTTCACCACCCAAAGGCTGAGATATCTCTGACAAAAATATGGCTGTTTTAATATATGATGTATATCTGTAAAGTGAAATTTTTACTATTTTAAAATGTGCCACATTCTTCATAGCGAACGACATATTTTTATGGCAAATTTTAATCTTCAATTTTAATTAATGCAGTAGCTGCCTCAAGCAATACGCGTATTATTGGAGTTTAAATTTATTTGCGATTCTGGAATTATAAATGATCATTTATTGATGTGGATTATTGGATTTTGTTCTGCAAACGGATGAATGTTAATTATTGTTACTAATTAGTTTTGAGTTGTATGCACGGAGTCGATTCAAACTATGCATTAGTGGATTTGGTTTTGGTTTATTCAAAATTCTTTTTTTTAGTTTATCTTTAATAAGCATCATGGGATGTGCACCGAGCGGAACATCTTGCAAAGGCGGTGGAATCAGATTGATGGCAACGAAAATAACTTTTACGAAAGATCAGTTGGATAATCTTAATGCGTATTTTTTGAAAAATTTAGAAGAGGAACGTTGCGAAGGTAAGAGATTTTATTTTGGTTAAAAAAAAAAAAGATTCCCATACCGGGAATCGAACCCGAGCCTCCTGGGTGAAAGCCAGGTATCCTAGCCACTAGACCATATGGGACTTGTGAGAGTATTAATTTCAATAACTAATATATGTTGCAATATTAACATTAATTGTTAAATAGGACGATAAAAATAAAAATGACAAAGATATTTATTACTGAAGTTTTAGCAGAAATAAGAGAAATTGAGGGAATAGTGGAAAGATTGGTTCAAAGATTAATTGTGGCTGTTGGTAACCTTGACTCCAGATTCTCCAGTATGTTTTTGGTATCGCTAAACGAACGACGCAGAATAAAGGTAAATCAAAGAATATTTTTAACCGCGAATTAACACTGCTTAAAAAAAAGTATAATTAATTCATGAAAAACCAACAGCAATTAAGATTCGAGTATTTAGTACGTCTGGACGCACTGTCAACTCCCACTGTACTTCAAGATAATGAATCGTCAGTGAATATCGAAGAAGATACGTCTATGCCAGGATTTGCACGACTCAAGGTACTAGGATTAGGAGCAGAATCCTGGAGTGAATTTCTAGGTCCAGCAGGTAGAATCAGAAGGGACCTGATAAAGAATAGACTGACGAATCTTTTGGCGGCCGCGACAAAACCAGGTAATCGAACGAATTATAAACGAAAGAAAAAAAAATTTTGGCAAAAAAACTATAAATCAAATTCAATTTCAGACACAATAAAAGAGATCGACGAGAGAACGTGCTTCACGCCTGGACAAGTGGTAGATCCTGAGATCCTTGACAATATCCTGAAACAACCGGATCACTGTCGGATTTTCTTTGGGCCTGGTAAAAATACATATTGACCCCTAACCTCATCTATAAATCGACCGAAATGGCTCGCGTTAGTATTAATAAAAAAACCCGCGTAAATTGGTCTTTATATTTGGACCTAAGCTGGATATTAATTTTGCGAATGAACCGTTCAGCGCTTTACTACTTGTATATAAAAAAAATTGCAAGCTGTACTTAAATATTCTATCATACAATTTCTATACAGTAGCAATATCCTTTAAAAGATATTTTGCAATTTATTAAACGCGTGCTTTATAATCTTTTGATATTAAAATATTGCGTATTTAATGAGTCTTCGTATCAGCGTCATCAGATTGGCAAGAGGAAAGAATATTGAACGGGATCTTATAAATAACTTGGACACGCCTTTCTATTTCGTTAGAATACCGCTTATATTACCTTATCATATCTCATTATGAATAAAACAATATTGTTCTTTGCTTTAGGTATCTTTTATATATAGTATATAGTATATAGTATATAGTATATAGTATATAGTATATAGTATATAGTATATATATATACTACCTTATTTTCCTACCGTATATTACATTAGCCGAGAAAAGCAACCGGGTAATTTAACATAGCTGGTGTCCTATAAATCAGAACGAAACGGTTGAGTGGAGTTGTTTAATTATAACTGGCGAGATTTAAAATAATGGCCGGCAGAAAACAATGCCGCTGCCAGCCTAGGAACAAGTAAATCATCGAACTTGCCTCGTTAGTGAAAAGGAGAAAAAAAATGAGATCCATAAAAAATGCTTTTTTTTTGCCAAAAAATGCTTTAGATGTTTCCGTATTATTGAATATAATCTATATACAGATATAAAGGATCGACGTATAATTTTGAGCTTTGCCACGTGGAAACAAGTAAAATGTATTTTTAAAAAAGGACATAGCGTCCGGGAAAGAATCTGAAATATTTTCTCGTAATACTCAATTTGGTTTTGATGCTTTAATTTGTGTTTTCGCACGTACAATTTTATTCAATTTTTATCGGATAGAATTTGAAAATGATTTTTTACACTTGTAAATATCAATTAAAATGTGAATTCTGTTGATTTTATAAGAAAAATTGTTTTATTATTTTTAGCAACGTCCGAGGCTACACTTCCGGAACCACGAGATCATCGTATAGCTATAGTCGAAGACGCTTCCGGTATTTTATTAAAAGTCGGACTAGGTGGTACTTTTTCGAAAAAAGCCAATGAGGTAGAAATCAGATTGTTAATTGGAGCAGCTACAGCGACCTGGTCCAGTCTCGCAGATTATCCTCGAAGAGTACCGCTTCATCACTGCGATGCTTTGCTCCACTTTACGGCAGCTCAAAGCGTGAGTTGATCCTTGTAAAAAATAATATAAAATATTAAATTAAATAAAAATATCTAAAATCAATAACGATAAAAATTTTACACGTTCTAATTACTAATGAAGAATATTTGCATCTTCGTATTTTCCAGTCACGGAAACGTGTATCCAAATAGGGAAAAAAAAATTGTTCAATCCTCCAGGTTGAATGTAATTTCGAAGTAGGTAGACAAAAATCTAGTATATGTCAACCAAGGGACAGACCGGATGCTGAAAGGGCTTTTTTTCCTCTCCCGTGGAATAGAGAGACTTTTCTTTAAGCTTAGACTCTCAAGCGCGCTGTTCCAATTGCGGAGGTTCTTTTCCAGTTGCATGGAAATGCCGCAGTTATTTTCATGCAAACAAACCATCCTTCTGAAGCATTTGCATAGATGCTGCTAAGTAAACTCCTGTGAAATTAAAGCGCCGACGACAAAAGTCGATCCGAGTCCTGTATAATAAAGATAGGAAAATTTAACCAGCTCATCGTAAAGATAACAGGGTGAAAAATTTTTTATTTCCACATACATATGTGATGAGTCAATGAGGTTTAAGAATAAAAATTAATAACAAAAAGATATTTTATGATAAGTCAAGGCAGCCATTCCGAAAGGTCTTCATTATATATAGTTCAGGGCAAATAAGACCTTAGCAGAATCTGATTCGACGTGGCAGAATCGATGGTCGCGTTTTCATGTGATTTAAAAATTTTTTCTCTCTCTTCAATATACCTATACCTATTGATACAGTGACATAGATATATGTATTTTTTCAGGGTATGTACGTCGTCGCCGTCGGTCCACATCCTGGTGCTCGGTGCGAAGATCGTGCCACCTTGTGGAAGATTCGCTTACCAGCTGTTGAGACAATCGTTAGCCGTCATTATTCAGAAGACAGTGTACCATCTCTGACAGAGTCTGTGCTCATGGAAATTCTTAATCAATTGCGAGGTAGACGATTACTTGATTTGCCGATAAAAAATAAGGTTAGTTTTATAAAAAAAAAAAAATAATAATAATAATAATTATCAAGTAGAGAATAAAAAATAATTATCAAAAGAATATTAAAAATTGAATATTTCAATCTTTCGTACAATTTTCATTAGGACTGAAATGAAGTTCTAATCAGATTTTATATTCAGAGACATATCAGTCACGATATTTGAGAGTTCTTATCTCTAACAGTTGCAATTGTTTATTGCGAACTGATGCCGAGACTCCGATTCCCATGATAATACATTATTTCGTATGAATATATTTCTCTGGAAAAGACCGCTGGAAAAGCCAAGGGAAAATGTCGTAATGAAAAAAGTTGGATCGATTTAAGATCTCTCGCCTTTCGCTATTACAGTACCAAAATAAACAATAACCTGAACAGCCTCCCACTGGAGCACTTTTTCTTTTGAAATTCTTTCACGAATCCTTGACTGATCTGCCATTATAGAAAAAGTGGACGTATCTTGGAAACGGTACCGTCGGGACGTCGAAACTTGGAAATTGAATTTGAATTACTTTAATCCGAATATCAATAAGAGATGCTCTTCGTTATCTTTCCATATTTCTGCCGATCGATTTTCGATAGGAAGAAATCGATTTATTATTTTTAACGAAAATTCATACCGCGAGCTGTAATGGCAGATTTCAAGTTTTCGACAGGCCTTTGTTCTAATCGTATACGGTTTTCTTTTCTGCTTTTATTTCAATTTCTAATAAATATCTTGTCACAGGATTTCCTCAGGATCGTCTCCCGTCATATTCTCAAGACAATTCATTGGTGGTCCTTGGAAAGAGCTGGTCCAGATCCTCTCAGAAGCTGGGCGCCTGATACTCTCTCGAGACACGTTCTTCTCGCACTAGACGAGTTGGTAACTGCGTTAAAATGTCAAAGCTTAAGATGTTACTTTTATCCTCGCTGCAACGTGATGCTGCAGTGCGCGAAAGGTAATTCAATTTCATCAGACAATTATTACACCTGGAAAGATGCAGTAACATTTCACAATTTAATTGCCATCGTTTAATCATCAATTACGTAATTTTACATTAACGAGACCCGTACACGATCGAGAACTCTTATCACCAGAGCATTGAATCAAAGTACAAATTGCACAGATAAATTTTTGAAAATTTATAGCACCTTTCAAAATTGGACCCGACATATTTCCATTACGAGTCCATTACATAATTTACGTTGTCATATTAAATCATCCAAGCGATTTTACGAATTTAATGAAATTTTTTTTTATCGACAGTCACTAATTTTCCCTCCGACAAATCAATTCCAATTAATCGGGAAACGCGTTTCTTTCTTTTGTATCAATTTATTTTTTTTACCCTCGTTCCATTTCCAATAAAATGCATTGCAGTCACAACACTGCGTGTTAGCGAACTGAGCACGTAGAGGCAGACTGATACTTGACTAGCAATTTTCAAAATATTTGCGGTTTCCGCCTTGGTCTTCTTGGTCGGTCGTGAATTCGATAAGGAAAAAATTAAAAAAAAGGGATTCGTATTTAACGAAGCACTCAGCTCCTAGCCTAATTAGCACGAAGAGCTGAAACTATTTAATTAAATCGACGAGTGGCATATATTACGTAACGCTGTGGAGGTGCTTCCACCTGGTGTTGGAATTTCGTTAGTTTCCAACTACGAGACCAATAAGCGAGATGCCGAACTTTTCAAAACTGCGCGAACCGGTAGCAGTCGGTATAAAAATATGACCTAATTGCCGAATGACGTGTCAGTAGGTAATTGCAATTATATCCAAGAAAAGTTGCAAAATAATATTTCACGAGAACATAGGCAAAAAAAAAAATGAAATACAATACATCCGGGAAAGTTTTATCCCAAAATAAATTAACAATAAAATTTGTAACGAGCAATAACGTTGGTTTCGTCTAATTAAAATTTTCCGCAATTTTTTGCAATGGGCTCCTTTGATATCTCAAAACAAAAATATTTTATCTCTCGGATGTACCACTAGTTTTCCAGGTTTCGCGTGTCACGTAATTTTAATTACCGCCAAAAGGAAGCTTGATTAAAAGCTTATTCGCGTCCCTTTTCAAAATCTTTTCCAATTACTCGTCCAACTTTCCCGTGTAAAACTCTGCTTGTTCTTCGTGCGATCGTGTCGCGAGTCACGAGTCGCCCTCGACTCCAAGGACCGTGGCGAGTTCACTGGTGAGAGACTTTCTTTTATTTTCTTTCAACTTTCTTTTCCCACCCTTTCACCAGCCCTCTGGATTACGGTGAAAACTGCCGTCGCAGATGCACTTCTACGTATCTTCGGTATTGCAGCTTCCACGGATAATCTTAATCGTTTAATTCCTAATGAGCTTCGAGACTGATTTTTCCCTTTTTTTCACCGATTTTCATGACTTTCTCTACTTTCTCTACTCATAATATACAGTAACGGGAGATCTCATTATAGCAACGTGTAAAAGTTTTGGTCGCAATTTTATCAGCAATGATTAAGAATTCACGAACTTGGTGTCAGGATGGTCCATCCAGATCATCAGCAAAAATTCCTCAAGAAGAGACAGAAGAGGAGATTGAGTTAAGGACTCTGATTCAAGAGTAATGCGAAAGGAAAATGAGCCTAGGGACGATTTTTGAATAAGTTTTTTGAAATGCGTATCATAATTAATTCCAAAAGCGAAAGTATCGCCAAATTCCACGTTGATCCTCGCCCTACGACTTTACTCGTTTTCAAACTCGTTACGCTAGTTTGGCGACTGGTTTAATCATTTGCCGGATTCCTGGTTAGCCTGGTCCGCTAGTCCTGTATCTAGATCCATACATCAGCCGGGAATATCGCTCTCTCGAGAATACGCAACTTACCCTGAGCGAGACTATAAAGAGGGTCGAGAGATGAGAGTGTGAGTATGTGAATAAGAGAGATGGTAGGTTTATCTGTATGATATCTTACGGCGGGATGGATCGTTACTTTAGTTTCGAGAAATATTTGATATTCTCAGGGTTTTTTTTTGTTATCCGATATTCGTAGATGCATTTATGAATATCCGTTGTAGGGTTCCCGATATAATTTTGGATCTTATTTTTTAATATAGATTCGAGGATGAATTTGGTCAAATTTAAGTAAGTTATTGTTTACTTTTCAAAATTTGAAGAAAAAAAAGTATAACCGGATATGACGTTGTTTATCATGAAGTTAAGAGCTATTTAAGGGTTTCTCTTTTTAATGGAAACTTGAAATTGGTATGTTTAAGTTACGAAATCTTCGTAAAAATATTTAGTATTATTCGATCTCAACTATATGAAGTTAGGCCCCTTTTTTCTTAAAAAAATAAAAATTTTACGTTTTCTCCATTTTTTTCTACATTTGTGTCAAATTGTTCCAAAGTAGTAGTTCCAAGGTATCAAAAAGATTGTCGAAACAAAAATTAAAATTATAAAAGTTATAAGCTGCTAAAGTTGGGAGTAAAAGAAAAGGAGTTAAATGGAAACGAGAAATAAATTTACAATATAGCCTTAGGTAATCGAATTTGGGGTTTGTTGCGAATACTCACGGTAGCAGCCGGTATCTATTTTCCCAATGGTACTGCCGTTTTTACCATTAAACCATTTACAATGCATACAGCCTTTACTTTCTCACGATCCCATTTAATTACATAATCTCCACGAATGCGTCGTTCCAGTATCGCTTTGTGTAATTAAATTTGCTTATTTTCTCGAATAATGTATCCCCTATAATTTTCTCTCGCTCAAATACAGTTCAATCTATTCGAATCGTTTCGGCGAAAAAAACATTCAAACCCAGTCGACTCGTACCCTTATACCTATACCTACGTATGCCTAAATTAACCAGCATCCATAAACATTGTTATCTTTGAAAATATCAAATATTAATGTTTCAAGGTCATTGATATGGATAACACGGAATTAAATGAATTTTATAACGTTATATCTTTTAGGCGGCACCCTCCACCACGAGGATTCTTACATATCGGATTCAAGAGTTTTGGAGTCCTATTTGAATATCTTGCACCAGCATTCATTGAGCATGTCGCCCAGTGTTCCTAAGCCTATAGATATTTTGGAGAACGAACTGATATCACGTTGGAAACGCGTGATATCATCATTGCCTAGAGGAACCATGGGAACACACTATGGATACACTGTCAGACAATTGGAATACTTGGGTTTGGTCGTGAAGGAGGTGCTAGGATGGAAGGAGCATTCGGCTGAGGTGCATATTTAATATGTAATATACTAATATAGTATAGTACACAGGGTACGAGAGAGAGAGAGAGAGATAGATAGACAGAGGGGGGAGAGGGAGAGAGAGGGAGAGAGAGGGAGAGAGAGGGAGAGAGAGGGAGAGAGAGGGAGAGAGAGGGAGAAAGAGGGAGAGAGAGGGGCTGAGAAGGGGAGAGAGGGGGAGAGAGGGGGAGAGAGACAGATCACCATATGGTTAAGAGTAACTCGCGAGTCTGTTAAAGTTGATAGATTTTCTCTTTTTACAAAAAACTTCTCCTCTCAAATTTTTCTCTCTTTTTTTTCAGTCTTCTTTACTCCTCTCCTTTATATGTATATATATATATGTATTTTTTTTCTTCCACAATTTTATGGCTATTTATTTCACTTAGTCTCTGAATATTTTATCCAATGTTCATAACACGTGCGTTATACATGCATATACAGGTGTAATACACAGTGAAAATATTATAAAGTATATTTTTGTTATAGCAGAGAATGAAGAAGAAAGAGATTCTGTTTGCAACTAACAATTTTTGAGGTATCGCTCGTTTCATAGTTAATTCAGCTGCGATTTGTCTTTTGCTCCAGGGCTTCGAGAACGGCGCCTTCCCGAGTTTTCCGATATCGTCGCACAGCCCTGAGCCTGTTGAGAATCTCCTTTATCTCGTGACTCTGATACTACGACAGGCGAGGGAGCAGATTTACGCGATAACGGATTGTCGGAACCGGAAACGGGAGCGACGGAAGCTCAAAAGCTACGGACGCAGGAAGAGCAACGCAGCGACCTACTTCGACAGATCCGTTGACGTGCTTCTTGACATGATAAGACGTGATAGAGAAACTGCTTATTTGGATTTAGAGAGTAACTCTATTATGGCCAGGACGCTTCTCAAGTGGTTATATTTTGGTGAGTTCAATTACGAAACAGTAAACGCAATGTCATAATTAAAAAAAAAAAAAAAAAAAAAAAAAATTTTGACTATTAAATAAATACCAAATAAATGCCACACCTTAAATTTCTTTTTACACACCGTTTTTCGTTCAAAAAATTCTGAGACAAAATAACTCGAAAATCAACAGACGCGAATAATTACGACGTGCATACTATTGGGAATGACTGATCCTGCAGAAAGGGAAATAACATAAAGTATCGTAAAACGGTAAGAATAAGCTGCTTGCGTCCTTCCTCGTAACCCGTTGTCAATTTAATTTTGCAAACTGGAAAACTCCATTAAACTTCCTTGAGATTCTGCGAAACGTTTTCAACTTTTCAGTCCAATAAGTTTTTCAGGACTTTCGAAAAGCGCTTACATGGTATCGTATTTCGATTTTGGAATCCTTACGAATGTTCTATATAATAATATGAATCGTTGAATTAATTTTTGAGGATCACATTTATTCATACTGTACACCCCTGATGATATCATAGGACTCTATCATATAGCTATATACGTATCCTTGCTTGTATCGTGTATCTTGTATATATTTACTCAAGGCATATAGATGTCTGTATATACATATGTGTATATATATATATATATATGCCCTCGGGTTAAAATTTATTCACGCGTTATTCAGGATTCCGTGTCCTTGCGTTGAATATTTCCACGTCCCACATTCTGACCTTGTGGATCTTTCAGCCATGGAAAACGATAAGAAGACCCTGGGTCCAATTCTGCGAGCCTACCTTGGAAATCTATTTAATTCCTCCCACGAGAATGCCTGGCACGTCGAATCCTGGAAGAAGAGACGGGAGATCCTCGCGACGGAGATGAGGTCCTTGGCGCTCTTTTGCAAATTGGTTACAGCGCAAGAAGTTTCACCTGCGGACGGTATAGTCGAGGCTCTGTCAAAGGGCTGGCTGTGGGCTGAAAATATCACAAGAATGATCGAGAGATCCGATCGAGGATTGAAGCTGGTTTTCGTAACCAGCACCAGAGTGATCAAGTATAACTTGACATTTACTAACAACAAGGGACTGAGTACCTTCTCGACCTGGAGCAAAGCCAGGAACATCGGTAACGCCCTTAAGAGAAGCAACGTTGCCAGGACGAATATGCTCACCACGTGTATGTTACAGGAACCATCTTACGTAACCGAAGGTCAGTTTGATAATAAGATTATAATTAAATTAAGAGAAATTAAAAAATTTAATATTAATTAAATCGCGATCTACACCCACAATGGGTATACAGACGATACTCACGTAAGCAAGTTAATTGTCTGATCCAGATTGATAGACGAGGAATAGAATAATTACGTGATATAATAATAATAATAATAAATATTGTAAAACTAACCCTTTATCTATCCGAATTATTAATCGAGCTATTTCACGAATATTTTTTATTTACCGTAATGGCGGCTAAAGCTCCCCAGCTACTGACCTTTGCCCTGGACTCAATTTTATGGGATGTTAATTGTCTTCTAATAAGGCACGTAACTTCAAGGCCATAAAACGTACCTCACTCGAACAGCCCCCATATATGTACCTATACATCTCCCATTTATTCCATGGAAACAGATGTCTACGACCGACATTCTCAGCCCTTCTCAGCCACGAGTGCGGGTCCGATGGAATCCTATTCGATAAAGATTTATGCTGCTGTAACACGTGAGCATTACCCATCCATAGTGATTCCCATTCGATCGTGACTTTGAATTCAATGCTACCCTCGATACCGGTGCGGAGTCCGTATACGTGGCTTTTCAAATAGACTGGAATTAAAGTAGAATAAAAAAAGGAACCCACGGTGCAGTAACAATGTACGAGGGTAAAAAGGGGGTAGTTTGCAATATAATATTTGGCAAGGGATGTTTTTGCAAATGAAAAAATATATCTGGAGGCATAAGAAGATTTAATGGAATTTCTTTGTATGCAATATATGTAGGATGTACATATAGACAATTTTCAGGTATTTCTTCAGGGTTCTAAGGGTTGTAACGGTAATTTAATAAAATTGACTCCAGCCGTCTTTTTCTTAAGCTTTAGTCTGGGTCGTCCAAGATTCAAGGACCAGCAGAGCATTTTATATTTTGAATCTGTCATTTGTCCTGCTAGGGGTTGCAGGACATGTCGAGCTGAGGGATGCCAGCCCCTTGACACATGTCGTTTCCCTGAGACGTAGGAAAGGAAGACAGCGGGGTCCTGGAGGATTGATTCCGGGCCTGGTCGCTCTCAACAAGTTTAGGGTGAGTTCTTAATTATCTTCGATAATTCTTTTGTACTGGCAATCTCGAGTAGACACTTTCGAAATTATATTAACGGAGCTACTGAACGGTGATTTTTTTAACATACTTTTTTAGCTCTCGCCGTTACAGGGTTCGCTTATCTCGAGACTGTCTCTGCTGTAAAGTTTAAAGGAAAAATTAATAAAATTCTTTCAACTCATTATAACGCTTCAAAATAATACCCTTATCTTTTTATAATTATTTTACACCTCATGAATTCATTACTGCTTTCCCGTATATATCAAATATGCTGTTATAACTTTCTAACGTTAACCCGATCAGTGTATTATTATTTTTTCCACCACTTAAAGCATAGGCGGACGGGGGAGTCGAAAGGATCCTTAAAAAAGAACGAAAATAATCTTTAAAAAAAATTTGAAAAAATTCATACGTCATGTACTTAAGTACATAAAATTCGTTTTGTCTACACATTTGTTGTCTACACAGTCATAGCACGATTATGCAAAAATTAAATAAAATTTTTGTTAATACTAACTAATTTGTTACTCCTCGTGCTGTTAGGGAAATCAGGCTATTGATATTTAGAGCTTTTGCTATAGTAAGGTCTTTCCTATTTAAGAAGAAGGGCTTCATAAGGGATGCTGTAGAGCGAGATCGCTGTGATAAGAGTTTATCCTACGGGGTAACTTGGGATCTAACACTATCATCCCTAGGATATCTTAGCCTAACCTAACCCAGGCCTACGGACCTTATAACTTTATAGCACCGAACAAAGGATGCTAGGGATCCCTATCGGGTCTATGGAAGTTTCATGAAAGGGGTGAACAAATTAGGGAGAAGATACTTCTCGTAAAAAGGACCAGGCTGAACGGTAGGAAGAAAGTTTCGGGAGATGGAATGGGAGGGGGGGGGGCACTCGTTTCATTTTTAAAGGCTGATTTATAAATTCGTGCTTTCAAGTAATACAGATACGTAGGATCGATACAAAGATTAAATAACTTTAGGGAAGTTTCTAATATCCATAAATAATATTGATTACAATCGCATAGCTTTACCAAGGAACGCTAGTTGGAACGGTTCATCGATTCTTCGATTTTTTTGCATATATTAATCTTATAGAGCATTTAATTCGAGAAATCATTTAAACCGTGAGAAATATAATTATTGAAAATAATTTGTTTTTTTTTTGGAAAAAATTCACATTTTTTAAACGATTGCGTAATATTCGCAGTAAAATATTACTCGCCCATACGTATATTCCCTAGTAAAAATTGTACGAATAATAGATTCAATTATAGACGTAATTGCTTATTAATAATGATTTTCGCGATACACTTAATTAGAGAAAATAATTATTTTACTGTTTACAAAAAAAAAAAAAATGAGGATATTAAAAAAAAAAATTATTTTTACAATAATCTTTAAGATTACTTTAGTACATTATTGTGTGTAACGAGAAATAAGTGTTAACTCGATAATTGAATGCAGTATTTCTATAGCACGTGCTATGCACAGAGGTGGCAAACAAGGATGAACCAATAAACGGAAGGCCGTAATTGAAGGCGTAGATAATATTATTATAACACACGATTATAAAATATTTTACTGTCTGCGATCAGGAGCATAATGGGTAATGAAAAAGTAAAACGGACTTGGGGTGAAAGTTGGAAGAAAGGTGAAAAGTTAACAGTCGGTAGGTCGCACATATAGAAAAGTCGGCAGGTGAAAGTCAGGTTCGCAAACGGAATCTCGGTCACGGAACGCGAATCCTTCAACGGGATTGGAATTGGGGTAGAAGTCTTAAAAATTAATGTGGAAAGACGTGACCTCTCGGAATTTCAAATATACCCTCTTTTCCCGCCTTCCTGCCGCCCTCGACCCTCGTAGTACCCGTAACCGAATCGATTCGCCACCCGTTATAAAACTCCCAACACACCGTCATCAGGCCCGTCATTCTCTAAGATATTTAAAAGTCTCATAAATCCCGCTGCGCTTTAATTTATCACATAAATTAACCTTAAGCCCATTGATTAATTCACCTTTCCGCAACTTCACGCTCCTCGTAATTTCGTATCCATCGCGCGCGAACGACGGTCTTAGACTGTCGTAACATCGTATCCCTTTATAGTTCGGCCCTGAACATCCCTTAAGACATTTACTATACAGATACAAGACACAGCATTATAAGACTCACGGTTTGGCTACTGAACTTTGATGAGTCTTAATGGGTTGGTCCTTATATGCTATGTATAGGAGGGTGTTCCTTTCGGAAAGGAATAGATAGCCAAGTTCGTGGAACGGTGGAACGGTGGAACGGTGGAACGGTGGAACGGTGGAACTAGTCGAGGGTCTCAGGAATCACAATTACATTGGTCTGCTTCTTGTAAGGGTCTATGCATGCCTGGCATCCTTTAGCGAGCAAACGACTCGAGGGCGTCTCTAGGGCGATACAGCGACTAGCAGTGTCTGAGAACAGCGTCAGGAATGCCCATGAGGATAAAAACACTGTCAAGAGAAATAGTGGGTGGAGGATGGTCGAGAGATTTTAAGGGAGGAGAAACAACGAACGAAAAGGAGGAGAGAAGCCAGGAAGGGAAAGTAAGAAAGGAAATAGACAGTGGGACGCGGATTTACCTCGTGAAAAATAGACTTTGTACTGGTACGATTTTACCCCCTGAGCAACCCCCCTCCGAATAAGTCGCTATCGTGACTTCTCGATGTGAAATTAGATTTCAAGGGGTCGCAATTAAGGGTTAAATGTCGTTATAGGTACTGCGACACCCCTCGTGTTTTGACGGTCGAATTCAGCGAATTGAGGGGGTACTGATTTCATTTTTTCATCATTTTTAAGGATTTTTCTTTTTCTTTTAAGAAATCTCATTGGTTTCCTTCGCTCTTTTTATTGAATACGAGTAAAATTACCGTGATAATTTCAATGGTTTTATTTTTCAATTTTTTGCTTTACTCGTTTGCCAATTTTGTCATGTCCTTAATCGTCGCTGAGTGTCTCTGTGGGTTCTTTGTGTATTTTACGTGGTCACGATTTACGAATTTTCCGAGTTACCGTGACGAAGCGAACGCGCACAAGTTATCAAGCATGATTTGCAGATCGTTCGTAGACTTTGAGGGATTTCAGGGAATTATCAAAGTGTTGCCTGTAGCTTCGTATGGCTAATGGAAGTACCATCCGTTAAATTTCACGTGCTATATTGATATTTCATTGAAGTTCATAAATTTCATAAATTTCATAAATTTCAACGAAGTTTGTGGTTCCCATTTAATTGGTATCCAATTGAGACTTTGATGATAGGATGACATTCGTTACTCGTGATAAAACTTTACCAATTCTAGAAATTCAACTTGAATTCAATTAATTATTATATCATAATCATTATAATATCAAATGTATCGATTTAAATAATTATTTTTTTTATCAATTGGAAAATTATATTATTAAGCAATGTATTACTTTACGTTTTAACTGCTCAAATAAAAACTTACACGGTTTAAAAAGTACATACGGTTTTAAAAGTCCTGACAAATCGATAATGCACAGTTTACAAATACACGTCGCAGATAAAATCCTACAGCTATTCCATCACCATATACCGTAATACATTGGTAACAATTACTTTGAACCGTAAAACAACAATGGTTCTTCTATAATTTATAACGATGCATGAAACCGGTTTTATAAACAGTCTAACTTGCCTAATAGCACCACACATAATGGTACACGATAAATTTTGCATTTGCTACATTTTTCGTTATCTATCACACACAAAAAAGTACAAAATACATCAAATACTTGTAACGTGTCCAAAAAAAAAGTCAATTAAGAATCCATAGGGAGGTAAGTATATAAATAAGAAAAGGAAACTAAACCAAGTACATATGTACCATATGTATATAATAAATCCCAAGGGACAGTAACGATCGGACGATTAAAGAGTAAAGGAAACCAGGAAATCTCTAAGGTATAATCAGACGATACGAAAGCACTTATCACTATATTTAGCTAAAATTTCCAGATTGTTCTAGAAAGTTCTCTAGGTCGATAGAAGCCAATTTTTGGTAGAAAATGCTTTTCGCTGTCCGCCGGGAGTTTGTGGAGGGCGGTGGGAAGAGGACAGAAATATGTAAGAACGACTACGAGCGAGTAAGAAAGCCAAACGAAAGGTTGACCCTGGAAAATGCGAAAATGGCGTGTCTTCTATTTTCCTTCGAATTGGGTAAACCACCCTACGTAATAACGATCATCTATCAGCCTTTGTTCTGGCGCTAACCCTCCTGACCGTCGGAAATATTACGTTTATATGAGTCTTCTATTGCGTCATAAATATGTCGTACGTTCGGCATTTTCGAAGATGCTGGGATTCACCGCGGATAGAATTCCAATAGTGGTATCCATAGTGATAGGTGATAGCAATAGGTGCTGCCTGATATTTACTTTCGATATTATAGTATTAATACTATATACTGTACAGTATGCAGTAGATATCTTATAGTTTAACGTGGGAAACTATATGGGGTAAATATGGACGTTACGTAATGTTTTACTACTGCCAGTAAAAAGTACGTAAAACTTAATTACGATGTTTCTGTACACGATGCATTAAGGTTTATTGCCGTTAATGGAATCTATTTCTTTGAGACGAACGTAAATTCGTGAAACTTATAGAGTTTAGAGTTGGTTTACAAATTAGAATAATTCTTATAAAAATACTAAGGCAAACTTTGGAATTGCGTATACGGTGATCCGAGTGATTTTCTCGAGGGACTGTACTGCGTCTCGTGATCGAAAGGCGCGATTTTTAAATTTCGAAATTTTCTGACGTAATAAATAATTTAGTTATTTAGCCCAGACGCTGAAGTTCATGAGTCTGTTTGATTCCTATAGTAATTTAATGTTTGGACAGTGCGTTTGGGTCGAGTCACCGGGTATATACGTTTGATGTGAATTTTTTTTTTGAAAAAAAAAAAATGTAGCGTTGTATTTTTTTCTTTTTAAGATCGCTCGAGATTTTTATTTTTATTTCACTACTTTTATAGATATTACAGGAAGTTGCCGCAGTCTTGCCACAGGAAGAGAGGACGGTGATGCTTGACGCTGTTCAAAGAGTAGCTAGAGAGGCGTCGCGACGCTTGAGAAGAACCAGTTGCCCGGATTCATCTTCAACGGGATCGCCAAGACAGACTTACAGAGCCAGGTTAGTCGACCTTTATTTGTTCTACGTGAAACTTTATATAGTATATTTATATATAGACGATATACGTGTATACTTTTTTTTCTTCACTTCAACTTCCGTTTGTTAGGACTTTACTGTTTCCGGTTTGTGTCTCATTTCTAAAGTACCATTCTCAGTCAATTATACCCAACTCGCTCGAAGTCCTGCCGAGGTACAGGAAACTTTCGAAATTCTAGTATTTTGCTCGGTCAAGGGTCATTATTCCATTGGTAGTCCTGCTCCACTTATCATACTAGCAGAGCTACCAACTTTAGGATTATTCTCTCGAAGTTAAGACGCGGGTCGGTTTGAATCCTCGATTAATCATGCTGGTCTCTTCGGATTTTATCCTTGCAGGAACTACTGGACCATAGCCTAAGTCTCCTCCAGGAATACGTTCGAGAGATGAAATTTGTGGATTTTCTTGCTATTCAATATTTTATAATATGACCTTCAAATATACATATGTATAATACCCAACTTATGGATAATACCCTGTTATCAATGTAGAGTAGCTTTTGTACTCAAAATCTAACGGGTTTCACGTAGGTATTTTCATGCGCATTGATCTACCATATATTGGATAGTTATTTGATAACAATAGATACTGATTTATTGTGCTTTGTACTTACAACGTTAGTTATTTCATAGGGTCTCATGAAAACCGTGGACAATGCTGTTTAGTTATATATTAGGAATTTTGGTATGTTATTTTCATCGCTGAGCTATTTTAATGACTTTAACCGTAAATATTATAGCGTTTGTCGTTCGATACGAAGATTTCAAAATTGCACAGGAACCCATAGCTTCTTACTTAACCAAAAAATTTTTTTCTCACGGCGCCAGTTTCCTCGAATCGTTCGATTGATTTGATTTCAAATAACTATGAGATACTATAATGATTTCGTAGTATCTAAATTTTCGAAAATTTCATAAAATTCAAAAAAATTTTTAAAGACCGTAACTCTCGAGCTTAACATTGGATTTCGAAAATAATTTAAGGACGTTCGTACGCTATATCGAAAATATGAAATCCCATAAAATTTTTGACGATGCAACGTTAAAGCGGAGTTCATGCCGCGTGAAAATTTCAGTACAGGATGAATACGGTGAAAGATAATTCGAAAGAGCATGGGAACATTTAAACGCTTTGTAGAAACTGCCGGATAGTAAATTTTATCCGAACACCGTCAGTTGGAAAAGGGTTGTACAGGAATTAACGGGTTCTCCGTAATACGAGCGATACGTAGCAAAGCGTTGGAGAAATCCCGTAGTAATTGCAGCTTTATCTTTCGCCGAATTACAAAGCGGTATAAAAATTACGATAAAAAATCAGCAAACTGGCCCTTTAAATTTAATGGAATTTCGATCAGTCGTATACGAAATCGTATCGAAATTATATCGAACGAACTATAGAATTTAAGAGTTAATTGTTAAAAATAATTTTTTAAATTTCCTCATTTAACACGTACGCGCGTCTATTGTTTATTCTTCACATATGAATCCGTAAAGATTCGATCAGGCTTTACGTAACTCATTTAATCGTTAAGGATCATCTTGTCGGATCGTGAGATAATTAATTACGCATCGTATCTCGTACCGGAAGCGGAATCTGACCTCGAAGTTTAATATCTAGCAAAATATGAAAACTCGTCAGCCGTTGTAATTGATGGACCTCGTAGCCGTTGCAATCATGCTGAGTACGCAGTCCGCCATTTTGCCTGAGTAATGCACCTATTTTTCTTTAATCACGCCATTTTGCATTCTCCTATTCGAACGCTGTAATTTACAAAGTAGTTTGTTATTAACGTATTGCCAGCTAGTCTTTGCGTATTGCGCTTGGATCATCCGGGAATTGATTTGACGACGGGTGTTTAGCCACGGCGGAATAAACAGCGTGTCTGCTGCAACGTGAAAATAATGTCTGTTTTCCCGTTTCTCTCTGTTACTAATTATTCAAAATACCCATCGATTACATTGCGGCTTACGATTCTGATGGACGGATTGTATGAAGTAAATGACGAAAGTGTCGATGGCCATGCCAGATCATGTAAATAATGAGGGCTTAAATATCAGTGAAAATATTTGAATATAAATTAATTTTTTTTGTTGCTCAAAATACAAAATCGATCGTTATTATTTTTTTTTTCCATTTATCAATATCACTGCTGAGGCTGGTAGATTTTTTATTGTCGGATAATAGACGTTTTAATCGAATGTAACTAAATCAAAATTTTTCTGATTATCTTATTATCGTAATCCTGGCGATACTGTTAATTTATATGGATTTCAGCCGTGGGGATAAAAGATTGAAAATATACTGGAAATTTATTTCTCACGTTCAGATCGGAATCCAGCCTTTTGGACTCGCCGGACAGACTCTCGCCTAGTACGAGACAGAGAAGAATCATAGCTGAACATCAGAGACAGCTTCATCGTGAAATGGAGGAAATGCAAGACACGCTCACACGTGGTTTCCGGTCGAGAGACCAATTACCGTCCTGGGATGTGTCGTCATTGGCCTCCTGGTCGTCATCGCTGGGATCCATTGGCAGAAATAAGCTCAGAAGAAACCGGATGCCTGCTTGGGAATATGTTCGAGGTAATTAATATTATAGTAATTAATATGAAAATATTGGAAGCCCTAGAGATATTAATTAATGTACAGACTTTTACTACTGTATTTATGTGCATATGTATGTATGGTTTATTGTATACAGGTAATATACCTATTACCTATTACATTATTGTTGTATAATTTTAATATTATCTCTTTGTTATCAATGACAACTTTAATGATGTTTAATAAACATATTCGATAGCCCATATACATATATATAGAAAGATAAGTTATAGGATGTTCTGTAAATTCAAAATAATTTTTTTTTTTAGAAATTCAGTAATTTTTTTGACTTTTAAGGTCCGTCACCCATGTGGGATACAGTCAGCAGCGACGGCAGCTTCACGAAATCTAAATCCGAGGAGATGATCAGCCGCGAGGATTCACCAAAATGGAACGCGGTGGATAATCGAAGATCAAAAGACGATACAGATTTTCGTTTACCCACTTGGGATCATTTGGAAGCGACGCTCAATCAAAAGTTGTCACGTTTTGAAAATTTCGAGCCTGATTCCTTGGAGATGAATCGCGACGTGGGAATTGATTATTTAATGACGACAAACGCAAGGAAAGAGATGTCACAGGAAATGAGATCTCTCGAGAAATCGAGTGCGCCTGTACTGAAACAGGATCAAGATATGTCCTTAAGATTGAGCCTGCGAAAGGATTGAACTTGAAACAAAAAATGGTGAAAAAACTTTCTTAATTTTACATTATAAAAGTATTTTACGCCGCCAACGAATACGAAGGAAAAGAATTTTACATTTTCATAACAGGGTTGACATTCAGCAAACATATTTTCTAATTAATCAAATATCTTTAATTAATAATGAAATTTTTTTTTTATATTACCACCGTCTACCCGTTTACAGTATATACATATATAGTATATTTAAGCTTGAAAATTTTTTCGAAAATCCTCATTATTGCTTATCTTTATCCGTACGTATAATTGAATAAATATGTATATGTATATACGTAGGTACAAAATTGTGAACAATTTTGGATCAACTCGCTCGATAAGACGTCATAAAAAACAGTTGGTAAAAGCGAGAGAAATTTAAACCTGGTCCTTTTTTTTTACCCAAAACAGTGATGAAAAACAACGATCATCAGCTGTGACTTTATCGCCTTACCCCTCCAAGATGGATTTTGAAAATATTAAACCTGGCTAGAAACGGGATTTCACTATCACTGTTTGATCTTGTTATCTTTCTGGCGTTATATGATTTTTACGTGAAATATCTCTCGTACGCATCGTAACGTTTTACAGAAAGTAATTTCGTACGAGATCCAGCAAATATCTGAATCTTCCGATTCGGATCTTGAGAGATTCCCGGAAATGAGACTAAAAAAAGCGTCATGTAATTCAGAGAGAAAAAAAAAATTGCGAGAAAGGAAAGTGAAGAAGAAAAAAGAAATTGTCTCGGTAATCCAAGGGTGCTGCCTTTTTTTCATAGGGATGTTCACGATTAAAAGACGTTGGTTGTTTCGGCTCATTTTTATTCTTTCTCCTTCGTATTCTTCTCTTTCTATTTTATAAAGCTCTTGGTGTTTTCGTATTTACTGAGATCAATTTCTATGGATGAATGGATGGATGGAAACGCATTTCCATTTATATACCCTGTAACTACATATGCATGCGTGTGGGACATGTGTACGTATACGCATGTGCACTTCTGTCCCTCCTCACCTACGTATTGCTGCACATAAAAAAACATTATTTTATCAACCACCGTGTTTCGATATTTTCGCATTTTCGTACTGCGGCTGTCACAGATTTCACGAAATAAATTACCTCGACCGACTGAACAGGGTTTGATTTTAACGTAGAGCAATCAGGGAAAATATCCAAAAGGGTAACAATGAAAAATTGGAACGATTAAAAAAAAAATGCTGAAGAAAAAAAATGTGAAAATATTAATATCGAATATTTGACTAATTGACGCTACTTACGGTCACTTTCGTGCACAAGTATATCCGTATCGATCAATCTGAAACGATCTGCTCGACATTTTAATTCCAGCCGGAGTTGACTTATTCGCAAAAATTAAAAAAAAAAACCTTACTAAAAAAAATTTATCGAATTTCAGTTGACTCTTTTGAACATTAATCTTCCTGGATATCCTCCAATGAACGACGGCTTTAATTTCTGTTACTTCTGACTTTTCCAGCATCGTTTCGCTCGGAAAAATCATTAAAACCACCAGAAGCAACCTTAACTGCCCGCGACTTTATTATATTTATCGGACTCGAAATCCCATCTTTCTTTTCATTTTTATTTTATTACAATAATTCGTACAGCAGCCAAAGTTATCAGTTCGTGAGTCTCCAGCGTTTTATTTCGTTCGTGCCTCGAATAGTCGATACAATATTGTACGCGCGAGATATTCTACATGGGATTCATGCAAATACGAGAGTCAAAGTATTATATGAAAATGTACTAAAAAAGGTATCAGATATAATCCTATCTGACTACACACGATTTATACCTGAAATCCTAGAATTCGATGTTGAATCTCACCATCTGCCACTGACAGTATTTCACAAGAGTATCTCGGAGCAAAAGTCATGAATTCGTATAAGAAATTTTTCCGTGCATTCGGTCTTAATATTTCAGGTATTAAAAATATATATATATAGATATACATGTGAATATATTTTGTGACCGTGATTTTTCGATTCAAGGTCACAAGGCGACTCCAGCTACCGATACAGATACCGCTCTCGATTTCCGACTCTCTTCGGGTCGCCACCCTGGTCAGAAACTATGCTCCCGGGTGATTAGTACAGTTATGCCAATGCTCTCGCAAGATTTCGTTAAAGGTTAGTGGAGGTCAAGGTGCTCGAATCTGCCGTGGGGAGATAGTCTCGACGTACCGAGTTGCCCGGCAGAGTAGATGAGCCGACGGAGACGTCTCGACGGACCGGCTGAGATACCGACGCCCCGCTGGAGATGGGCAAAGGGCTGTAGAGCGGGCGGTGTTACGGTTTTGATAAGGTTAAGGGCAGGGGAGGAA